>JAJPUD010001872.1:133381-235469 GCA_023553655.1 Myrmecobius fasciatus
CCCCGTGCTCTGTCCTGGTCCTGGAAGCAGGAGAGTTTCTGCACTGAGACACATTAAGAAGATGCCGTGTTCAGGACCACCAGGTAGCCTAGCTGTATCCCACCCTGCTCTGGATCCTCTATCCCACCCCCAGGATTACCTGGCCTTTATGTGGCTCATATTTGGCATCTTCTCCCTATGCACAGACTGCCTCCACCCTGAGAACATAAGCTCCCCGAAGGCAGGAGATATTTCATTTTGACCTCTGAACCTCGCTCAGCCCCTGAGTCTAACAGGTGCTCAATAAATGTCTGTTTGAAGGTTGGCTGGTCGATCAGTCACTCAATCCATTGTTCAGTTCCAGGTACGATAGTTTAAGAAGGACATTGGAAAGAGGGAAAGCAGCCAGGCTGCCAAGGGTCTCCCACTCATGAGCACTGATTAAAGGGGTCATTATTCAGGAGAAGAGGGGAGTCTGGCTGCCATGTTCAAGCCTTTGAAGAAGAAGATGATGCAAACTTTTCTGTGAACTTTTCAAACTTTTCCCAATCTGCCTCTGGCCAGCCCCATGGCATGGCCCTCGTGCCTTCTGTGTGTCAGCTAACCTGGCCGTTCCCTGAGCACCATCTCTTATCTCACCCTACATTGCCTTTGTCCAGGCTGTCCCTCCTACCAGGGATGCCCTCTCCTTCACTTTACTTGTTGAAATCCTTATCTCCATTCAAGAATCCAGCTCCCCATTCTCCCATCTGCTGATGTTCCCGACCTTCCTCCACCTCCCAAAACCAGCGGGTATTTATTTCGTTGCCTTCTTGTCCATTCTTATCTCCCAGCATCTTGTGTTCCCCAGTAGTCGAGGATAATCTTCTGGAGGAGCTTCTTGAGGTCCCTCCAGCCTCCAGAGCCTGATATCATTAGCCTGGCATAGAAAAGCCTTGTGTGATCTGGCTGAGTGATTGCCCAGACTGAGAGGACCAGTCAAGGGGTATGTCTGAGGTCAGTTTAACAATGAGAATTGTCCCAAGGGGAAGGATTAGACAGAGTGGGCTCCTTCTCTCCATGGGTCTTCAAGCCAGTTCTGGATAGAGTGGAAAGAACACACAGATGCTTGCTCAGGTGCAGGTTGGAACAGGGGATCTCTATTGTCCTTTCTCAACCTAACCTGCCTACTCAAAGCCCCAGCCTTGGAAGGAGGGAGCAGAGGGAGCCCGGTTGTTCATATTTCAAAATGGATGCCATCTGAATCCAGTCAGAGATGCAAACTTGGTGTATCACTAAGTGTCTCAGAAGGAAATTGGCGAAGAGGAGAGGGAGGTGGAGAGATCAATTCAACACTCAGGGCAATTTGTACCATTACCTCCCTGAAAAAAAAAATAGTCGTCATGGAAACCGTAAAATTAGAAATCTGTTTGTTTGGGGGGAAGGCAGGGGTGGTAGCAGCCAGGTTGGCAACAACAGCTTCTTTGTGTTGGCTTTCATGGGAAAGAGAAATAAACATAATGACTGGTTTGGCAATAGTAAGAGACCAGCAGCAAACAAAGAGGAGATCCTAAGATCCCAGTTGGCTTTGAGAGGTCCAAGTCTTGGTCAGGAAGAAATGCATCTTCTGGGACTGGTGGCTCTCTGTGGTCTTTCAAGAGAACAAAGAAACAGGAGACAGGCCACTGGGCCAGGAGAGGCAACATGGGGTTTCTTTTTTTTTTTAGATGGAAATTGCAAACTATAGGTCAAGGAGCTGGATTTTGATGTTTGGAAAGATGTGAAGGTGAATTATTCAAAGGATGGTTAGAGAACATCTAGAAAAGAAAGCAATGATTCCTGAGATGGATCGTAGCTCCCTCATATGAATGGCTCCTAGTGGGCATGGGTTCCTTTTTCAATAAAATTACTGCTGGTCAGTCAGTCACTTAGCATTTGCTAAGTGCCCACTCCGTGCCAAGCACTGGACTAAGAATTTAATGAAGGAAGACAATGTATAAAAGGAAACTGAAAAGTGATGGGGCAAGGGATGACTTGGCTCAGAAATGTGATAAAGTCCAAAGTGCTTCCAGGTGGAAAGTGAAGAGCTAGCTGGCCTAGATGCCCATCTTGATTGGAAGTTCAGGGAGAAGCTCTTCTCTCTACCTCCAATCAGATGCCCTAGCACAGAGGGCACTGAGGAGGTGGGAGGTCCAGGGCTGACGTGATCTTGCAGAATGGTGACGTTCCTGGGACATGGCAAAGGGAGGAAAGTAAAAATCTACAATCCACACAGATTTCAGCAGAATAATTGGGAAGGTCCCTTAGGTTATTCTCTGAGAAAGGAGAGATGGTTTACTTCAGCTGACATTACATTTAAGTGGTTTTAGGATTGTAGAGTGGCTAGATGGATGTTTGTGGGTTTGTATTCAAGGAGCTATCATGAATAATCAATGTCAACTTGGAAGTCTCCTCCAGGATAGGACATCCAGGTAAGATATTTGTTGCTTTCACATGTCTACCAAGGACGCTGAGAACTAGGGAGCCATCATGTTCACCTGATTGGCAAATGCCAGTAAGGTTGGCCACCACTACACTTAGAACAATGCCTGGCCTTTAAAGGATGCTAATTGGCTGACCAACCACCTGATCAACTGAGCCATTGACCCATTGATCACCAAGGACTCTAAGGTCAAAAGCCACCCAATGTTTCTAGACTTGAGTAGTAGCCAAATCCAACAAAAGAATTGAAGCAGCATTGGGATGCCCTTAACAAATGACTGCCCAGCAGCCACCCGGATCACAATCAGCAGCCACTCTTTCATTTAGCTACAATACTCCCTTCTGCTGTGGCTTTTTAATGAGTCTTGGCTCTCATTGAAATGAAAATGCCCAAACTCTTGGCCAGTTTATTTTTTCATTCCATGTGTAGACTTATTTCTTGATCACATTCATAAAAATCTGTCAACCCGTTTTTGAGGTTTGAGGACATGGGTGGGGAAAGGTCAATTATACTTTATGCTCAACAAGGAGACTAAAATAATAAACAATGTTGTTCTCAAAGTCTAAGGATTGACCATTGATACTGCTGTGGCTGATGCTGACCAACAATGGAATTAAGGCTTACATCTGGGAATGTGCTAATAAATATTTACCAACTATATCTCCAAAAAAATAAGCACAATTCTTTGAAAGTGTAATCTGCATTATTGATGTACTTTCTTAAGTCTATAAATCAACAAAATAATATCAACAATATTAATAATAATGAATCAAGCTTTGGTGGGTAGCATTTGCAGTCTTCCAAGGTGTAAAGGCTCTCACTGAATACTGCACAACCCGCTGTCTGAGGCAGCTCAAGCACAGCCCTATAACCCCATCCAACCCTAATATTCAGGTCTTTCCAGAGCCAGGGAGATGGTGGTGCCCTCCACTACAATATTTTTATTTTTGCTCTATCTACATACTATTGTTACCTTGCCAATCTTCATCTAGAACAATGGTCCAACAGGCTCTAGAAAGCTCATCTAAATCATGTCACTCGATTAATCGATTTCCATGTGGAAATCAATTGGGTCTTTGTGTGCTTCAGTGATTTACATAGACATGTGGATGTTATCCTAATATTTATATTTCATTTATGTTAAGGGATAGAGAAATAGAAGGAGAAGGAAGCAAAACAAGGGAAGGGAAGTGGACATGGCAGTCAGGATTCTGAGTCATTGAGAAGGTACAAACAAGGTGCATGCTCCACCAAAGCAGGAGAGAAGCCGAAGAAGAATGCTCCAGCCAATCAGGATGCAAGTGTGAACCAGCAAAAATGACAAAAGGACTGAGAATCTCCCTTCCAGGAAACCCAGAAGGAGGGATCTTGGCAGTGACCTAGATAGAAGAGATCATTCTGTCCTTGTCAAATGGCTGTTCTTTCCGCTCAAAATCAAGGTATCTTATAAAAGAAGGTTAATGGGCTTCAGAGATTCCTCCAGGGTATTGGGGGAAATGAAGCATCTTATAAAAAATGGAAGGAGATTATTGTGCTGTAAGAAATGATGAGCAGCCACTCTCCTTCACTGATCCCTCACTGATGCAAAGTGAAGGGAGCAGAACCGAGAGAATATCATTCACAGTAACAGCAATATTGTACATTGAAAAATTGTGAATGACTTGGCTATTTTCAGCAACACGATGAACCAAGACAACTCCAAAGGATTCAGGATGAAAACTGCTATCCATTTCAAGAGAAAGAACTACTGGAGTCTGACTGCAGATCAAAGCACACTCTCTTTTTATTATGTTTTTCTTAGGTTTAATTTTTTTTGGTCTGTTTTCTTTTACAACATTACTAGTATGGAAACATGTTTTGCAAGTCTAGATATATATATATATATACATATGTGCATATACATATGTATATATATATGTATATATATATATAAAAAACCTATATCAAATTGCTTGGTTTCTCAAGAGAGGAAAGAGAAAAGAATTTTGAAATAAAAATTTTAAGCAACTGTCTAAAATTCTCTTTAACAGTCTTTTATTTTTCCAAATGCATGCAAAGATAGTTTGACATTCACCTTTGCAAACCTTCTGTCCCAAATTTTTCTCCCTACCTCCCCCAAAGACAGAAGCAATCCAATATAGATTAAACATATGCATTTCTTCTAAAAAGCCTTTAAAAATTTTTATATGTAATTGGAAAAATATACTTTTAAATGGAAAAAAGATTTTAAAGTTGTTTTCTCTGAGACTCAGTTTCCTCACCTATAAAATGTGAACACCAGTATCGCATACATTATTAGCCTCAAAGGGTCGGTTATTATTAGTGCATTATTCAGATTTTCCCAGGCTGATAGGAAGTACTCTGACTCCCAAGCCCATTTCCAGAGATTCAGAGATGCACATCGTTATCATGATTATCAGCGACAAGTATTTGTTAAGCACCTACTGTGTGCCAGGTACCAGGGTAAGTGCTAAGGATACAAAGAAAAGCAAAAAAGCAACAAACAACCCTTTCCCTCCCCAGATCTGCCCTCTGGATCTCATGGAACGCCCATTCTTTCCTAGCTTTTTATTTTAAACATTTTCAACATTCACCTTTGCAAAAGCTTATGTTCCAATTTTTTTCTCCCTTCCTTCTCCCCATCCCTTTCCCCAGCTGGCAAGCATGTTTCCACAGTTATCATGCTGCACAAGAAAAATCAGATCAAAAAAGAGAAAAAACGAGAAAGAAAACAGAAAGAAGCAACGAAGTGAAAATACTGTGTTGTGATTCACACTCAATCCCGATAGTCTTTCTCTGGCTGCAGATGGGAGCTCCCAATCTAATGGGGGAGAAAACACGACAACTGTGCAAACAAGCATAGAGTAGAGAAAAGGTTGTCTCAGAGGAAGGCACAAGCAGTGAGCAGGGGCTGGGGGGTCTGGATGGAGGTTGGGGAAACGGGGAAGAGTTCTGCTGCCCTGTGACAGCAGAACCCCAGGACTAGTGCCTGAGAATATGAGCCTGACTCAGTGTGTGTGTGTGTGTGTGTGTGTGTGTAATGTATATACTCGCGTGTGTTCCTGCTGACATCACATACGTGTGAACACGTGAATGTACGAATGTACTGAGCATCTTTCCTCGACCCCAGACTGAGGCAGGTAGCAGGTGCAAGGTCTCAATACCTAGTGAGCAGCCCATTTCAGACATCTCCCTGCAGCAGGGATTACCTCCCAGGGGGAACCAGAGAAGCTTTGTGAGGGGCTGAAATCTCCCCACTGGGGGAGGTTAATTGTTACTATTTCAGGAAATGTCAAGTGATGAGCAAAAACGACATTGGATCGGAGTCAGTGGGAGCCCCGCCTGCACTCAGTGTCCAAAACTCCACTCAGTAGCCTGTGTCTCAGGCAGAGGCTGGTACTGGTACTGGCTGCTTAGAAGCTGGATGGGACTGAATCCTGGGCTGGCTCACTCTGCTTCCACCCTCTGCTTCTCTCCCTTTCTCGCCATCTTTCCCTCTCACTTTTCTCTTTCCTACCCTTGTCTCCATTTCAACTCTCTAGTCTCACTTTCTCATTGCCATGCCCCCTAATTCTCTGTCTTTCCTTTCCTGTTTTTTTGTTTCTCTTCCAGGGGATCTTACAAATCCATGAAAAAATCCTCTCCTATCACAAGGGATTTTGGAGGTGGAAACGGGGGAAATGAGGGGTGAGAATCTGGGGAGACACGTACCTGCTAACCAGACACCTTAAGTGTCCTTAAGTGCACCTGCCAAATCTCACCCAGGAACACCTTGAAGCCCCCTGTGAGCACCTCAGGGAAGGAACAGATTGATGAGAATGTCATGAGTTTCTCCCCCATGATTTCTAATTTTGGCAAAATTTACAAAATGTATAATGAATGAAATCGAATTCAAACAGATTCATTCAATGTTTTAAAAACCTGCAATGAACATGGATGAGCAGGACTTGACAGGAACAGAGAGAGATGGCCATGAAACATCCCATTGTCCAATAGGTTGTTGAGGTGTTTCGATCCTATCAAACTGTGACCTCATTTAGCGTTTTCTTGACAAAGATACAGATTTGCCATTTCTTCTCCAGGTAATTTTACAGATGAGGAAACTGAGGCAAACAAGATTAAATGACTTGCCCAGGGTCACATAGTTAATAAGTGCTGCTTATTAATAATAATAAGAAGAAGAGATTGGTTTTGAATTCAAGTCCTCCTGACTCTGGACCCAGCATTCCAAATACATTGTCCCCATGATGCCACCTTGATGCCCAATGCTTTGGGGCTATTTGCACCTTGAATATAAATTGCAGAACAAGTTTTTGTGCCTGCTGCATACATGAAATATACTTTTTTTAAAAAGCATTTCTATGCTTCATCACACAGTGGCTAACCTTCCAGTGATAGTGGTAGCAGCCGCAGCAGCAGCAGCAGCAGCAGTAGTAGTAGTAGTAGTAGTAGTAATAGTAATAGTAGTAATAGTAATAGTAGTAATAGTAATAGTAGTAATAGTAGTACTAGTACTAGTAGTACTAGTACTAGTAGTACTAGTAGTAGTACTAGTAGTAGTGCTAGTAGTAGTACTAGTAGTAGTACTAGTAGTAGTAATAATAGTAGTAGTGGTAATAGTGGTAATAGTGGTAATAATAGTGGTAATAATAGTGGTAATAGTAGTAGTAGTAGTAGTAGTAGTAGTAGAGTAGTAGTAGTAGTAGTGTAGTATAATAGTAGTGTAGTAGTAGTGTAGTAGTTGTAGTAGTGTAGTTGTAGTAGTGGTGGTGGTGGTAGTTGTGGTTGTTGATGCTGCCGCTGCTGCTCTTGTATTCCTAATTTACAAAGGGGTTCCCCCACATTACCTCATCTTTGCCCCTTCCCATCATGCATCTCCCCGTCCTAGATGAGGAAGATGGGGCCTAAAAAGTTTAAATGATTGGTCCAATTGCTTGGTGAAGAAGCCATGAGCTTGAATCACAGTCTGGTGGTGTTTCCAGCACAGCCTCCGAGTCCTGCCCTACAGTGAAGTCTCTGCTGTCTGAACGTCCTAGGGGAAGATGGAGCCCCAGGTACTGTCTTCGGAGGGAAGCCCATCCTCAGTCTACAGCCAAACCACCAAGCAGCTGAATCATTCTATTTGCTGATGGCATTCTATTTGTAGGCCCTTGAAGCTCTTCATGTAGCTTCTTTTTCTGTGTGATTTTAAAAAATTTTAAATTGGAATACAAAATGAGAAAAGAAAAAAGAAGTCATTGCCATGTACACAGCAAACCCTAAGAGAGAGTTCACTCTAAAACAATAAATTTCCATTTCAAGAAAACCTATGGAGAAAAATTGCTACACATTGTTTTCAAAAGCTACCCAGGTTTTGTTTACTTCCTTTTTGGTTTACTTTTGCTTTCTGCTGTGTGCTGTGTACTAGTCATTTTATTTCTTCTTCTCTCCCCCCCCCACCACCTTAAAGAAGGCTACAATTAAATATATAAACATATATGTGTGTATGTATGTATGTATATGTATATACACACATGGTATATATGTACACACATACACACTGATATTTATAAACACACATTTATACATACACTATACATATTCACTCATACACATGTATGTAAGACTATACTCTATTTCCTATCATGTTTCTCTGAAGGTAGACAACATCTTCCTTCGTGTCCAGATCTTTCCATGTTTTTCTAAATCAGCCAGTTGATAATTTCTTACACCACAATAATATTTCCAAACTTATCATATCCTATCTGAGAAATTATAAAGTTTTTTCCTCAAGTTTTCTGTATTTCTCCTATTTTTGGCTACATACATTTTATTTATACAAGAAAAGTTTAATTTGCAATAATTGAAACTATCCTGTTAGCATTTCAACAATGCTCTCATTTTATAATACAGTTTAAGATCTGATACTGATGAATCTTCTTCATTTACATCTTTTCTCCCCTGGATTGTTTTTTTTTAAGTTTCTGATCTTTTGCTCTTTCAAATAAATTTTATTATTTTTTCTAATTCAAAATAATTTTTAAGTAATTTAATTGGGATAACAGTGAATTAGTGGGATACTTAGGTAAAGTTGTCATTTAAAAATTATATTGGCTTTTCCTATCTATGAACAATAAATATTACTTTGATTAGAGCTGTTTATTTGTATAAAAAGTATCTTATGTTTATATTCATATGTTCTTGTGTCTGTTTTAGAACATAGGCACTCAGGTATTTTGTATTGTCTAGGTATTTTAATGATCTAAAACAATATTGAATTTTAATTTTTAACATGGTGTAGTTTCTCTATTTTTCACTTTTGATTAAATTTTAACTTGAACTTTATCTGAGACCACAATTACTATCCCTGCTTTTCTTTACATACTAAATTCTACTCCTGCCATTTATTTTATCTTTTTGTGTATCTCTCGTTTTTATGTTTCCTGAAAGCAACATATTGTTGGATTCAAATTTTTAATCTGCTGTTTCTGTTTTACTGGTAAATCCATAATCTGACACATTCTAAGCTACAGTTGCTGGTTGTGTATTTTCCCCCTTCCTATTCTTCATCACTATACTTCTCATCCAATTTACTCTAGCTCTCTCACTCTTCTGCTTTACTTTTACCCATTATCTCCCCTTCCTATTTCTCAACCTACTTACCTCTCCAAGTCCCTCCCTCATTGTCTCCCCCTCCCCTAACCCCATGCCCTCTTTTTTTCTGAATACAGAAGACTTTTAGAGATAGATATTGCTCTCTCTTTAACTCATTCCCAATGAGAGTAAAGTTCCAGCACTGCCCACCCTTCCCACTGTTAGCTTTTTGGGATTTTTTTTCTTTTAAAATATGTGCATATATACATAGATATAGAGTTTAAAATATTAGTTTGCCACTTGAATGAACTTTAGTAATTTGAGAAATTAACTCAGGGAAATGTGTTTCTAATTATCTGGAAATTTTGCTAAGGTTATCCCTAATCATGTCATATAAATGAGGCATTTCTGTAACATGAGCTTCACAAAGCTTAAATTAACGTTAGCTGAAATGACTTTTTAATCATACCTAAATAGCTGTTTTTCCATCTTCTCTCTGTCACTGTCTCTGTCTCTCCCTCCCTTTTTTCTCTTTCCTCCCTCTCACTTTTCTTCCCTCCTTGCTTCCTGCCCTTCCCTTCCCCTCACTCTTTCTACCTCTATTGGTACTTTGAGTTTGATAACTCAGAAGAACAGAGCAATAATTCTGCACTGGAAGCCACAGGGACCGCTTTGTGTGTCAGCGATTGCTGTTTGTGCCCTGAATGACCTAGAAAACAGTGCCCTCGCATAGCACTGGACACCTCATGGGCTCTCATTGAGCCCTTGTTGAATGATGGACTGGCTGAAGCTGCTGACTCCCTTCACCTCCTTGCCCTTTAGCAAGTGAGCGTAGCGTAGAAAGAATCCTATTTCCCAGAGTATTCGAATTTTGAGGCCTCTTGGAGGTTGAGTTGGACTAGATGGAGACTGAGTGGCCAGGGGGAGGCTAGAATGGAAAAAGGGTGCTTTGCCCACTGGTGCCAGAACAAACACTCGCAGTCTCAGTTTCCTTGGATGCTCTTACCTCTGAGCCCCAGAACATTGGTTAGACCCTCTTATCTCTGGCAGACCTAGGGGAAGACACTACACAAAAAGAGACGGAGCAAGGATGACCTGTACTAATGAGACCTCAAATCCATGTAAATCTCAGGATGTTCCCCTTATAAGGAAAAGCTATGAACCAGGGTAGTCAAAGAAATCCGCATGAGTCTGCCTGCCTCTCTCTATGCTCTTAGGGGGTATCCTCAGTCTCCCTAAAATGTTCAGGGAAGGAGCAGTAATTGCCCCAATGATCAAACCACCTCCTAATGATTCTTGCTTCTTTGGACTTTGATTCATCTTTCTAGCACGCCACTGCTAAGTGATCATCCATTGCTGAGTCTGGCTTGCGGGGCACGAAAATTGCAGTCCTATAATTGAGCATAAATCCTGAAGAATGGGGGGCTGGCTATCTGAATAAAACCAGAGAGCATATTTCTGGAGGGATGTGACAGCCTTGTCCCCTGCTCTCAACAAGTTACACCCAGAGAGTTGTTCTAATTCTTGACAACACATAATGCTGAGAAGCTGGAAGGAAGCCAGAAGAAAGGGATGGAGCTGGAAAGAGAACCCAAAATATATCTGAGGAATGACTGCAGGAAGTGGGGTGCACTTACTCTGATGAAAAGGAAACTTAGAGGTTGCAGTGAGTTGTTTGACGTTCTGGGAGAGCACGTCCACATCAGTGAGATCATTGGTTCTTTAAAGTGACCTTATTAGGTACCAAGGTGCCTTAAAGTATAAAGATATAATTGGGCAATGAGTCAAAAGGTCTACAAAATAGAGGAATTCCCAGTGGCCTTACCAATTCCCAAACTCAGTGTTCCTTTGCCGGCAAGGCAAGGTCACTTAATTTTCCCTCTTGGAACTTCATCGATAAAATCTTTCAGCCACACTGACATCACCAAGGTACTATCCAAGACAGTCCATTTCTAGGAGTCTAAGCAATCCCGATTAGTGGTACAAAAGGAAGGGGGAGAGCCAAGGTCCACAACCACCTTGAAAAGAAGCAGTGATACAAATAAAGTTAGATCTAAACAATTGGAAGAAAACCAAGTGCTCATGGATAGGCCAAGCTAATATAAAAATGACAGTCCTTCCTAAATTAATCTACTTGTTCAGTGCCATGCCAAACAAACTTCCAAGAAATTATTTTACGGAGCTAGGAAAAATCATAAAAATCCATCTGGAAGAACAAAAGGTCAAGAATTTAAAGTGAATTAATGAAAAATGCAAATGAAGATGAAATGCATAAATTAATAATTTTAGTTGATATAAATGTATTTATCTACATGCCTTTATGATTTATACCTCCCAATACATCCCCCTCCTATTGCCAAAGAAACAAGGAAAAATCCCTCATCACAAACACATACAATCCCGCCATCTCAGCAAAATTAGCCTCTCATGGCATTTTAGGTTCATCAGCTATCTGGCACTTTTTTTTGGGGGGAGGCAATTGAGTTTAAGTGACTTGCCCAAGGTGACACAGCTAGGGAATGTTAAGTGTCTGAGATCAGATTTGAACTCAGGTCCTCCTGACTTCAGAGCTGGTGCTCTATCCACTGTGCCACCTAAGCTGCCCCTATCTGGCACATTTCACTTTCGATATTCTGATATCATGGTTTGTCATTGAATTGTTTAATCCCAAAGTCTTTCAAAAGTGATTTTCTCCATAACGTTATCATTGTATGATTTTTTTCTGCTAATTCTGTGCATTTTGCTCTGAATCTCTTCATAAAGGTTATAGCAGTTTCCTCTGAAGCTGTTTTCAATTTATCATGGCATAATCATATACTTTCATTTGTTTAGCCATTCCGCAGTAGGAGGGCATCCCCTTAACTTTCTATTCTTTGCAACCACAAAAAGAGTGGCTAATATTGAAAGTATACACAGGTATCTCTCTTTTTTTAGTTTCTGGGCCCCAGATCTAGCAGTGCTGTAGCTGAAGGAGATGATGTGCACAACAGTTTGGTGACTCTAGCCATGACTCCAAATGCCACTGGAATGACTGGACCCATCCACAGTCCAATAATTCCCTTTTGACATCTGTCACTTTGCTCTTTCATCATCTTTGTCATTCTACTAGTTGTGACAGAAGTTAATCTAAACAAATGAGTGACGTATTGAACGCTCAAGATTTAATTGGCAGTTCTGATTCTATATGGAGCATTTTTTTTCTAGTGACTGATCCCATTTTGGCTCTTTTTTTGAAGGCTACCTGTTCATAACTTTTGACATCTTACCTGTTGTGAAATGGCCCTCGGATTTACACATTTGAATCAGTTCCTCATATGCCTTTTTTCACAGAAATTTATGGCAGAGATTTTTCCCATCTACCAATTTACCATCTAAATTTGACTACATTATATTTGTTGATTTTATATAATCAAAATTGTCCATTTTACCTGGTGATCCTCTCTATTCCTTGTTTAGTCATGGATTCTTCCCTTAGCCAAAGCACTGAAATGACATTTCTTTTTTGCTCTCCTAGTTTGTTTATGATGGGATATTTTACGCCCATGTATCCATCTGGAGCCTATCTTGGCACTGGAAATACTGGTAGAAACAACCCTAAGTTCTTCCAGGCTAATCTCTAGTTTTCTCAGGAGTGTTTCCCACATGCCCAGAAGTTCCTTGGGGACAGCTAGTTGACACAGTGGATAAAACTGGACCTGGAAGCACAAGTTCAGGAGTCAGATCTGCCCTTAGATATTTGCTGGCTATGTGACTCTGGACAAGTCATTGAATCTCTGCTTACATCAGTTTCCTCATCTGTAAAATGGAGGTGATAACAGCATCCAGAGTTGCCATGAGGATCAAATGAAATAATATTTGGAAAACATTTAGCACAGGGCCTCATACATAATAGATTCTTAATAAATCCTTCTTCCATTCTCTTTCCTGTAAATTATCTTTGTAAGTTTATTAAACACTATGCTACTGTGCTTGTTTATTTCTGTATGTTGTATATATAATTTGTTGCACTCATCAGCCTCTATTTTTTAAGTAATACCAAATAATTTTAATGATTACTGCTTTACAATACAATTTAAGATCTGCCACTGGGTATGCTCCTATTCCTTTCCTTTTCACAATTTCCCCCCATTATTTTGCTTTAAATTCTTAACCTTTTATCCTTCCATATGAATTTTATTCTATTTTTTTCTAGCTCTATAAAAATGTTTTCCTGATAGTTTGGTACAGTTCTGAATAGGAAAGATAATTTAGGTAGTATTGTTTTTTTTATTATATTGACTTGATCTACCCCTGAGAAATTAATGTTTAACTATTTAGACCTCTCTTTATTTCTGCAAAATGTTTTACGGATGGATGCATATCACCCCTAATGCAAATTGGAAGGTATATTTCTTCAAATGTCATAGTGTCTGCCGTCATTTTGAATAGAACTTTGCTTTCCAGCTCTTCTGTTGGCTTTTGTGGAGGGAGGTACATATAAAGAATGATGATGATTGGTGTGGATTTATTTTATATCCTGTAATGTCGTTGAATTTATTAGTTGTCTGAAGTCATTTTGGTTCAACTTTTTGAGGTTTTCTAAGTAAATCATAAACTTACCAAAAATCAGTTTTATTTCCTCTTTGCTAATGCTGATTCTATTTTCTATTTCTGCTCTCATTGCTACAGCTAGTATTCAGTAAATGCAGTGTTAAATAGCAATGCTGACAATAGGCAACTTTATTTTTTCCTGATCTTATTAGAAAGGCCTCTCAGTTTTCTGTAGTGTATAGTTGTTCTTGAATTTAGACAGGAATTATTTACGGTTTTAAGGAATGGCATATTTCTTCCTATGCTTTCTAGAGCTATTAATAGAAACTGATATGAGAATTTGCCAAAAGCCATGTCAGCACCTACTGATATATTTAAAGGGCTTTTATTATTTATATTATCAATATAGTTTATTATATGTATAATCTTTCTTCTATTAATCAAGACCTGCATTTGTAGTATCAACTCAATCTGGTCATAGTATATACTTTTACTAATATGTTATTATAATTGCTATTATTTCATTGAAAATTGTGTCAATATTCATTAATGATATTGATCTTTAGGGTTCTGATAGTAATCTTCTGGGTCCTGTCTGGAAAAAAATAATGATATTTTTGTGAGCATCTTTTCCAATCTTTCAAGTATCTACCTGCTCTTTCAAAGGAATTGTTAAGTGCAGTCCTTTGCTCTTCAGATACCCAAAACTCTGGCAGAAACTGAAAGAAGAAACAGGAAAGGGGAGAAGGGCTTGTATATAACAGCAGGGATGTGGCTTCAAAATATTACCCATGAATTTACTGTGTGAATGATGAGAAGTAATGGTGTTCCAGATACTCACATTATTCCTATCATAAATTTGCTATCTGTGCTCCACACTCTGGAAATTCAATATAAATATTTTGTAGGCAAGCAACCCTATCCCTTCATTTTTGTCTCTGTTTTTACTTAATTGGCATTTAGGGAGAAAGTTCAATTGTTTTATGTTGTTTTCCAATAATATTAAATCATGTCACAGCATTTTCCCTTGGCAGCATGGCAGATTGGAAAGTTGCCTCATCCTCCCCCCCAATGTAACAGCTAGGGCAATAAATGTCCTAGAAATGTCCAGCTGTTCTCTGTTGGCATTCTGCACACTTGTCACAAGGTTTCTGTTTCTCACGCCTAAAAGAAAATGTCCATGGAATTGTGGTATTGGGGAAGACTTTTGAGATTCCTTGGGACAGCAAAGAGATCAAATCAGTAAATACTTAAATCAATTAATTCAGATTATTCACTGAAAGGTCAAATACTGATGCTGAAGCTTAAATACTTTGGCCACATAATGAGAAGATGGACTCATTGGAACAGACCCTGATGTGGGAAAAGATCAAAGTGTAAGGAGAAGGGGATGGCAGAGGATGAGATAGAAAGATAGTATCATGGAAGCATCGAACAAGAGCTGGACAGACTCTGGGAGATATCAGAGGAGAAAGGCGCCTGTAGCGCTAGGATCCACAGGATGGCAAAGAGTCAGACATGACTAAACAATCCAACAATAACAACATGGGCCCAGTGAGTGGATTAAAACCCGGTCTAAACCAGCTCAGAACAGCCAATTGTTAAATTTTCAGTGTGAATATTTACATCCCAGAATTCAGGAAATGCTCTTATCAAGACTTGATTTGATCTTTAGTTGATTATCTAGATTTAAGAAAGTTATGAAAAAATGTTAATAATGCAGAATAAACCTATGTTGTGCTGCTTCTCCCCCTTCCCCAGAAAGCAGGCCCTGTATACACCCCAGTGGATGTGGACAAGGGTCCCACCCATTTGAGCTCTCTATTAGCATCTTTTGAGGAAACATTCATATCAATGAAAATCCAGATGTAATCTCACTGAAGAACATTCTTGGATTAAGTTCTCAAATCGATTTTCTTTTAACTTTTAATTTTCAGATATAACCTAATTTTTATTCTTACCATTTTTCTGAAATCAAATGTGTATCTAATACTTATAATCCACATTCTCACACTGTCGGGGGAAAAAGTGATCAGTACTTCCTATGTTTCCTTAGGTAGATCATAACCTCTCAGTCTATTTCCTCATCTAAATGATAGACTGAGGCGGAATGGTCTAAGAGATCCCTTCAAGGTCTCCATGTTTATCATATGTCCACAATCCTACAAACCAGAATTTCAGAACTGAAAGAGATCTCAGAAAGCTTTTAGCTGACCCATAACTGGGAAGTAAGCCCCACTGCAAGAGATGTGACCGAAGACCCTGTGGACTCTGCTTGTTAGCCTCCAAGAAGAGGGAAAGCCATTATCCACAAGCTCGGGAGATTCCCCCCCACCCCGCTCTCAGACACCTCTCCTTTTTAGAGAGTATCTCCTGACATCCAGTCTCAAGCTGCCTCTTTGCAACATCTTCCTTCTCATTGTTCCTGCCTCTATCCCATGAAGTCAAGCAGAACAATTTTAATCTCCATTGCATGGGATAGCAACAGGTCTCGTGCCCCATTCCTCAGACTCCTCTTATCCAGACTATAAATCCCTGTTCTTTCAACCAGCCCTCACATGACATGGACGAAGGCCCTCCATCACCACAGCAGCCCTCCTCAGCTTGCCCCTGTTCTCCCTAAAAGATGCCAACCGGTAATCAGTAGCCCAGTTTGAGTCTGCCCAGGACAGTCTTGCAGTAATGTTCCTTTCCTCTGTCTGGAAATCCACGTGGTACGGTAAACTTTCTGGGAGCTAATGTCTTGGCTTGCCCTACTTACATGCCATTACCCTAATATGGAGCTTTATTCTTGGTGATGGATGTGAAACTCCTTTTCTGAATTCAATTGTTCTTTTTCTCTGATGTTAAAATCATCCAATACAACTCATTGCCAAGAGTCATAGAACTTAACAAGACGACCTGCTGATCTGTGACTCCAGCTCCTGGCCGGAGCAATTTCTCCAAAATGTCCTAGAATCTCCCTATGAAGTCCAGCATTCTCCACTGCTTTGGTAGGTTTGCTTTCAGGGTTTCACACGGAGGTGCACCCAAAGTAACAAGGTCTTTCAGTCAAATGAGGCATTCTGTTAGGAAGTCAGACTTACCAATCATCTTGTCTTTCTGACTTTCCCAATCCAAGGCCTGATTTTGTATTAAAAGTAGTAAGTGGAAGGCAAGAAAGGGGACATGGCCATGGTGCCATTGGGATTGTGTTTTTTCACAAAAGGAAAACATCTGAATATAAACCTCAGAGAGTTCAGGAGTCATAGGTAGAAAATGTCCTAGATTTAGTAACAACCCCCAAACAATTTCAGATGTCAAAGATTCAGATTTCACAGATTTCACAGGATCCAAACAACAAACCCGGTCCAAGTTCTGGTTCTTTCTGCTGTAAAACCTGAGGTTTGAACACAACTTTTGCTTAGTTTCCTTCTAATTCTAATATTAGGAGTTCAGACATTCTATCAAAGATCTCTAAGTGCAGTAAAAGACCAGCTGCAAAAATGTCTTCAGTTGCCCCCTCCCAAGGTCTCCCCCGGGGCCCTGCATCTTCTTCTTTGAGGTCAGTGAGAGAATGTTGGGAAAGAAGAGACAAGAAAAGGAATGACAGAAAATTGAGAGAAGCAATGTGCAAACCATGAGACAGCAGGACAAGTGGCTGAGCCCCAGCCCTAGATGTATATCAGCAGCAGACCAAGTGCATGGAGGGATATTTTGAGTCTTGCCAATAAGTCCCCAAGCAAATGGTCCGGGGCCATCAAATAACAGTAAGATCTACAAATGCTGCCCCTGATGTTTAGCTCTGAATAAGTAGCAGAGGAGAGAGGCAGAACTGACTATTTAGCCAGTATTAGGAACCTAAAGGTGGAGAAAGATACTGTCTTGGAGAGCAGATAGCTCTCATTCTCTGAGAGATCCCAAACCTCAGGCTCCCCCACCAATTGGTCCTAAGCCAAGTCTCATTTGGTCATTTTGGGGGCCCTGATTGACTCATTAATTGTAAATAGCAGTCATTTCTGCTTTGGCCAGAAACCCTGAGAGTCTTTCCCTCCCAGTTTCATTTATTTATGTAGATAACAACAGCCAGTCCTATGAACCTCTTGTTGCATTGATGAATTCTCCCCAGTTCCTCCATGTGGGGGACTGGTCCTAGACAGGTTTAAGAAGAATGGAAAGGAGAAAGCCAGGTTATGAAGAACTATATCATATATTTTTGATCATATTGATTTTGCAGCCCAACAAAATCCTCAGATCTTTTGCAGACCAATTCCTGTCTAGTCAGGCTTCTGCCATCTCCTAAATATGAAGATCACTTTCTGAAATCAAGTGTAGGATATTACATTCATCTCTATCAAATTATGTTTTATTAGATTTAGTACAATGTTGAAGTCTGGTAAGATCTTTCATAATATTGATTCTGTCATATGCTATATCAGCCACTTTATCCAACTTTGTGTCATCTGCCAATGGTAAGCATACTGTCCGTGTCTTTATCCAAGACAATGAAAAAATGGTATATCACTGAACCAAGCCCAGATCCTTGGAGCATAACACTGGTGGCCTTCTTCCAAGCTCGGATGACCCAAGATTTGGGGTCCAAACATCCAACTAGATGCAAATCCACTTAATTATCTAATTGTCTAAACCACATGTCTCTGACTCTTCCATAAGAATAGCATGAGAGACTTTATTAAGCACTTTACTAAAATGTAAGTAAAGTCTATTTACAGCCTAGTTCACTTACTTTCTTCCTGATTGTTCTCTATTACAATTCTGATGGAATGGTCCCTTTGTCCCAAGATTCTTATCCTTTCCTGATCTTCTCTCACATACTCTTTTTCCTGTGTTCTCCCTATTCCTCTGTTTCCAGGATTCTCAGAACATGTGGTCAGGTTTCTTCTACCTTCTGCTTTTGTTCATTTTTGTGCTTTCACATTCAAACGACTATACAGAGGAAAATTCAAATACATGAAAAATGTGTTTTACTTGGAATATAATATGCACTTAGTAAAATTAGGACAGTTAAAAATCTTTAAATAGTTTTAATTATTGGATAAGAGGGAGAGATGCTTGAGAATTCTCAAAATAATTCTTTTTTGAATTTGATTTATGTGCAAGTAAGTGATTCACTTATTTCTTCTTTTGTGTGACAAATAAAGATGGCTAACAGTCAAGGAAATTACTGAATATAAATCTTTTCATTGCAATTGGTTTAAAAAAATTAATAGAATAGTGGAACTAGAAACCATCTTAGAACACATAGAAATCCAACTCCCTTTCTTATAAAAATGAGGAAATTGAGGCCCACAGGGAAGTACATTGACTAAAATTACGCACAAAATGATAAAATTTGAAAAGATTTCCTTACCACTAAATCACACCCTTTCTCTTATTTATGGTCTGAAGTTATTGATCAGGCCCAAATTCTTCTAGGAAAGGCATCCTGAGAAGGATTTTCTATGATGTTCACCTTTACTAGAATGGGGAACAGAAGTAGAACTGAATGCAAGATATGATCATATAAGTTGGCAACTATGGTCTAAGGTTAAGCTAGAGTTTAATCAGCTAACAGGTTTGAGATCATATTTTGTTTCCAGTATGAGATTGACTCTTAATGTTACTCACTCAGTAGAGTGACTGTTTTAGAGACTAACTCCCTACTCACTCCTTGGAACAAAATTCAGCAGTGGACAGCTCCTTGCAACAACTAGGTTTCGCCCATGGAGAACAACTGTGTTTGTTCTGTCCGTGGCATGGTGGGAAATTGAAACAGAAGATTTAGAGACTGGTTCACTGAATGACTGAAAATCATGACTTCAAGCAGCAATCTGTTTCAACCTGTTTAAGTTTTGATTCAGCTAGAGAAGTCCATTTCTATTTCACAGAACTTCGACAGAGCAAAAATAGCAACTCTTTGCCCAAATGATATTTAGTGCCTTACCTGTTTGCATCTTGCCTGAATAGAAAAGTCTGGCTTTCAGGAAGTTGGTTGCTCCACATCAGAGACCAGGAAAGGAAACCTTTCCCCATCCAACTTCTAAGTGTGACTCAATATCCTGGCTATGCTGGGCATGGCAACCAAGCCCATGAACATTCCCCTGAGTGTTCTAAGAACACCTTCATCTAATTTGTTTCAGTGAGGGTCTCACTGAATGGAGGTGAATCACCTCCATCAAACCTAATTTATCACCTAACCCTGACCCTAACCATCACCAAATCCTAATCCTAATCCTAACATTCATCAATTGACACATTTACTGACCTTTTACTTTGGCTATCATAAACACTGTGAAAGCTATAAGTTAAAGACGGCAGCTTTCTTCAGAGAATCTATTATAGACCCACATGAATTTACAGCACAAGAAAGAAGAGAACTGTCAAGTGAGTGAAAAGTGAAGTAGAGATAATGAATATATCAGACTATAACATCTTGGCTTTTGCAGAAATGAAAAACAATGAACTGTAGCTTGAGGATACCATAGGGACAAAAAAAAAGTTTTCTTAAAAATGAGAAAGAGACTAAGACATGTACTTGGACAGCAGAGTCCCCAGTAGATTAGAAGAGATTGAATTTGAGAATGAGGAATGATCTGACAGGTGATAGGAGAGGATAAAACCAAGAGCACAAGAGTTGGCCTTGGCCTAAAAGACCATTTCTCCTGAAGAGAAATTTTTTATTAGTATTTTTTTATTTTTTTAATTGTAGTGTTTTATATTAGTATTTTATTTTTTCAAATACATGCAGATAGTTTTCAACATTCACCTTTGCAAAACACTGTGTTCCAAATTTTTCTCTCTTTCTCCCCTTACCCCTCCCCAAGACAACAAGCAATCTAATATAGGTTAAACATGTAAAATTTTTCTAAACATATTTCCATGTTCATTATGCTGCACAAGAAAAACCAAGAAAAAATGAGATCAAAAGGAAAAAACAGTAGAAAGAAAAAAGCAAACAAACAACAAAAATAGTGAAAATACTATGTTTTGATCTACCTACAGTCTCCATAGTTCTCTATCTGGATGCAGATGGCACTTTCTATGACAAGTCTGTTGGAATTGCCTTGAATCACTGCATTATTGAAAAAAGCCAAGTCCACCACAGTTGATAAATCACATAATCTTGTTATTACTATGGAGAGGGCCAGGAGGGAAGAATCCATTTCAGATTTTGAATTTTACAGTAACTTGGCTCACCAAAACTTTCTTTTCTTATTGAAATAGCAGAGACTGCTTGTCAAATGTAATAAATTAATAATCTAGGGACTGACTGAAGCAAAATGCAACCATTACTCTTTAGATTAAAGGCAAACCTTTGAATTTAGGGAAAAGAGCCCACAATAGAGACTAAAGTCATTTGGGAGGAAGATACTTGAGACAATGGTATGATAAACTTTACCCAGATGTATATCTCAACTATTTGCATCTCTGTCTAATTAAGTAAGATCCAAGGCTTAATCATTTACATCTCCGTAGATCTTGTTTGTTAGAGAAAACTAAAGGAATTAGTTAAAGTGTATTTTGGATCAAGTCTATGAGCATTTGAGGTGTTTGTGTGTATTTGTCTCTCTGATCAATAAACTTTGAAGAATCCATAATTGAGACTCTCTGCCTAGCCCTGATAAGTCACACCCTTCATCTCACCACAGGAGCTGAACTCCAATATTTCTATGTATAATGTTCTCTTGGTTCTGCTCACTTCACTTAGCATCAGTTCATGTCTTTTTAGACTTTTCTGAAATTGGCTTGCTCATCATTTCTTATAAAACAATAATATCCCATTACATTCATATACCATAATTTATTCCAGCCATTCCCCAACTAATGGACATCAACTCAATTTCCAGTTCCTTGTCACTACAAAAAAGACTGGTACAAACATTTGTTGCAATCACTTTTTATGATTTCTTTCAGATACTGATCAAAGAATAGGAGTTAAGTTCAGGCATAAGTCACTTGACTTGAGCCTAAGATGACAGAAGAGGATATACAGCTACTATCTATGGAGAGGATCCTGGTAGCAAGGGATCTGATTTCTGGGTACCCACTGGTTGCATAAAGCTAAGGCACTGTGGTTTTCTCAGCTGGCTCTGAGATGCAAGGAGGAGAGAGTAGCATGTGGCTATGATGAAGCCTTACTTGATTATCACAACTATCTCACTCCATCTCGTTCAGGGTAAATCTCAAAGGAGGAGAGCTCACAGGGTGAAGGTAAACAAAATGCCACCAAATCCAGGCTCACAAAGGGGACAATGATGGAGTCTCATCTTTCCTGGTCCAGCCAAGGAAAAGGGAGAACAGGATGGAGCCACACGTGTCAGGGGCTGAGCCCACCCTGCTCCCAGGACACTCGACTGTCACCAAGGAGATGGGTGCTTCCTGCTCTTGTGGCCACAGAATGCAGGACCCTGAGGTCTGCAAGCCCAGTGCCAGAGAACCACTGGTTGGAACTTAGACTTTCAATGCAGTTGACTTTCTTTCCAACAGCCTGATGGCTGGCACTGGGGCTTAGCTGAATGCGTTTCTCCAAGGCAAAGTGGGTGCTTTAATGAGGATCGATTGAATATGTGCAATATTAGTCTGGGCAAAAGAGGCAACCCAAACTAAGGGCTTTTGCTGAGGAAAAGATATTCCAGGTTTGGAACAGAATTGCCATCAGAAGTGACTATGAAGTACAGGAGATAGGAAGGGTTCCCCCACTAGAATGGGGGACCACAGACTTGCTCTAGAGGAACAAAAGTTATAGGGCCCTGAGAAACCTGTGGGTCCATTAGCAGCACAGAAACAACAGGGCTGGAAGAGGTTCTTTCCCAGGCAGTGACACATCCAGGGCTCAGCTCTGTGCCTTCTATAGCCAGCCCAAGTAGATGCTGCCTTGAAATATCTTCCATAAAGGAACAAGGAACTCGGATCGAGATCAGCCCTGGGTGGTTGGAGAATGGAAGAGTGGGAGATGGAATTAGTGAGACCATGGTACCGCAGGGCTTGGCAGCCTCTCTAGGCCTATATCAGGCCAATAATTTCTTCTGTTTCACAACCTACAATCACACAGGGAAGGAAGGAAAAGCAAATGGCTGGGGGGCTAAACATTTTACCCGACTGCGGAGGCTCTTTACCATCTGATGAATTGCAGGTCATCCTAGGTGGTGATCTGATTGTCCAAGAGTGACCTAGAACTTCAGGACAAGAATCAGGCCTTGCCCTTGTCCTGGGGATCAGGTGCTGCCCACCATCTCCTGCTAGGATTCTCAGACTAGGCACAAGAGAATCCTCCTGAATTATCCCTTGAGTCGCCATTCCTAGGGAAACGTTCTCCTCACAGGAGAAAAGATCCTGCCAACCTGGCTCCTTAAAGAATAAAGTCTTCAAACTGGCTTTCATTTATCTCCTCATTGGAGAGCCATGGAGCCTTCTGCTTATGGCAAGCATCAGCCACTTACATCAGTGGACTATCCAACCTGGTGAGAAGGCTAGCCCGGACCCCAGGTCCCTGGATGTTGGGAAACATGAATCCCTAAGTCAAAGCAAGCAGTTTCTTGCTCTTCCTTCTAGTCAGACAATTTACTGTAATGAATTGGCAGATCTGAATGCATTGATGGCTCTAAAAATAACCCAGGATTCAAAATTAGCATATTTTCAATTAAGGGGCTTCTTGTCGATTACAAAATAAGAAACAGGCACATTCCCTGCTAATTGTTGTGTGGTGATGAAGGGCATTAAGCAGACAGCAGAGCCTAGAATGCCCCTGCAGGAGCGTCTTGGAGGCCGGTTGGAGCACAAAGAACCGATGGGACATGTTCTTTATTGCTACAGGATGAGTAAATAGAGGCAGAAGATAGAGATCAGAGTCCAGGAAGCCAAGAGTAGAGCACAGAAGAGAAAGAAAAGCAAATGCAATAAAGGACAACTTTTGTAGAGAATGTTCAAGCTTGTGAAATGTTTTACCCATATAGTTTCATTTAATTTTAGCAAAAACCCTGCAAGTCAGTGTCCTCATTCTACAGATAAAGAAACTGAGGTTCATATAAGCTAAGGGATTGTCACACAATTTGTCATTGTCAGAGCTGGAATCTGAACACATATTCCTGACTACAAGCCTATTTTCTGGGTTCCAAAAAAGGATCGCAGCTCTCACAGCCCACTTGGAGTGTTTAATTTGAAGTCAGAATAAAAGCTGAGTTCAAATCTGCCTTTAGCCACTTTCTAGCTATATGACCCCAGGCAGTTCTTTAACTTGTAGCTATCTCAGTTTTCCCATTGGTATTATTACTATTATTAATCTGCTGCCTTTCTTCAAGTTCCAAATGCAAATTTCAGGTCACCTAAGAACATCAGGTGCTGGGCTACCCGTGCCCCATCACTGTGGCCAGGAGGCTGAGCCAGCCCTTAGTGAAATGTCCCCTTCAAAGCCATCCACCCAAGGCATCCTTCGTGAGAAAATGTTCACTAAGTCAGGCCAATAAATATGTATTAAGTTCGTTCTGTGTCAAGGACTGTGCTAAGTCCTGGGGATACAAAGGAAGGCAAAGGAACTTATGAGCTAGTTTTTCATTTTTAAATGAAAATAAAAATAAGAGTCCCGGGCCATGAGGAGTCCCTCCTCTGAGAAGTAAGCTATTGGCAGGGCTGTGGCAAGTGACTTGCCCAAGTGCTTGCTCATTCTTTAATCCAGCATTATCATGTTGTATGTTCTCACTGAGACCAAGCAGTTCTACTAAGCACGACCTCCCAAACTGAAGTGAACAGGACCCAGCTCCAAATGCTGGCTACGCCAGAAGCCATTCTCCCAGATACTGATCTGTGCCCCAATCCCAAAGCTTTATTGATCCAGAGCTTCCTTCCATGTCACTGTCCAGTTCTCTTATGGATGGCTGCTAGGAGCATCAGCCTTCCCGACTTCATTCTCCCTCCCTGCCCTTTGTCAACACTGCCACGGTGGAGAATTTCCTCCCACATGCATTTTAAGCTCTGTACCCTGAGGGCAGCCACTGCTATCTCTAAACCTTGAGTGGAGGCTGCCTTCTTCCATGTTACTTTCACAGAGCCTGATTACCTGTCATAGTTTTCCTGCCCTCAGAGAAATTTAAGATAAGGAAAAGAGAAAGAAAAGGGGAGTGTTTGGTAGATGCTCCTGTTCCTTCACACAGTCCAATTAACATCTCCACTCTTCAGAAACAGTCTCTCTGCAGAAGTTAAAAATCTTTTAAGTGCCCTTAACTGTGCTAAAGGATTATAAAACTGTGTATACACTTTGTTCTAGCAATAACACTTCTAATCCAAAAACATCAAGCAAAACAGGAAAAGGATGTATTTGTACAAAAATATTTAGGGTAGCTCTTTTTGTGGCGACTAAGAATTAGAAATCAAAGAGCTGGCCATAAATTGGGAATGGCTAAACAAAGTGATATATGATTGTGATGGAATATTATTGTGCTACAGGGAATGACAAGCAAAATGATTTCAGAAAAACCTGTAAAGACTTACCTGATCTGATGCAAAGTGAAGTAAACAGAAAAAAAAAATCTGCACACAATAACAGCAATATCATATCATAAAGAATCGTAAATGACTTAGCTATTCTCAGCTAGATAATGGCCCAAGACAATCCCAAAGACAGTCCCAAAGAACTAATGATGAAGCATGATAACCAACCCCAGAGAAAGAACTATTTTCTGAAAACAGCCTGAAACATGCTATTTTTTCATTCTTTTGTCACCTTCTACAAAATGACAAAATGGAAGTGTTTTACAAGGCCGCACAGGTATAATCTATCTGAGGGAGGGGGCAAGAAAAGAGGGAAAGAAAGGTTATAATTTGGAATTCAAAAGTCTTTTTAGAATGTTAACAATTGTTTTAACATGTAATTGGGGGGGGGAATAAAATATTAATAAAAAAATTTAAGTGACATTAAGCCTTATGGTCACAAGGTCCTCTCCTTAGTTTCACTGTGATATGAAGTATCTCTTTTCCAAAAAACTAAACCAATGGAGCAGAAAGATGAGAGATTCTATCATGCTAGTAGGGCTTTTCAGGATGAGTCCAACAAAAGATTGGGTCTGCTTTCCAAGAACTAGACCAACTGAATTAGAGAAGACCATCACCAATAGACCAATCATTTGCTGACCAACAAATCTTCTGGCAATGTCAAGTCCTGAACTAAAGATAAATATAAAAGAGCTTCATTCTATATAGACTGTGAGAATAAATTGTGATCTGCTCCACCAGAAAGAGGGTTGACATTGACAAAATCATAGTGAATTCATATTTTAATGAGTATTAATATTTTCTGTTTCTTATGTCACCATAATGTCCCAAGTAGCTCTCTTCCTCCCTCTCCCAGAGAGACATTTTATGTGACAAACGGTATTTTTTAAAGAGGGGGTTAACACAACTGATAAATTGAAAAAATCCCAAAATATGTCACTTGGATAGGTGCAAGATGGTACCTCAGAGTTTTTTTTAACTTGTAGTTCTCTGAACAATAGTGATTTAGAGCATTTTTGTGACTATAGATAGCTTTGATTTCTTTGTCTGAAAACTGCCTATTTATATTTATCAATTAAGGAATGACTTGTATTTTCATAAATTTGATGCAGTCCTCTATATATTTGAGTAATGATGTCTTTTTCAGAGATTTGTTGTAAAATTCTTTTCCCAGTTTTTTCTTTCCTCATAATTTTGGCTGTATTAGTTTTGCTTGTGGGGAAAAAATTTAATTGTATATGATCAAAATTATCTGTTTTATACTTTATAATGCTCCTATATCTTCTTTGGTCTCAAATTTTTCCCTTTCCAATAAATCTGACAGATAAGCTCTTCAATGCTCTCTTAATTTGTTTATAGTATCACCTTTTAGGTGTAAATCATATACCCATTTTGACCTCTTTTTGGTATATGACGTGAGATATGGGTTAACACATACTTTTGCCATACTATTTTCCAGTTTTTCCAGCAGCTTTTGTCAAATAATGAATTTTTGACCCAAAAGCTTGGATCTTTTGCTTTATCATATGCTATGTTACTTCAGTCACTTACTAGAATGTAATTTGTACCTAATCTATTCATTTCTTTGATCTACCACTATTTTTAGCCAACAGATTGCTTTGGTAATTACCACTTTATAATACAGTTTGAGATCTGGTATGGTTAGACAATCTACTTTTGTATTTTTTTTCATCAGTTCCTTTGATATCCGTGAGCTTTTATTTTTCCAGATGAATTTTATTTTTTCTAGCTCCCTAAAATCATTTTAATAGTTTGGTATAGCACTGGATAAATAATGTAAGCAGAATTGTCATTTTTATTATATTTGTTAAACCTACCATGAATAATTTATATTTTCCCAATAGTTTAGATCTGACTTTGTTTATATGAAACATGTATTCATATAGTTCCCGGGTTTGCCGCGATAGGTAGATTCCCAAATATTTTATATTATCTACAATTATTTTAAATGGACTTTCTCTTTCTATCACTTGCTTTTAAACTTTGTTGGTAATATCTTGATTTCTTGGTTCTGCTCCCTTCACTGCATCAGTTCATGTATATCTTTCAATGCCTCTCTATATTTATCAGATGCATCATTTCTTACAACAGTAATATTCCATAACATTCACGTACTACAATTGTGTGTGTTTGTTTTGCTGAGGCAATTGAAGTTAAGTGACTTAAACAGAGTCACACAGTTAGGAAGCATTAAGTTTCTGAGGCTGGATTTGAACTCAGATCCTTCTGATGTCAGGGTCAGTGCTCTGTCCACTGCAGCATCTAGCTGCTTTAGCCATTCCCCAATCAAGAGGTATCTACTTTATTTATAATTCTTAGCTATCACAAAAAAAGTATTACTACAAATATTTTGAAATATGTAGGGACTTTTTTCTTACTGATGACTTCCTTAGGTCATAAGCCCAATAATGAAGTTTCTTGTTCAAAAGGTCTGGATGTTTTAGTCACTTTATTTAAATAATTTCAAATGGATTTTTAAATGGTTTTCCACTTTACAGTTCCACTAACAATGCATCCTTCCACACACCCTCCAGGATTGACTGTTGTCATTTTGTCAATTTGAAGGGTACGAAAGAAAACCTGATATTTTAATTTACATTTCTCTTATGAGGATTTGGAGCATTTTTCCCATGGTTGGGAATTCTTTGCTGTTCTTTTGAGAACTGTTTCTTTAGATTCTTTTATCATGTATCTATTAGAGAATGGTATATATGTGTATATATACATACATATATATAGTTAATTGAAGGGAAATTGGTTCAAGATAGTTTATGATGGTATATAAGAGGGAAGCATCAGTTCTCTGCTGAATTGAGTCAAAAGCAGGGAGTGGGCTAGTGAAGACGTGCAGGATGGTTTCAATGAAAACTGGAAAATCCAATTTGTCAAGGAAGGGAGGAGGATAGAGGACAGACAGACAGAAATAGAGAGACCAAGAAAGAGAAAGACAAAAACAGACAGATATTCAGAGTACAAAGACAGAGAGAGAGATAGAGAAAGAGAGATCAGGGAAATCTGCAGCATTTCCCAAAACTCTTTATTTCTAGTCTTAGCAAAGTAGTCTTCCGTCTCCAAAGATGGTTTTGCTGACAAAATGGCTCCTTGCCATAGAGCTTCCCAACAATTCAGCTTTGTTGTGCAGGAAGATCTATCTCTGCAGAGCTGAAGCTGAAGCTCCTGGTGCCACAGTAGCCACAGAATGAAGGAAAAGGACCCAGAGCAGTAGCTGGCAGGGGAAACGGGCAGCCAGGCTGCTATTCAAGCAGATCGAGGCTTCCCACCAGTAGTCACAGAAGTCTAGAGCTCTACCCACTGTACCATATAACTGCCATGAACAAATGAAAGGCATACTGACTAAGAGGAGTTTGGCCCAAATTTGGCTTCCATAGAATGAGAGATGTTTCTGCTTTGACTTCTCTCAAATTAGTTCCTTCTTCAATACCATTAGGCAGAACTAGGCAGGGATATCCAGAGACCTATACTTTTCGCCAAAATGTCTGACCTTTGTTGTCTATTCTCTCCTTCCCCCAAGCACATTAATCTTGTGAAAAATCACTTTATCTTATTTATGGCACAGATTTCAGAAGTAGGCTCTGGCTTGCTGCAGCAGCCACCGAAGGACACAGCCACCTAACCTTGAAAGAATGGATTCCAGGGCCTTGCGGTCAGCACTAAGCCCATCCCCACAGGGAACCCCCTCTTCCTAAGGGGTGACTACAAAGGGGCAGCCACAGTGGGGAGGAGCAGTTTCCCACCTGAGATGTGTTGGAGTGAGAGCTGGCAGGCCATGTGTCCAATGCATTGTTCAGAAGGCTCTTTTTCAGAGGTGGGTGGGAGCAGCTGGTCTCTGGGTTCTCTTCCTTATCAAACATTCTGAGAGTCTGTGAAAGAAGGCTTAAGCCCTGGAGCAGGTCTCCTGGCCCTCCCTCACTTGTATGCTAATGTGACTGACCCATTAGTTTGATAAAATGCTAGAACTGGAAGGGCTTTTCCTTCAGATGTGCTGAGCAAGTCCCATTTGTACATGACAGAGGAAAAAAAGACCCTCTGAGCAGGGAAAGGACCTACTTTGATTAAACAACTAGTTAGGGATAGAACCAAGCCTGGGGCCCACATTGGGAGGGCCTTCTTCCAACCTCACCACTAAAATTACTTTGTGAATATTTGGGATTTCATTCTGGGGCAACATAGGCCAATCCCATTGCTCACCCCCAAAATATCAGCTCTTATAGGTCAAGAACTAGTGCTAGCACCTGGCTCCGCAGTAATTTATTCTCAGCATAATAAATGTAATAATCTACATATAATTTGATAATACTGTATATAATTAGCATAATTAATACTTGTTTAAGGAAGCAGTGGCTCACTGAATGGATGAATGTAGCACTTGGCTTTCCAAGTTTGAGGAACAGTTTCTCTAATTGTCAAGGAATATTTAAGCTTAAACTAGATCTAGTTTGCCACAATCTCTCTTTAAGCCAACACCCTTGCCAGCTGTCAGAAGCTGCAAGGAAACATAGCCCTGCATTTGTCACTGCCTTTAACAGCTCCTCACCCTCAGGACAACAAATAGAACAGGAGGACCATCAGGTCTTCATCTCAGACTATCATTTAGGAAGCAGCGCCCAGATGTGACTGAGCTTAGTACTTAGCTAAGCAGAGAGTATGTTGGACAGCTCCCGAGTGACCTGGGCTTCTCCTTTGGGGCAGCGATGATGGAAAGGATCAGAAAGATGGGCTGCATCCTGGGAAAGGAGGGTTCAGAGGATTCCTCTCTCTTCCCTAACTACATTCATTTTTAAAAGTGTATTCAACAGTACTTTCTGTGCTTCTTACTTGGGAGCTGATCCTATAAGGAAAAGTGCTCCCAGCACCAGAAGTGCTCAGTGAAGGCAAGAGAGCTCAGTGCCTCCCCATCATAAACAGGACCTGACTAGTTTACATCTCAGTTATCCAGGGTCTTTTTAAAAGGTTTTGCATGAGGAAAGTGTCACAGAGATGTGGGACAGTGGCTTCCTGCCCAATATCTGGTACATAGGAGCATGGGAAGCTGGATCCCTGAGCTTGAATGCGCCTGACATGCCTTAGTTCTAGCCTTAGTTCCTTTCCTGCGGGAACTAGAATACAAAATGACACATATGGCTCTGATAGTCTCTTAATTGTCATGAATTTTCCTTCTCTTATTTTTCTCTAAAACTCTAATTTGTTATGAGATAATTCTCTGGGAAGAGGAAAGGAAGACTGGGAGGAATTATGATTTTTGTATTTATATCATAATATATATAGATATAGATAAACACATGGGTTCAAGTTTCATGATCCATGCTGTCTGTGTGACCCTGAGTTGGCAGTTCCTTAAAGCTACAGATAGAGAACAGGAACTAATCTATGCTGATTGGTTACATCTCATAGTTCCTTTTATCAATAAAATCATGGGCTCAGTCCAGAAAGGCAAGATGGCAGGTATTGTGCAGGTACTAAAATTATAAATACCAAGAGTCCCAGCCCTTGCCTTCAAGGACCTTACACTCTTGGGTCTAGATTTTGTTCTTTTTCATCTCTAACTTTGGCAATGTACCAGAGGGATGGGAAATTACCTAAAATGTGCCCGAGTCCTTCAAATCAGGGGAAGAAGTTCTGATACAGGATGCTCTTAGAACCACAGGAGTTACAGCTAGAAGACTACCACCTAGTCTACACTCTTCACTTTACAGGAGAAGAAACTGAGACCCATGAATGTGACTTCAGCCACCCAGTGCCATGAAGGGCAGAAGTCCTGTGCCTGCCTCCATCTGAGGCTTGTCTGAGTCTCTCACAGCCCACTCAGTGCCTATGTCATCTGGACTTCCTGAAGGCAGCTTCCTGTTCTTTTGTTTAGCATTTCTAATCTCCTCAGCACTGTGATGAATCCATATCATTAGGAAGAATTTAATGTGCATTTTAATAGAAAATTTTTAGTGGACACGAGGATCTCGGCTACAGGGCAATCAATAAGCTTTACAACCAAATGAGTTCCCAACAGAAGCTTTAAATGATAGGTACCTAAAAATTAATTTTCAAATAATTCCATTTCAGTGGTTTTATGGCCACCCCCCCCATAAATCCAGTACTCTTTCACAGTCACCTCAGTGGTGAGGGTTCAAGTCCCCAGCATTTTTGTGATGAATGGCATTTTTCTTTGTTTCCATTTGTCCTCAGGGGCAAAGACGGTGAGAACTCTCAGAAAGGGCTACAGTCTGCCAAACAAAATTTAGACTCGAAGCCTAAACAATCCACTTTTCTGTGCAAATGTCTGCAGGAAGTTCAGCTCTCATGGGTTTGGATGGCAGAGAGATGATGGCAGCGACCTGAGTCAGCTTTCTGCAGGTGGATGAGAGCCTGGCACCAGCAGTCCCAGGAAGCCAGAAGGCAAATGAGCTTCTGAAAACCACTCTCCCCGTTCCCTGAGAGACAGCAGGCTTGACTAGTGAGAGCAAAGGATGCCAAAAACCACTTTTCATAGGGCATCTTTCCTATTTCTGATTTCTTAACTGCAGACCCTGAGCCTGTCTGCCATAGCACGTCCTTTGGCAATTTGCCCTGAGAAAGGTCAAGGATGCGGTTCAATTGAAGGGGGTGCCCAGCTGTCAACCCTGAAGTTATCCTGTGCCATCAGTCCCAAAGGGAGATGGCCTGGCTGTCTGTTTTGCAGCCATGCAGTGTATGGTTGGCTACAGAGGCCATTTCATTTCTAATGGCTTCTAATTGTTAGAACATGCTCCCTTTACAGAGCTGAAGTCAGTCTCATTGGAGTTTATGATCTAATTTGCTGCCATCTCTCTCTCTGACTTCTGCCCTCCAGGGCCAAACAGGATAAGCCACCATCGCTTCCACCGAAAAACCCTTGAAATGTTTGCAGGCCATTCCCATGCCCCCTCCATTCCAGTATCTTTTTTCGGAAATATCCCCGAGGTGTCAGAAGGAGAAAGGACAAGACCTTGACAGCAGTGGGGAATGGGAGAAGAGAGAGGCTAGTTAGGGAACTCCTTCTGGTACCTGAAATCCAAGTCATTGGAGATGGCTTTAAAAGACATCTTTATAATCAATCATCAGGTCCTGCAGAAAGAGAGGGGCCCAGCAGAAACTTAAGAACAGATCCTTATTATTTATCAGTATTATGGCAGATAAAAAAGGGTCATTTACCTGTGAGAAGATTGGGGGGGGAAGATCTGCATTTGGAGATCAATTAAACTGAGCTCAGAAATCATCCAGCTTGGAGGGGTAAAGCCACATCATTGGTGAACCCCAGGCTTGACCAGAGATGGGATCCTCTAACACCACAGGGCCTCCCTACTACACAGAAACTGGAGACGAGAGACTAAGGACTAGAGGTGCAGGGACAAAGGGGAAATGACCAGTCTTTGCCCTTGAATAGATTCTATTCTCCTGGGGTGGAGGCCTTGGATTCCATTATTGGGATGGCAGATTGAAGAAAATGAAAGGGTAGTTCTGGGTTCATTTTGGGTGGGAAACACAGGAAAACCTTTTAGGCACATACTGATGCACTTTGCTACCCCAAAGGTCTGTGTATTGGACAATATGGATACCCCTTTCCACTGATTGATAGCAGCCCCTCTACAGATCAGGAGATGGTCCTCCAGAGTTGCTGTGGCCAGTCAAATGATCAATTAATCAACAAGTATCTATATAGGGCCTACAATATGCTAGGCACTGTGCACAGGGCTTGGGTTATGAAGATAAAAGATCCAGAAGATCATATTTTAATGGGAGATACAATATGGACATGCATAGGTCTATACATGATTCACACGAAATCAATGCAAGAGAACATAGAAGGAAAGGTTCTAGCAGCTGAAAGAACCAGGAAAGATGGGATTTGAGCTATATTAAAGAAAACCCAAAATTTCAAGAAGCAGTGGAGAGATAATGCATCCCCAACAAAAGAAACAGTTGTTACAAAGGTGAGTTGGGAGATAGGGTATCTTCTGTCAGAAACAAGTTTTTAATAAATATCAGCAGGTAAGGAAGGGAAGATGTGAGCCTGTAAAACTAAGAACGGACGAGGTTGTTAAGGAAAAATGTTTTTATTTGATCCTGGAGAAGAGAAGGAAGATGGAAGGAGACTAGAAAGAAGGAAAAGCTGGTGATTGACAGGAATGCTGAGTGCCCAAGTCACCAAAGCAGTCAGCTTTTGGAGAAGTGCACAATTAGGCCCTCCTTAATGGCATTTTTTTTCTTTTTATCTCAAAAACTATCATTTTCCAGAAATTGGGTGAATCAAATGATGTTCCTGGAGGCAGCTCCTGGCTCAGAGCAGTGATTGCTGACCTGAGAACTCACTCCTTCTGGACACAGATTTCCAGCTGTGGTAATTGGTAAGAGTCTGGGCTCTCTCTGTCCTCTTGCTATTCCTGACATTATTCTTGAGTTCTGGGCATTCATAATGCAGCTCATTTTCAAGCCCACAGACTCACTGGGAAGGCTGCTCACCAAATGGATCCATTTCTGCCATGACAATGACCAAGACCGTGTCTTAATAATGGGCCAGGTCCGAATAATACCACTGGGAGAAGCCTTCAGGTCACTCAAAGAACTGAAGACCCTTTTCCTTCAAACCGATGGAAACGAACAACTGAGCTACAACTGGGCACCTCTGCTCAGCCATCTCCTGGAGCCTCTGGCCCTCACTGGCAAACAGGGGACTGTTGGATTGACTCCCTCTCTGAAGGCCTTCAATCTCTCCCTCTAGAAGGCATTGCCCACGATGCAAAATGGGCAAAAGCTGGACCTTTCCCACAATGTGGCTGCCTCATTCAGGCCGCTGCTCTCAATCCTTCATCAGAATGGGGAAGGAGAAACGGGGTCCTTCGCTGCTTTTGCATCAGAACAACAAAATCATAAATTTAAGCTTCAAGACCTGAAGCCAAAGAAACTCAGGAAGACAGAGGCTAAGGGAGTTTGCACACACGATTCACCTGGTTATGAGCCAGAACCCTCAGTCTCCGAACTCTCCTCAGGCTTGAAGGGGCTGAGGAGGAGGATGGCACAGAACCCCCCCACAGCCTGTGCTCAGGTGCAAAGCCTAGAAACCTGGAGCCTGCAAGGGGTACCCAGTCCTGTCTCCCTCTTCTCCCCTCACCTGCAGTCATAAGCATCTCCTTCTAGGTGGAGGTACCTTAGTCATGGCACAAAGGAGCCTCTCCCAGGTCCCCCTCCATCCAGCCCTGCATCTGGGCAGAAGAGCTTCTCCCTTGGGCAGACAGGCCAACAGCCCTCCCATCCACCCCAAGTTCTGGTAGCAAGTTTGCCCAGGGTTCATGCCCAGGGGCGCCTCCTGTGGGGCCGAGGAATCCTTCCAGCTTATGCTCGGGGCTTCTAAGGCCCCCAGATCTGGCAATGAGCTCCGCAGGGCTTGGGGTGCTACTGGTGAGATCAGGGGGTGAGCAGAGCCCAACCCTCAATTTCTGCCAGCCACATCTGAGCCCCCCCTCCCAGCCCTGGGCCCAGCCAAGGGCTCTCAACGTGTTTTTTTTTTTTTATTCTGATCAGAGCAGAGTTCATTCCAGCACCAAAGTCATAAATCCTGAGGCTGCCATGGATATAATCAGAGAGTCAGCCGAGAGCCCAGCTTTATGGGAGAGCGGAGGCTCCAGGGAACCAGGCCCGGACTTGGGAGTCGGGGGGATGAACAAGCCCTTAATGCTGGTAATGGGGGCGTATTTTCTGATACCCGGCACTGCAGTGGGGGTGAAAGGAAGAAGAGCCTGGGACAAAGGAGTCCATGGTCAACAAGAAGCCCTGGGTATCTCCTGAGTGCGTGGGGGACAAAGACCAGGGGACCCACAGCCCATGCCCCCCTGGAGCTCCCTGTCTGGCAAGGGAATAAGGCTCCTACCCAGATACTCGCAACCCACAGCACGACAGAGGAAGTGACTGAGCCAGCTGCCAAATGAGGGGCTTTGTGAAGATCCCCTGGGGGCTTCCTGGTGTTCTGGGATCCGAGCTTTAAGCAGGACACAGGAACTTAGCAGGTGAAGGAGGAGGACGATTGGGGAGGAAGGCAGGACAGGTAGAGGAGCAGAATGAGAAGACTTGGAGGTGGGGATTTCTGAAGCTCAGTGCCCTGCGGTGCCCTCCCTCTGTCCAGGCCTGGTCTGTGCTTCAGGACGGCATGAAGTACTTGAGAGCTGGCCAGGAGTCTCCTGACCCTCTAAGACTGGCACAGTGCTGGCGCCATCTCTGATCTACCGATAGGGAGGGATTTCCTCACCGGGAACTATTTGGTATCACAGACTGAAGGGCGGGTGGCTAAATGGCCTTCAGCTGGAGCTGAAATGGGGGCAGGGCGGGTAAGACTGATTTCTCTTGGCATTAGAGCTCAGCTGCAGACATCCAGCCTTCTGAAGGGTTCAGGCCAAAAAGAGTAAAGCTGTCATCGTCTGGGCCGTTGCCCAAACGCCATCCTTGGTCAAAACCCAGGCCGGGACGGTATGGGGAGGGAGGCGCCCAAGTGCCCTCCCCCAATCTCCCTGCATGCCCAGGGGTCAGCGGCATTTCTGAGAAGCCCAAATGGTGGCAGTGAGTGTCATTGGGGCCTTGCTTCCGAGTTCCCCCAGAACGTGGCAGGAGTAAGATGGACAGGGACGGGGCAGAATGGCAGCAAATAAGAGCCAGTGTGCCCATCCACCTGAAAAAGAGCATTTCTAGGTGCAACACTTGAATAGAGCAGTCCTGGAGTCCTTCCTCAGACCAGTCTAATGGTTGTTTGAAAACTTAATAAATCAGAACATTCATAGACATTTTGTGCCCTCAGTATCTAGGGTGACCTGGATACTCTGAAGGAGGAACTGAATGGGAGCCCTTAGCAAGAGTCAGAGGACGCAGGGAGTTGACCAGAAGGCCTGGGGAACTGCCTGACCTCTGTCACTGCCCTTCCCCGGGAGCTTCAGCAAGCCTAGGGCCTTCCCATGTGCTACTGATAAGGGCCAGCCTGGAGCAGAGCTCCACACGTGCCCGGCCCTGGGAGCCCCTCAGCCCTCACACAGGACTCCCCTTAGCATAGGAGATCACCTTAAAATGCTCAGTAAAAGCCAGTTATCATCACATGGGTTTGCTGTTGATGGAGGATGATTTTTAAATGCAGGGGATAACAGGCCATTACTGGACAAGGCAGCCATGAGTCAAGCAACACTGTTTTCGGAGCACCGGTGACATCGCGAGGTGATGTCTGGACACGGGTGACTGGGAGTGGAGTGCAGCGAGCCCCACAAAATCACCGGTCTCCCTCGGCCAGGACACTTGGAAATGGCTCGGGAGGGAGTGTCGACCTTGGCATCTCATAGGTCCCACCAAGCTCTAGCACACGGCAGAGCCCATTTGGCAGATGATTTGTCAGAGTGGGGCCACAGGTGAGAGCCGGGTGACAGGTGGACAAAGGCAGAGAAGCAGCCCGAAAAAGGGCTCGACCAGTGACAGTCCTCCTCTTACAACTAAGGAGCAGCAGTCAGTTAACATTTATGAAGTAGCTATTATGTGCCAGGAGAAGTGGGGGGTACAAAAAGCAGCAAAGGGCAGCCTCTGCCCTCAAGGGGAAGACAGTGGGCAGAAGACTGGTCAAGAAGCCACAGGCAGGAGAAACTGGAGATCCTCACCAGAGGGGAGGCCCTAGAAGGGAGGAGGATTAAGAAAGGTCTCTCATGGAAGTAGAATTTCAGCCGAGACTTTGGAGAAACCAGGAGAGGAAGAGGAAGGGCACCCCAGCCATGGGGGACCACCAGTGCAAAGGATTGGAGGTGAGAAATGGATGGTCCTGTCCTGGGAACAGCCAAGAGCTGGCTCTGTCCGCAGTGCATCAAGCATCTGAGGGAAAGCTGGGCTTGCTTATTGTCTGCCAGCCCACCCTGGCGTTCATTGCTGCCAGTCATCCAGGGCTGCCCATTCATTGTGCACAGTCATGGATGCTCTGCTGCCTCCGGGAGAGCACAAAGGCTCAAACTGCCTGGGCTCATTGTCCCCAGAGAACGCCAGGTTGGGGTGACCCAGGGCTGCTGCCACCCCCGAGGAGACATGTCAGGGAGAGCTGCTGCACCCTTGTGCTCCCAGACAAACAGGCTCTGGTGTGGCTCACCATTTGACCCACTGCTCGCTAGGTTTATGCAACTCCATACCCATAGAACTGCCATTATAAATATAGTTTCCTGGAGCCTCAGAAGGAGCCTTTATTTTCCTTTAGGTGAAGACCTTATTCCCAGAGAGTCTCCTCGCCTCATCACGAGGCAGAGAAAAATCAATAAGAAACAGCCATTGAAGAGGGATGGGGCTTGTCAGCAAGTAACCCAGTGAAGCAATAAATGTGCCCCTTCCCTATCGATTGACCTGTTAAAATGTTCCTTCTCTAATTGTGCTGGTTAATGTGAGCAACAATCAGAAATAAGTTCATGTGAGAATTTGTAATTGTTTTGTAAAAAAAGGAAAGGAAAACCCTATCAGCACAAACAGAAAAATCACCATTTGCCATCCAGAAGGATCATGGGATTGCCAAGTCAAAGCAATGATTAGGACTCCTGTCCCAAGGAAGCTCCCTGAGGCAGTGATCCCCCTGGCCTCTCATTGAGAATTTGGCTGCACCAACTAGCCTCTCCTCAGTATGGGAGGAAGGGGGGTCCGGACCCTATTGGACCCATCATCATTAACATGTTTATAAACTGGTCTCTGCTCCAAGGATGCCTCACAGCTATTCAGCTCCACGAGAGGGGTGTTCTAATCTCGGGGTTGGGAGTCCCTTCCAGAAAGGATTTCTCAACTCTCTGCAAGTTCAGAAGTTCAAAGGATCGTTGCATTGCTCTGGTCTCTGGATCTGGGGACTATCACAAACTTTCTGCATCTTCCCAAACTCTTAAGTGGCAAATATGGCGCCCGCACCTAATGCAGAGGGGAAGAAGCTAGAGACCAACGTTTCCTATGAACGTCAATATAAAAATATTCAATGAAATATTGGCAAAGATACAACAGAAACCTATTAACTTATTAAAAGAGTTCTGCACTCTCCATTTGGGGTGGAGCCACCAAGAAGCACTGAGAATAAATGAGCTCACTGAACTTTCCTTCCTCATCTGGCCCCTGGTAATTCTGATAGCAGGTAGATATGCTGGGTGAAAGGCCACATTCAGTGGCTCCCTCAGTCCAGACTCCAGTGGAGACCATGGGTACCCTTGCTCTCCTATCAGCCTGGGAGCTCCCTCACTTCTCCTTCAGCTCCAGCAGTGGCAGCCTGTCCTGATCCAGATCCCCTGCCCTCCCTCATCTGTGGCCTCTGAGCTCCTCACTGCCTAGAGTGGCTCATTAGGAAGCTCCATTCCCCTGCTGTTGTTAAAGAGGGAAGACAAAAGTGAACATGACCATGAACCCTGGGGGCTTTGATCTTCCATGGTGGGGGGTTGCTCAGATCTACCAGTCTATCGGTGAGCTGAAGTCGACTGGCACTCACTACGGTGGTCTAAGATATTACAAGGAAATGTGCCTCCTGGCACTGCCCTGCCCTTCTCTCTGGTCAGAGTCACCAGAAGCCCAGAGACAGAGTGAGGAAATGCCTCATGGTGAGCTCTTCAAGAGGTCATGAGACCATAGAGTGGTAGTGAAAGGCGAGCCCTTGAAGACTGGTGGGGGCTACCCCCACATGGGCATAATCAACTGATCAGTGGGTATGATGAGGAGAGAGTAAAGCAAACAAGGAAAGGCTAGAGGTGAGCCTCAATGAACCCGGGTCATGGGTCAGCCTCCCCCTTTTACCACAAACTACCTTTCAAAGCAGCAAAGTGCCTCTGGCTCCCGAAACCTCCTCTGCCATGTTATCGGGACTGGCAATGCCAGGAGAGCCTCCTCAGAGGCAGGGCCAATGGCATGGCTTCAGTGACTCGGCCCTCTGGGTTTATGTGGCCTTTGGGCCAGAGAGAGCCCAGTCAGAGCCTTTGTTAGGGGGACTCTGGAAAGGAAGAAGCTAATAAAGTACAAACTTGTTCACTTTGGGCAAGGAGGAAGCCAGCAGCTACTTCTGCCCTACTTGGCAACGGGGTGCCTGCAGAATTGGGGGGAGTGGAGCATTATGTGGGAATCTTCAGAATAAGCCTGCTGAATGAGGTTATGTCTGTGGGGACAGTTAAGGCTATTTGGGACAAGTAAACTGTGTGTGTGTGTGTGTGTGTGGTGTGTGTGTGTGTGGTGTGTGTAGACAAGCTTTGGCCCAAACTGGGCAAATGGCCCAATTACTAAAATAGGTAAGATAGAGCAAAGTCTGCAAAATGTAGGACAGAGATTTTGACCTCCACTCCTGGCCAAATTCTAAGATTTTTATTTTATTTTATTTTATTTTTCACTTTTTATTTTCAAAATATATGCAGAGTTTTCAACATTTATCCTTGCAAAGCCTTGTGTTTCAAATTTTTTTCTTCTCTTCCCTCCACTCCTTTCCTTAGACAACAAGTAATTTGCTATGTTAAACGTACAATTCTTATATATATATATGTATATATATGTATATATATACATATATATATACACACACACATATATATACACACAGACACCAAACTGCCCCCCCCCCCCCAGATCTCAGGGCCCTTGTTGCTCACAGAGAATCTCTCTCCAACTTGGGTTGATGGTCTTCCATGATGATGGCCACAGTTGGTAAGCATGAGTTTCCATTTTACACCAGCCAGGACGCTGGAGTCATGACTACAACTCCTTGAGATGATGCTAAATTGTATCAGGGGCACATGGGGTTGGGGGATGAAGTTGAGGCAGATAGGAGGGGAAGAGGGGACCTAAAGAGAAGATATAGTGAGCACCTCTGTATAGTTAAGTTTTAGAATCTGGGGGTTTATAGTTCAGAGAGAGAAGCATTACCTCTAAGTCCTGAGACTGATTTGTGGCTACAGAGAACTTAAAATCTGAGCTCAGTGACTCCTAAGGGTGGAGAGAGCAAGAGCGAGTGGGAGCAGGAGCACAAAAGGGAGAGAGTAAGACAAATGACAGAGACCTTGACTGAGAGGATCAAGATGGAACTTTGCATTAAGAAACCTCAATGAATAGATGACATCCTCAGACTTTCCCAAGACCTGAACTAGAATGGGTCAGTGGCACAAGGTAATAGGCAAAAGAAAAAGAAAGTTGAATGATAAAATGAGAGGAGAACCCAGCTGTGGAAGACAAAGTCAAAGAGAAACATCACACATATTAAAGCAGAAAAGTTGGACTGAAGCTTCTAGTTTTGCTCACTTTTTCACAGACTATGGAACATTGCCTAAATAGATGTGATCTTTCCTCAACTTCCCTTCCCTGTGCCTGTCTAAACAGACAGTATAATATACTATACTCATTTTTTACCCAAATGCTTTCTAATAATAATCATAATTTTAAATATGTATCCTAATAATAATAATCTTGTATCTTAATTTTTGTCTCAAGCATAAAAAGGCCAGAGGTTAACAAGAAATAAACAAATTCATTTTAGAGCAAAGAGCCAGAACTCTGCCTGAATATTAAGAAGTTTCTCATTGGGGGCTTTGAGTTACTATGATTATGCTATTAATTTCTCATCTGATATGAACTCCATAAAACAGCAGAGGAGGAAACACAAGAATCTGATATTGCCCCTAAGCTAAAGAGTAAGCTAATTATTAATAGAGCACTTCTGATTAAATCTCCAAAGAGAAAGAGTCTTGCAAGTAGTGACCAAAGAAAATATTAAACACCCCCAGGGAGGGAAAAGGAAAGTTTGGGGAAGGATTCAGTTCCTTTCTGGTGCATTAGGGCAAAGTAACAGGAAAGATCAAGTTCTGGCAGGCCAACTGTATTCTACAGTGATACCCACCAGTGCTACCTGTGTAAAAGAGAAGACTTTATGATTATCCCATCTTATTGAACCCAATCCCTCACTCTCCCCAGTTCAGACTCTTTGGGATCCTGACTTTGCCATTCCATCTATCAGCTGTGCCTTTAAACTACTTGGGACATGGAAACGCAGCCAGCATGCCCTTTTTGGCTTCTTTGAAGTCATTGATAAAAAGATTGAATGGATCCCTAGGGGACTCCACTAGAAATCCCCCTCCAAGTTGACAACAAACCATTTTTAAAAGGCAGCTCAGCAGGACCAAGAGCTAGCTGCAAGCATTTGGAGGCTGATCGTGTGGAAGAGATTTCAGTCTTGGCCCCCAAGATTAGTCACTGAGGCCAGCATGACTTCAACAAAAATAGACCGTGTCCGATTAACCTCATCTTCCTTTTGAAGAGCTACGAGGCAGTTGGGGAGATGCTGTGGATCTCAACAAAGCTTTTGGCAAAATGTCTCATGAGATCCTTTTGGACAAACCGAAAAGATCTTGGCTAGGTAAGAACATATTAAGTTTCTTTAGGAACTGCCTCAATGAGTGAGTATTAATAAATTAGTGTCAACTTAGAAGTAGTTAACGATATCCCCAGCCATCTACCTGATCCTTTTCTTGTTGCATGTGTACATGACAAAAAGCTGACAAAAATAGGGAAATTATAAAGTGGCAAAATAAGTCTCCAAAATAGTCTCGGTAAACTATAACGGGAAGAATATATCATTTGATAGATATTTACATTTCACTTTAATATTTATAAGGATAGTAGTCAGCCTAGACAATTCCAACCCATTTAAAGTAAGTGGCAAGATATTATTTTAAAAATGCCTTGACCAGGTGAGAACACGTTTCTCCTGAATCAGGTACGGACTTCAGATAAAATGAAAAAGAAATTTCAGTGGTTTATGTGTCTTCGAGAGCCTTTAGGTGAATTGAAGTATTGTTGCACAGAAGGTGTATTTGGATTGGTTGAGGAAATTTGATCATCTTTTATGTGTTTTGTATAAAATAGTGAATTGGCTTAGAACAAAGAGATTCAAGTTACCTGCGGCTTAAAGGATAAGCCTTTTGCCAAGCTCCTAGAGAGAAATTGCTTGGGGAAAAGTGCCTTCTACCTGGTCTCACTCTTTCTGTCTCCTTTTTATCCAGAAAGGGACCTTAATAAACATGAGATCCAAAGTAGAGGTATGGTAGAATCAACTCAAACCAGTTCATGAAAACCCAACTATTAATGTTTCAATGGAAGCATCGTCACCATAGCCTCAGTTTAATATAATACAAATTAGGACTTGATTTATTGTGATAATTTCTAAACCTAAGAGAACTAAGGAGGAAAATGTTCATGTAAGACTAGGCTTTAAAGTGGGTCATGAGTTTCTGAGATCAGCTGTTAAATATTCACCAGCATATGCTCCTGGGCCAGAAGATTTGGACTTCTCATCAATGATCTAGAAGCATCACTGGGAAAACAAGGGCTAATGGCAATATCTGTATCCAGAGCTGAGAAAGAACTGAATGCAATGAATAAAGGAAAATTCTAGGCACTATAAGGAATCTAGAAGAAAAACCAGGATGACAAGATCTAGTTGGCTACTCCAAATTATAATTCCAACCACAGTTCCCCAGCAGAACAGATTGGCTGATTATCTGTTACCCAGTTTGCTGTTCCCCTTCATTGAAGTGAGTGATTGAGTTTCGATTGATAAAGCAATCTGTGCTCAAGAGGTATAAAATCTATCGCAAGAATCCTCTGCTCGCAAAACCCTCAATGGGGCAGATCTATTGACGAAGTTGACTGGAGCATGTCAGCTTGCCATAGTTTGATCATGGTTGCCAGGGCCAAAATAACTGGTTTGATACCTGCTAAGTCAGAGCAAGCCCTGAACTCAGTAAAGGGATTAAAGTGCTTACCCAATCAGTATAACTCAGCCTTGTCATTTTCTCTAGGCTCTGAAAAACAGCCCAGTTTTAGGAGAGAACAACCACGGCCCAACTTTTCCTGGTAACACTGACCTGGCTCTTTTCTGAATGGCCCCATGGAAAGAAAGACTGGCTTCTGAGCTTAAACAAGATGTGGTTTGCTGCTCATAGAATAGGAGAACTGGGAGAAACCACCAGAAGTCAATTAGAGCAGGCCCCTATGTGCAGCCCTTCTGATTTCTCTAAAATCCTGTGTATTCACAGAACACACTGCCCCCATTTTTCTTCTCCTCCATTAACTTGTGATGATTCTCCTTGGTGGGAAGCCTGTTTAGAAGTTCATACAGAGTCTAAATTACCTGCCCATCACTTCTACCAGGTATTCTTGGTCTCTTGAACCTCCCTTTCCCCATCTTCATTCTCCCTTTCTCCTTCATTCTCCATCATCCTCATTCCATGCTCAAATTCTTATGGATCCTCCTTATTCCATTCCCAGAATTCATCACCATTAAGATCTCTGTAGCCACTCCTCCAATTTCTTCCCTGGAGAGCCTTCCACGCTCCCTCCTTCTTGCTGGTCACACACACACACAAACAATGGCAATCTGAAGAGTCAGCATATGATCACTCATCTTCCTCTTATTCCCAGAAAGTTCTTTTCCACAGCTTGGTAGAATCAGAAGATTTTGAAAAGTTTAATCTCCAGTGGGAGTGATGGAAGGCCTGCTCCAGACTAGAATGGGTGTTTGTTGTGGCCGAAGTGACGGGCAAAACTAGTGACAAGATGTATCGTCTTGTCCCCGATGGCCCTCAGCTCCCCCCTGTCCACAAGCAGCTGCCCCCACAGTCAAACTTCTGGTTGGTACATGAGACTTCTCCAGGGATAAGCATGAGAGGAGGGGGAATATCCATGAATGGTTACATGGTCTGCAATGCTAAGGACTTGGCAATGCAATGAGATGCAAGACCCCCAAGCAAACACTAGCCGACCTCTCAGCACCCTGGCAAGCAACTTGTGTGCACAGCCAAAGGCTCAGAATTGGACCAAGACCCAATTGTCAGGTTCAGTTTAAGTAATTTGCATTGGATTCCCATAGAGTTCATAATCAATTAAGTCACCTTTACTGGCTAAAAGAACAATGAAATAAAGTAGAATTTAGGAATAAAAATTACCTCACAAAAACACAAATGAGATGGAATTGCTCTTGTTCTCTCCTTTTCAAATTCTGGCATGGAAGTTGTTGGTTTTGCCCTCCATCAAGAGCAGTGACTATTGTCTGGCTCCATTCCTTTTCAGTGGCCCGACTCGGCAGAGTGGAGGCAGGTTTCTTCTTCCAGTGGGGTCAGGCTCTGCTGTTCTTCAGCAGGACATGTTTAGAATGCCCATCTCGGGGAGATCGCTGTTGTCCGGGTTCAATGAGGGTAGAAGGGCAGATCCGTGCGTCTAGACAAAACTGCAGAGGTTTGTAGACTTCAAGCTCAATACTGTCAAGGAGCAACCAAGAAAGGTGACCCTAAGTCACTAACTCACTAAGCAGCCTTGAGAGTCCCCCATTCAGATTCATGAGGCCAGAGGAGGAAAACCAGCCTGGACCAGGGGGACAAGATAATCTGAAGGCTATTGTCACAATAGACACACTAGAAAATCAGCAGAGGTGCATAGTGGAAGCTCACTGAACTGGATGAAGGGCGCAGCTGAGGACTCCATGACATCAGCTTTTTGTTGCCCTTGGGTTCCCGATGAATTATCTCTACGAATGCCTTCATCAGTCTCTGCCCAGAGCTCCCAAGAGCCCCTTCCCAACTTTTAGACAACAGCTACTGCTCTGATTCTTCCAATAATAAGGAAGATTGATGTGAACGTTGTCACTTTTATCCTGCCAAGGATCAGTATGTTTGCAAATATCAAGAGTTAAATTACTATTTGTAGATGTGCTTACAAAAAGACGCACTCGATCCTTAAAGCTTTTGGCCTCCTCCTGACCACCATGACATACTCCTCACTGCAAAAGGAAAAGGGGCCGACAGTCCTTGGGAAGATTTGTCCATTGCCTGGATCTCCCTTACCAAAAAATTCATCAATCAGGGGCCAAGCTGTGGACTATGAGCCCCTCTCCAATCTGCCCAGCTAGCCTCTGGGCAAGAGACACAGACTATGAATAGCATTGGACTTATAAGCCTCTCAAAATACGTTTGGTCAAAATAAAGTCCAATAAATATGGTGCAAACCCCCAAGGGGGTAAGAAAACCTTGATTCCAGTCAAGGTCAATTATTCCCTTGTAAAAGGTCTGGGGAGGGGCAGTATTTTAAGGCATTTTAGTTTATCCCAATATAGTGTTACCTATAAAAAAAAAAAAACAATGGGTAACAAAGGCCCCAGCTTTGGGGATAAATACTCACTATATAACAAAAACTGCTGAGAAAATTGGAAACTAGTATGGAAGAAACTAGGGCTTGACCCACACTTAACACCATATACCAAGATAAGATCTAAATGGGTTCCTGACCTAGACATAAAGAATGATATTATAAACAAATTAGAAAAACATAGGATAGTTTATCTCTCAGAGCTGTGGAGGAAGAAGGAATTTGTGACCAAAGAAGTGGAGATCATTATTGATCACAAAATAGATAATTTTGATTAGATTAAGTTTAAAAAGGTTTTGTACAAACAAAACGAATGCAGACAAGATTAGAAGGGAAACAAACTGGGAAATCATCTTTACATTCAAAGGTTCTGATAAAGGCCTCATTTCTAAAATATAGAGAATTAACTCAAATTTATAAGAATACAAGCCATTCTCCAATTGATAAATGGTCAAAGGATATGAATAGACAATTTTCAGATGATGAAATTAATTTTTCTAGTCATATGAAAAGGTGCCCTAAATCATTATTAATCAAAGAAATGCAAACTAAGACAACTCAGATATCATTACATACCTCTCAGATTAGATAAAATGATGGAAAAGATAATGATGAATGTTAGAGGAGATGTGGGAAAACTGGGACACTGATACATTGTGTTGGTGGAACTGAATGGATCCAGCAATTCTGGAGAGCAATTTGGAACTATGCTCAAAAAATTATCAAACTGTGCATACCCTTTGATCCAGCAGTGTTTCTACTGGGCTTATATCCCAAAGAGATCTTAAAGGAGGGAAAGGGACCCACCTGTGCAAAAATGTTTGTGGCAGCCCTTTTTGTAATGGCAAGAAACTGGAAACTGAACAGATGCCCATCAATTGGAGAATGGCTGAATAAACTATAGTATATGAATGTTATGGAATATTATTGTTCTGTAAAACGACCAGCAGGACGATTTCAGAGAGGCCTGGAGAGACTTGCGTGAACTGATGCTGAGTGAAATGAGCAGAACCAGGAGAACATTATACACAGCAACAACAAGACTATATGATGATCAATTCTGATGGACATGGCTCTCTGCAACAATGAGATGATTCAAAACACTTCCAATTGTTCAGTGATGAAGAGAGCTATATTCACCCCCAGGGAGAAGACTGTGGAAACTGAGTGTGAACCACAACATAGCATTTTCACTTTTTATATTGTTGTTTACCTGAATTTTATTTTGCTTCTCTTTTTTTCTTGTGCGGCATGATAATTGTATAACTATGTATACATATATTGGATTTAACATATATTTCTACCATATTTAACATATGTCAGACTACTTGCCATCTAGAGGAGAGCATGGGAGAAGAGAGGGAATTGGAACACAGGGTTTTTCAAGGGCTAATGTTAAAGAATTGTCCATGAATATGTTTTGAAAAATAAAAAGCTTTAATAAAAAAAATTAAGAAAAAACAATGGGTAAGTTACCAGAACTCAATCCTAATACTTCCAGGGCAATATGATGCCATGTAACATAACTTCTGGTCTCCCCATTCTGATCATTTTAAATTCTACCTTGACTCCAACCTGAAGTACTAATAAAAAATTTTAAAAACTTATAAATCAAATCAAATAGCATAAAAAGAACTTCAGGGGATCTGCTGTCCAGATGTCTGACACTGTGAAAAATATGGAAAATGCATTTTCCAATAAGCCAAGGAAAAGCATCACCTATTGGAGAATGGAGATAAAGAAGCAGGAAAAATATGTCATGGATAAAATGTGGTATCAACCTTTATGAATGAGAGAAATTGGCTGTTAACAGTTGGATAGGGAATTGCTTGAAACCAAGCCATATAAAACCAAAGAGAATGGGTGGAAACTAAACGAGCTTCTAAATCCCAAGCTAGGGTTACTAAGAGGCCATCAGCCAATTTACAAGCATTTATCTGGCAACTTCCCCCACCCCAAGGAGACCAAAAAGAACAAGGAGATGGATCCTGCCCTCCAGAAGCTTACATTCTGTTGGAAGAGGCAGCCAAGTTGCTATCAGATAAAGAGACGCATTATAAAGAGTAGTTTGAAGTGAGATAAAGGGGACCAGAAATAGCATCCTACTATGTGACAAAAGCTGAGTTTTAAAGGAAACACAGATTCCTAAGAAGACCCAAGTTCAAATCCAAAAGTCGCTTATTGTGACTTGATCTCTCTTCACTTCAGTTTTCTCATCTGTAAAATAGGAATAATAGCAGCTCCTCCATCCCAAGGTTACAGTGAGAATCAAATGAGATAATAATTTTAAAGTACTCAGAATGGCATTGGACACAGTCATTTCTGTTTGTTATTACTTGTTATCATTATTACTAAAAGGAGAGGCTGCCTCCACCCATGTAAGACAATGCAGGCATAGGTGTGGAGAAAGGAGCAGGCTTCCTGTGAAGGGCATCTGAAAGAACAGTGAATCTCAAACAAAGAGGACCTGAAGAAGAGGGCTGTTTCATTTTTTGTCTTTGAACTAGTACTGAGAACATCGGGTGCTTCACACACAGTAGGTGCTTAATAAATGCTTATTAGGTTTCATTGAATTAAATTGAATAGGAAGGGAACTTTGAGAGGAAGAATTTTTTAAATCCAGTGATTCAAAGGACAAAATCAAGGCCTTCATTCCACACCCAATGTGGGGAGAGGAGGAGGGAGGGTGATATATCACAGTTCCTTGCGAATTTGAACTATAGAAAAAGACACATCATCAATGAATTTAGTAAGGCGGATAACTTCCATGAACTTGGAATTCTTACACCTGGAGCTAAGGGCGGGCATCTCACAGCCCAGCCCAAACAAAGCTACATTGGCTAGAAGCTAAGAACATGACCCGCCCTCTGACCCAGGATTTATGGAACAGGTTTATGCTAAACAAGAATATGGAAATCAGTTTGGAGGGGATCCAAAGAAAAAAAAAAAGCAATCAGGCACTTATTCAATCCAGGTAGGGATTAAGTGAGAAATTAAAGTTCTGAACAGACAATTTTCTAGAAAGAACATTGCTTATGGTTACCTGACAAGTTGTCCAGATTGATTAATAATCAAAGGGATTCTAATGAGAATAAGAACTCAGTGATGGTAGGGCTGTGAGGAAACAGGCCTCATATACATATTCATTACTAGGGAAATTTCAGAGTTCTTGGAGGACACTCTGTAAGGTTGCCCAATGGTTACAAAAGACATCATGCTCTCTCTGACCCAATAATTTCAATATGGGGGAGAACTTTTCTTTGATACGTTTGCAGAAGATTACAAAGCTTCATGGAGACAGAAGGCAGAGTCAGAAGCAATAGGTGGTCACTTTAAAAGGACAAATTTAGGCAGAAAAGATATGGGGGAAACTGCCACACAAAGTTGGCTTCCCAAAGGCGGCAGTTTTTAAGTACTTTGTCAACAAATTGTAACAGGATTTCCTTGGGTTTACACTTCAGCTAGCTGCTATGAAGTCTCTTCCATCTCCAATTTCTGTGATTCTAATAGCTCTTCCAGGAAAGACACAAACACACACACGGTAATTTATCATGTCACCTTCTCATGACTTTGGCATGTGCCCATGTTTATTGTGGCCTCCTGTCAGCATCTCCTCCCTGTAATATTTATAAGCACTTTGGAAGCTTTCTTATCTGAATTATCTCTCTCTCCTATACCCAGAGGTACAGAGTAGGTACCCAATAAGTGGCTGTCGAAGAAGTTTCATTCCTCTCCAGTCCTGGTGAATGTCTACCTGTGGATGCTTGATCTCTGTTCTCAGAGGGCAAACATAATTATTGCTGGGATCCAGGTCCGATTCTTTCCCATGATGCTTTGGAGAATTCCAGGCAGCCCCATCTGAAAACGTGCTGGGCCTGTAGGTTCCCCAGGACGATTGTCAGATTTTTTCCTGAAGGGAAGGCTCCCAGCCACGTAGGCCATTAATGATGTGGCTCCAGCTCTTGCCATTATGACTGGGTGTAAAAGTACCTGTGCCAATGAATGATGCACTACTCCTTAAATAGCTCTGTATTCTCAAAGACTTGGGGGGGGGGGCAAGGAAAAGGGAGGTCACTCCGATACCAGCCTGGATCTATTTCAGTAGAGTACCTGCTCTGGTCTCTAAACGTGCCTGGGAGTGAGTTACGTTGCCAGGTTGGCTGTTAGTAAAAAATGAAAGACTCAATATGTATGATGAATAACACAAGAAAGAGTGAAGAACATGTGGGTTCAAATTCTGCCAACCCTTCAGCTAGTCATGTGGCCTTGTTACAGCAGGTCCTGGAACCCCAAGAGGATGCTGAGTGCCTACTGGTCAACCAGGGGGACTTCCATGACTCAAGGCCAGGACCTGCTCACGTCGAATTTGTCGGGAGTCAGGAGGGCTAAGCCAGAATTTCCTTCCCAGTTGTAAAGCTGGAAGTATAACCAAGAGCATGGGAAGCACACCTTTCAGTGACAGTTTAATGAACCTACGAGCTCCATGAGCATCCATGATATAAGGAGAGATCTCATTCAGCAGTTAAGTCTGATGCCTGAGGACCTCTCAGATCTGTGAGGGACAATTTGGGAAGTTATCACCAGGAGGAGCCAAGAGCTTTGCTCTGGGTGACCCAGTCAAAAGCTCACCCACCTGATCAGGATCACTGGTCGACTTCCCTGACAGGCCCCTAGCACTTGGGTCAAGGACCTCAGGAGCTCCAGCTAGTGTGGAGCTGATTAAAAAATCAGTTAGCTCCATTTTCTGAGGCTCCCAGAAGCTGAGCACCCACAGAAAGGCCCAGAGCAGAGGTCTCCTAACAAATCAATGTTGAGAGCCAGCTACCCCTCCACAATCTCTGATTGACTCCCTCCCCAGGAAATCCACTTCACTCTGGGACGGTTTTCACCACGAGGAAGTTTCTCCTGACAAAGACCTCTCGGCCACTTCTTCTATCACTCCTGGAGCCAATCAGAACAGAGCTGCTCCCTTATCCACAGTCCAGCCCCATTGTAAGACTATTTCCAGGTGGTCCTAGAACTCAAAGACCCCACTCTGCCTCCAACTTGCCTTCCCCTTTGCTATATTCCTTTATAACCTCTCTAGCCTAAGATCACAGATACAGAGCAGGAGGGGGCTTCAAAGGTCATTTACTCCAACTCCCTTTATGAGAAAACTGGGCCAAGGAGGCAAACAACCTACAAAAAGCCACATTGATAATAAGACAGGAAGGAAGCAAGGAAAGGGAGGAAGCCAGGAGGGAGGAAAGAATGTCTAGTAGAATTATAATAACTAAGCTTGATCTCAAAGAAATAAATTAAAAAATAAGCCTTCTCTTCATTTGAGAGATTATATATAATGTTGCACATGCTGTCAGACCTTTCCTGTATGTTGGCTGATTTTACTGAATTATTTTTAATAACAGCTTCTTGTTTTCAAAATACATGCAAAGATAGTTTTTAACATTCATCCTTGCAAAACCCTGTGTTCCAATTTTTTCTCCCTCCTTTCCCCCACGGCAAGCAATCCAATATAAATTAAACATGTTCAATTCTTCTATACATATTTCCACAATTATCACATTTTACAAGAAAAATAAGAAAAAATGAGAAGGAAAACAAATAGCAAGCAAACAACAAAAAGGTCAAAATATTACATTATAATCCAAAATTCAGTCCCCCTAGTTCTTTTTCTGGATGTAGATGGCTCTCTCCATCACAAGTCTATTTGAATCAGCCTGAATCACCTCATTGTCAAAAAAAAGTCAAGTTGAAAACAGATGATCATCACATGATTTTATTGTTGCTGTGCACCATGTTCTCTTGGTTCTATTCACTTCACTTAGCATCAGTTCATGTAAGTCTCACCAGGCCTTTCTGGAATCATTCTGCTGATCATTTTTTATAGAACCATAATATTCTAATACATTCAGATCCCATAATTTGTTCAGCCATTCTCCAACTGATGGCCATCTGCTCAGTTTCCAGTTTCTTGCCACTACAAAAAGAGCTGCTACAAATATTTTTTGGGCACATGTGGGTCCCTTCCCCTTTTGACAATCTCTTGGGATACAGGCCCAGTAGAGACACTGCTGGATCAAAGGGGATGCTCAGTTTTAGTCCTTTGGGCATAGTTGCAAATAGCTCTCCAGAATGGTTGGATCAGTTTACAATTCCACCAACAACTTAGTGTCCCAGTTTTCCCATATCTTCTCCCAACATTTATCATTATCTTTTCCTATCATCTTAGCCAATCTGAGAGCTGTGTAGTAGTACCTCAGAGTTGTCTTAATTTGCATTTCTCTGGTCAATGTGACTTAGAACACCTTTTCATATGACTAGAAATGATTTTAATTTCTTCATCTGAAAATTATCTGTTCATATCTTTTGACATTTATCAATTGGAGAATGCCTTGAATTCTTGCATTGAATGCTCCTATTTTTATAAATTTGAGTCAATTCTCTATACATTTTTAAAATGAGGTCTTTATCAGAACCTTTGGATGTAAAGATTTTTTCCAAGTTTCCTGCTTCCCTTCTAACTGAATTATTTTTTAATTTAATCTATTCAATCAGTTAGTCAATCAACAGTTACTCATTAAGTGCCCACCATGAGCCAGTATAAAAGATTGAGGCACCAGTATACTATTGGTGGAACTGTGAATTGATCCAGTCATTCTGGAGAACAATCTGGAATTATGTCCAAAGAGCTATAAAACTGTAAATCCTGTTGACACAGCAATCCCATTAATATATCTGTTTCCCAAGGTGATCAGGGAAAAAGGGAAAGAACCTAAATGGTCTAAAATATTTATAGCAGTTCCATTTATGGTGGCAAAGAACTGGATATTGAGAAAATGGCCATCATTTGGGAAGTAGCTAAACAAATTGTGGTATATGATCATGATGGAATACTATGATGCTGTTAGAAATGATGAACAGGCTGATTTTAGAAAAACATAGAAAGACTTGCATGAAATAATGAAAAGTGAAGTGGGAAAAACCAAAGGAACATGTTATGCAATAATAGTAATATTGTTCAAAAATAGTCCAAGGACTAAGTTTTTCTAAAAATCACAAATACTAAAATCAATCACAAATGACCTATGAAGGAAGATATATCTGCCTCCAGAGAAAAAAATTGGTAATAGAACTTTGCATAATATGATTTTATACATGCACATGTATATGTCTGTGTGTATCAAATTGTGGCCTTCTCTAGTGCAGGAGGGATGGAGTGACAGAGGGAGGTAGTTTGGAACATAAACAATAACAAAAAAAATAAAGCTTAAGAAAATGAAACAATCTTTACAACAAGCACACTCTAATAAAAAGATTATATGTGTGTGCACACCTATGTATATACATTTAAATTCACTTTATGTACATACATCTTTAATCCTGTCTGTGTTTATATGAATCCAAGGCAATTGAGGAGGAAAGGCATTAGCAGTTGAGGGCATTATTAAAAGCTTCATATCAAGATGGTGACTTAGCTACATCGTGAGGTCATTTCATTATTTGTTTCCTCTGCTCCTAGTGTAGTATTTGTCACATGGTAAGTGCCTTAAAATGCTTGTTTATTGTTTGCCTGCTCTGTAGCAGAAGTGAAGAGAAAATGTAATTCTGTGCAAAGACACAGAGATAAGAGTTAGAGTGCCACATGCATGAAAGAGAGAAAAGGCCAATAGCTGGATGGCTGAGGGCAGAAGCAGACCTAATGTCCCAAGAGACTGAAGATAAATGGGGCCAAGTTGCAAAGGATTTTAAAAGATAAAGAGTTGTTTTATTTTTTCCCAAAAGTTAATGGGGAGTCATGGATATTATTGAGGAGGGGAGTGATGATCAAATCTGAGCTTAGTGAAAATCATTTTGGCAGATATATGAAGGATGGAAATGGGAGAGACTTGAGGCAAGTCTCACCTGGAGACTGATTGGCAAGTATCTATGATGACACAGCCATCTGTCACCTAGTACGGTCATTCTGCTGTCCATTGCATGCTTCATGGCCATCATTCTCCACGGATAGTATAGATCTCATGAGCTACATTGTCATCTTAGCTTCAAACTCCTTGAGCTCGTTCCAGCTTTTCTAGCAACTCCTTTTTTTTTCTTTTGCTCATCTCATTTTTCTTAATCTCACCAGCACCATTTCACCCATTGTCTTGCATCTGGCGATAATTTAGTGTGCTCACACAGGCAACTCCCAATTGTTCAGTGTGCTTTTGCCCCTAGCAGTTTGCTTTTCTTATCCTCCATAATATTTTATTATAACTTTGAGATTCTCCATTCACATGTGGCCATGTTTAAATGAGGTTTTTCCCATTTGCTCGCCAATTCTCATAATTGTACTGCTTTTCATCATTTCTAGAATTCTTGAAGGGAACACTGGGGGAAGGTCCCCTGAGGAACCTTTCCCTCTGGAGACCTCCCCTTAGGGACCTCTCCCTCCTCTGGGACCTCTTTCTCTGGGGACCTCCACCCTGGCTCCTTTCTGCAAGTTGGCTAATGACAACATATTGCTATTCTTTGCCTCCTAGCCATAGGTAATCAAAGGATGCCTAGGAGAAAACATTTTCATTGCCAAGTTCACTCTTCAAGTATTTGAAAGGCCAGGAAGCCTATTGTGTGGAAAAGAGATGAGACCTGTTCTGTTTAGCCCCAAAGAGCAGAATTCAGAACCAGGGGAAGAGAGTGCACATGGGCCAATTTTGTGTTGCTGTGGGAGGGGAAACAATTAGATCTGTCCAAAGGTGTGAGGGACTGTTTCAATAGGCAATTATTGGATAGAGCATCAAATCTAAAGTCACAAAGCTCTAGTCCAGATCTAGCCTCTGACACTTATTAGCTGTGTGACCCTGGTGCAGTCACATCACTTAACTGTCCTAGTTTCCTCATCTGTGACATGGAGCTAATAATAGTATCTACCTCATAGGATCAAATGAGAGAATAATTATAAAGCTATTAAAGCAAATCTTAAAGCACTTTACTAATGCCAGCTATTATTAAGAGGTGGTGGACTTCTCTGCAGCAGGGAGTTTGTAAGCAGCAGATTTGGGGGAGTAAGACTTGGATCCCCTGGGGCTCCTGATTTTCTATGAGTCTGTTGCTGCCTGTTGTCTCTGCGTTCTGTCCATCTGCTTCCAGGCAGTGTGTCTGCCTAAGAGAGGAAGCTCCAGGAGGTCATGGCCATAACTACAGGCTTTTCTTTGTTCTGTGTCTGGCAGCATCAGAGACAAACATAAGGAGAGTTTATTGGGAGGGAGGAAAAGATTAAAGGATTGGAAAATTAAAACATATGAATAAATCCTCCTGCTCTTACCATTTTTATCTCATGCACATCCAATCCTTTTCCTCTGATAGCATCTTCAATTTTATGACCATTCATTTGTAAAAATAAATACTGAGAAAAAGATATTTATAAACTAGCATATCCCTTATCAAATATCTGAACACAACTTATGCAAATACAAATCTCTATTGACATGGACAGAGATGGACAATTGAGGGGAAGGGGGAGTCTGGGTACAGACTGGATACATCATCTCCTATTTTGGAAGATCTATTTTTAAAATGGACGTTGCTTGAAAAATGCATTGCCCTGCTCTGAAACAAATCCAGGCCTTCTGGGTAAAGGGAGGGTGTTCATCATTAGTGACCAACCACTTCTCAACCACCTTTTCCATTATTTATTCTAATCTACTTTCTTCTGCTTTTCCCAATATCTTCAAAGTCGAGCCTAATGTGCTTTTAGAATTAGATCACCTCCAGGCCCTTCAGAGACTCACCCATCAAGGTAGATTGCTATAAAAATGGTGGCAGATGTGATCCTTCTACCTACTTGTTTCTCTCCACATTCATCTTTAAATGCTCTTAAGATGAACTGCTCAAGGTTATGTCTCCACCTATACATCAATAGAATCTCTGAGTGCTACCTTGTGTCCTGTAGTCCAATATAAGATATGAGACTAATGATAGTATGGAAAGATAGTCAGAAATGGTTGAAGGGTTCGATTCAAAACCCTCTGCTCTAGAGTAAAAACAAGATGATCTTTGGCTGAAGTACTTTTTCCTAGTCTGGCCACGCTGGGATGATGTTCAGTCTCAGTTTTCACATTTTAGAAAAATCCTTGGCAAGCTGGAGAACATCTGAGGAAAGGCAACTGGAATGATAAAGGTAAACCTTGAGATTTTGCACAGCTTGAGGATTGGCTGGAGATGTTCATTTTGAAGACCAGAAAAGCGGGGAGGACATGATAGCTATGTTAAGTATTTGAAGGGCTGACGCATAAGACAGAGCTTAGTTTTGTTCTGCTCTGTTTCAGAGGAAAGAACTAGGCCAATGGAAGACGGAAAAAGGAAAATGCAGGCCCAATAGAAGGAAAATCTGTTCTATCAATTGAGGAATGGTGGAAAATTATAATGGGATTATGATGGAATAAATACTATTGTGTTATATAAGAAATAAGCTGAATGGTTTTAGAAAAACATGTTATTAGAAGGGCATATTATGAATTTGTGCAAAATGAAAAAAGCAGAAACAGGAGAGCATTGTATACAGTAACAACAATATTGTAACAAAGAGTATCTGTGAAAGACTTAGTTACTCTGATCTATGCAATGATCCAAAGCATTTTCACAGGACTGATAATTTTAAAAAAATGTTACCCACCTCCAGAAAGAAAACAACAGTACAGAATGAAGCATAATTTTTCATTTTCTTTATTTTTTTTTGTTTTTGGGGGGCGGGGCTAATACATACATGTGTTCTGCATAACTTCACAGGTATAACCCATAGCATAGTGCTTGCTTTCTTAAGGGATAAGGAAGAGTTAAGAGTGAGGGAGAGAATTTAGAACTCAAAATTTTTAAAAATGAATGCTAAAAATTTACATTTAATTAAACAATATTTAATGAAATATTTTTTTAAAAAAAATAGAAGAAAAACCTTCCTGTTAGAGCTCTCCTGAGATAGAATGGACTAGACACTTGGGCAGCGATGGATTCCTTATTATTGGGGGGTTTTTCTGTCAGAAGATGAATAACCCTTCATTGTATAGGGGTGGGTTGTACTTGATCCCACTTAAGGTAACTTCCAGCTCCGTGACAATTTGTGAACCTCCTGTTTTATGGAGGAGACACCCCAAGTATCACTCAGCCATGAATTCCACAGCCCTAGAAATGTTTGGGGTTTGATATGTCTGCTTATTTGTGTTTTCTATTGAGGGTCCCTTTTGACACCATCTTTTCCTCACCAATGCTGAAAATATCCTAGAGCAGGTTCTAGCCATTCTAGTCCAGTCTGTCACCAAAGAACCTTCAAGCTTGGAGAAGTTCAGCATCAAAGTCAAATCATTAGGAATAAAATAGAATCTATTAATGAACCTGCTGATGTCATTACGTGATTAAACCTATTTTAAAAGATGCATTAGTTGTGGTTTTTTATAACCTGCAGAAAGCATTCAATGAGGTACCTATGTCTTATTTTAGCACTAAGTGATCCAGTATAATTGTTTTCATAGCATCATAGAATCACAGAATCAGAAAAAAAGGATTTCAAGGGTCAACTTGTTCTACACCATCATTTGACAGGGAAACTGAGGCCCAGAGAGTAAGTAGAAATGGTAAAATTTGTCTTCAGCTCCTCTGACCATAACCCTTCCTGTAACTTCACTGCTTATTCTGCTTTCCCAACAAAAGTAGGAGGGGCTATTCTTCACACCCTCATCCTTTGCTTCCTGTTTGTGCCTTCCCATAAGCTATAGATATAATTAGAATAGCGTTTTAGGAAGATGATGTTAGCAGGAATTCTACAGGAGAGGATAGGGAGGAGAAATCCTAAAAGTAGGAAGTCAAATTCAAATATTACTAAGATAGGTCAAGATATAGTTATATCTTGGGTCAACAAATTGGATTTGGGAGGAGATAAAGGAGAGTAAAGCCAGGGGGACTCTGAGGCTGGGAGTTTGGTTGACTGGAAAGAAGGTGGAAGGACCAAAGGAGAGCTGAAGGCAAAAGATTGTGGAGTTCTATTTTGGGCATATTGACTTTAGTTGCCTATGGGACATCCAAGTAGAGATGCCAACAAGTAGTTGGTGATGTGGGACAGGAACATAAGAAAGAAATTGCAGAGATACATAAATCTGGGAATCTTCCACAAAGATGTTCATTGAACACAATAGAGCTGTCAGTATCACCAAAAGAGAAATTATAAAGAAAGAAGAGAAGAGGGCCAGTTAGTTGTTCAAAAAGCCTTTAAGTACTTGTATGCCAGGCACTGTATTTAGGTACAAAGAAAAGCAAAAGGAAGCCCTGTTTTCAAGGAGTTCACATGCCAAAGGGAAGACAATATGTAAATAAGTAGGGGCATATCTAATTTGTACAAAGTAGATAGAAGGTGATCTGAAAGAGGAAGGCACCAAGAGCTGAGAGGAAAGGAAAAGGTAAGGGCCAGGAATCATCTCTTGTGGAAGGCGAGGCTTTGATCTAAGACTTGAAAGAAATCAGTTAAGCTAAGAGTAAAGGTGAAGAAGGATTACATTTCAAGCATGGGGCCAACCAGCGCAAAGACAGAGAGGTGGCACCCAGCCACTATGAAGAAGGATATGGATGATTATCTAGCAAAGAAGCCAAAAGGATCAGTCAGCCCTATAGAAGAAAGGGTCCAGGAGGGATCCATTTGCAGTACCTGCCCAAGAAATAAATTAAAAATGAATAAACATTCTCACTCTTGGACAGCTCAATCTTGGACATTTAAACTCAACATGTCCAAAACTGGACTCAATCTTTCCTCCCCAAGTTCTCCCCTCTTTGAAGGTATTGCCCTCCTCCTAGGTATTTGGGCTCACAACCTAAGTAGGATCCTAAGTTGTTTATGGATAGATAGATAAAGAGATAGCTAGCTAGCAGGATGTATGGGTGGATAGATACAGACAAACAGAGATATATAAACATATGTATATAGACCTTTTGTGTATGTTTATGTATATGTACACAGATACCACCACCATCACCTCTCTGCTGAAACCAGTGCATGTTCCACCATTTAATCATCTAAAACCATGATTGAGCCCTGGGTCAGTGAGAGTTCTGAAGACATCTTAGATTGTTTTCCTTCCCTTACAACATTCATGATGTAAATTCTCCTCTTGGTTTTGCTCATTTCCCTCTGTTTTAACTCCTATATGTCTGGATAAGCTTGCCTATGAAGGTTGCTCTTCCAACTATAATATTATTACCTGGACAATGGGCATTCTTCATCCCAATGGGTTTTCCTGTGTATGGGTGGGAGGTTGATTTACCCATGTATATTCCACTTGAAATAAATAATAAGATGCCTGGATCAGAGGCATCATTTCAGTTCCATCATATTCTTCAGAGTAAGTGGTAAGAGGTTTGTCAGACACTAGATTGCTATAGTTATTGCCTACTTTGTCCTGTGATCCTCTCCTATTTCGCTGATCGACTACTCTATTTCTTAGCCAGTACCAAATGGTTTTGATGACCGCTACTTTATAATATAGTTTTTAAGTGGTAAAAGGCCTTTTAATTAGGACAGAGATGGCTTTGTGATGGCATTTCCTCATGGCAGGGTACACATCTCTGGTGAGCAATATCCTTGATTTATCTATTTGTTATGAAGAATCAGAGTGTCACTGAACAAAGTAACCCCATCTTATTACATCTCTCAAAGAGTCTTTTGTAATATTGACATAAAACTAGGAGAGAACTAGAAAGAAGAAAGCCTGCAAGGCAGAATTTTTAAATCAAACATTTATTAGTCAATGAACATTTATTAACTTCTTACAATGTGCCCAGCAGTGTGTTAAATCCTGAGGATGCAAATATTAAAAAGGGAGGGGCAGTCCCTGCTCTCCAGGAAAAGAAACAACACAGAAAAAAGCTGAAGAAGAGAGGGCTGCCTGATGGGGGTAGGAGACAAAGATCCCCAAAACCCAAAATGCACGCAGCCAGGTAGATTGGGCAATGAGGAGATATTGAAATTAAATGTGTGTTTTCCTCAATAATCAACAGATATTCATCAGGATGTGACCTACATGTTTCTCTCAATTGTGGAATGGAAAAGCTATAACTGTGCAGCATCACTAATGAAAGCCCGTCTGCTCCCTTCCCATGTCCTCATCAAGGATGCCCTCAAATGCATGTGTACAATATTCTTGTAAAAATTTTATGTGGATGGGAAGGGAGGCTTTCCCTCAGTGCCAAGAATTCCTCCATGGCTGGCTTCTGAGTGAATGCAGACCAGGCATTGCCTTTAAAATGCTAATAATCCTGAGATGATTAACACATTGCACTCGGATCTGCCATGGAGACCTCAGGGGGAATCCATTTATTGGAGATCCACTCAGGCAAACTTGACCTAATTCCAAAATGTTGCTTAGTGAGGTCCCTGGTAACATTGAAAGAGCAAACAAGAAAAAATGGGTCATTAGCAAATGAGATTCATATCCTTGTGGAAGAAAAAAATATATATTGTCCCCTGGATTCTCTGGGGCAAAGACACTTCAGACTGCTAGCCACACAAAGACAGCGTGACCTTCCTTTGGATGTCTCATTTGGAGTTTCCATGACTGGTAGTGGGGTTTTTTTTTTTGCCATGCTGATTAAAGCCCTCACTTTATCTGTCCTGTAAACATAAAAAGAGCCAATCCAATAGATACCCAAGTTAAATGGAGTGTTCCAGGACAAAATCTTTTTTCCAAAAATGATAAAAAATAGTTCTGGATGTGGAGTTCTCCCTAGAACTAAGACTAACAAGGATAAGCTGCTTGGTTTTAGCTTCTTGAATTTTCAACCAAGGCCCCAGATGTTAATTGTCTACATACTTTAGAAGGACTTCAGAATGGTGTTCTTGACTGTCATCTTCTTCACAGCATCCACATTTCTTGTTATTGGCTAATTCCTCCCCCCTCACTTTCCAAGATTTCTCTTAATTACGATTTACCCATCTACCTCACAATGATCCAGAGTATTGGGGAAAATTGAGTACTCCTTAAAACTAGAGAACAAGGGTTCATGTAAAATAAAAAGTAGAAAAAGAAACAAAAGATGCAGATGAAAAATCAGAGCAGCTGGAGGGAGGCTGAAGGGGAAAAGGTTATGACATGAAGAGAAAGAAGTAAGAGTGACTGAAGACCTGGTGCTAAGTAACAGATATGAGGCTCTTCTCTCTAAAGAGGAATCAATAGCTTCTTCAAAAGATATGATGAGAATGAAAAGATAATGATGAACAGGAGAGAAATCGCATCATGGTCACTCCAAGAAGAGACTTATAGTTGTGTTGTTGACTTCTTACCAAAAATTGTCAAGAAATGTCTTTGGATGCTGATAACCACATCAGAAAAGCCAGCTTTCTTGCTGGCGTGTGTGATCTAGAGATCCCAGAGAGCCTTCTGAGATTTCTGAAAATGGATGAAAGATCTCTCCCAAATCCTTTTGATTTATGTAGGTGCAAATGGTAGTACAGGAAGGAATCAAGAAAATATGGCTAAATATTAGGAATTCTTGGAACAAAAAAGGAAAGAACTTTGAAAAGAGATATTTTTATCATGACTCCAAATCAAAGGTAAGAAGAGAAAGGCAGGTTTGGTTAGGAAGATGGTGTTGAAGAATAGGACCGATTCAGGAAATTGCTGAACCACAATTTACCATATATCAGTGATAAAGTCTTGACCAGGGATAGAGTATACTTAAGAAATACTATAAAAATAAGTTTGGCTCTGAATCAAGATGGTGGAATAGAAGGAAACAGTATGAGTTTACACACATAACACCTAAAATTTCTCCAAACAGACTAGAAAATACAATAATCTAAATCCTGCTGGAAAATTTCAAGACATCATGGTGAGTTTTTTCTATCCCAGGTGGACATGGCAAGACAGAAAGAGCTCTTTGAATGCTAGGGATGGTGGTTTAGTCAGGGTTATCAATTTGGAAGCATTCCAGCACAAGGAGATGCTATTCACCAGAGAAAGCAGAAGTTCCAGGCTCTTACTAAAGCACTTCTGGATCCATACCAGGACATCTCAAGAGTAACAACTAAATGGTAGCTTTGTCATCTACTACTCAGTTTTGGGCAACAAATCTCAAGTGGACTATAAGGGACAAAATTGTATGGGGATGGTATTCCTGAAGAAGGCGGTCCTAGATGGAACTGAAGGCTGCAGGGGAAAGAACCAGAATTCCAGACTGAAGAAGAACCTATAGTTATGTTACTGTCAACCAGCAGAGCTTTTAGTTGGCTAATAAAGACTGAGCCACACAGCAGTCTGTTGCTCAGACCAAAGTCAAAGCTTGTACAACTCAACCCAGAGGGATCAGTGATCAGAATTTGCTCTATATCAAGCCAGTTAGGGTACACTGAAATCTTTCAAGTCCTCAGACTTAGCTATCCCTGAAATCCTAGGAAAGAGATGTATGTAGAAAATGGATTAAAGACATAGAATGCAGAATTAATAGTAGAGAAATACAATTCCTTAGTCATCTAGATTCTCTCTCTTTTCCTATCTCCCCCCCCTTAAAACAGATTATCTATTAATTTGGGTTAAAAATGACATAACTATATATTCCTCTTCAGTCTAGAATTCTTCTGGTTATTCCCTCTGCAGACTTCAGTTCCAATGCTATGGCTTGCTCATAAACTCCCTCCTTTCTGAGTACACCATATAGGGCCTTCCTATTCAGGAATACCACCTCCAGTACAATTCTCAATTCACCATGTTAGTCCACTCCAGATTTGTGGCCCAGAATTATCTAGTAGTATCTAATAATGTCCTCTTTTAAAGAAAGATACACAAAACAAGAAGAGATTTTATTCTGAATCCGATTTTTATCAACAAAGAAGAAATGCTTGCTAGGATGGGAAGGATGGAATTGTTGGGGAAGTTTACCATTTTATCTTAGAATATTACTCCAAAACCAATTCTGAAGTAATAAAACAAACCTGTTCAAGCCAGTAGCCAAGGCCCATAGCCCAGAACAAACTCCAGGCCCCTGTATCAGGCAGCCAGCAGAAAGCCATGCCCAGGAAGGATCAACAACAGGACTTGGAGGCAACTGAATCTATGGCAGTGACTTTCTCAGCCCACTGAAGGAAAATATTGGCACTAGGATCAGGCTTCTGGCCCACTGCCCTTTTGTGGCTCCAAGTCTCAGTCCCAGGTCAAGGAGTACAAGTAGACTAGAGTTCTGAGCCACAGGAGAGTGAGGACTTTAATTTCAGTTTCAAGATACAAAACACACAGACCAGAATACAGGCCAGGACAGTAGTGACCACATCTCTCCTTAGATCATATCCCCTTGGAAGGACTAAAGACTTATAAACCTCCCAGAACTTAATTTAAAAACAAAAGAACAAAAAAACCTAAAACTTGGAACACAAGCAATGGCCTTTTATTCTTGGAAGAAAGCCCAGCTTTAACAGAGTAAAAAGTCAAGAAATGTACTAGAAAAATGAGCAAGTAACAAAACAACAAAAGAACCTGACCATAGAAAGTTACCATGGTGACAGGGAAAAATCAAAACACAAATTGAATACATTGTCTTGTCAAAATAACTACATGCAAAGCCTCAAAGAAATTGGTTTCAAGTTCAAAAAGAAAAATTTGAAAAGGATTTTAAAAATCAAATAATTGAGGTAGAAGAAAAGTAGGGAAAATGAGAGCAAGGCAAGAAAATCATGGAAAAGGTCAACAGCTTGATGGAAAGAAGCACAGAAACATACTAAAGAAATTAATACTTTAAAAACAGAATAAATGAACTGGTGAAAGAGGCACAAAAATCCATTGGAGAGAAAAAATATTTAAAAAGCAGAGTTAGCCAAATGGAAAAATATATACAAAAAGTCACTGAAGGGAAAAAATAAACTCCTTAAAAATAGAATCGGCCAAATGGAAAAGGAGATACAAAAATCTCACTGAAGAAAACATTCCTTAAAAATTAGAATTGGACAAGTAAAAGCTAATAGTTCCCATGAGACATCAGGAAACAAACAAAATCAAAAGAAAAAATATGAAATATTTCATTAGAAGCAACTAACCTAAAAAATAGATTGAGGAGAGATGATTTTTAAATTATTGCACTACCTAAAAGATGGATGCACTGGAAGAAAGAGGAAAGGAGAAGTAGAATGGTATAAATTATCTTACATAAGAGATGCAAAAAAGCTTTAACAATAGTTTGGGGAGTAGCAGACAATGCTGGATCCATATTTTCTTTGAAATTGGCTCAGAGAGAGAATAACATACAACCTTAGTTGGGCAAAGAAATCTATATTAGCCCACAGGGAACTAAGAGGGGAGGAGTAGAAGTGAAGAGGATGTGATAGAATGGAGGGCTGATGGGGAGAGATGGTGATCAGAAGGAAAACATTTGTGAGAAAGGATGAAGTAAAAGTAGAGAAGGGAGAGGATAAATGGAAGAGGGGTAGGCATGATGGAGAAAAATACAAAATAATTATACATGGGAAATTGAATGGGATTAACTCACCAATAAAGTGAGAGTAGAAATCAAACTGAATTAAAAAGCAAAATACCACAATATGTTAACAAGAAACCCACTAGAAGCAGACACACACACTTGAAACATGCAGAAAAAAGAGGCTGGAGCAGAATCCACTGTACCTCAGCCAATGTTAAAAAAGGCAGGCACAGCTATCATGAACTCAGACACAGCAAATGCAAAAAAATAGACACAAGAGAAAAGCAAAGAAACCATATTTTGCTAAAAGATACCATAGACAATGAAGTAGTATCAATACTAAACATTTGTGCACCAAATGGTAAAGCATCCAAATTCTTAAAATAAAAGTTAAATGAGTTAAGGATGAAATAGATCACAAAATAATACTAGTTAAGGACCTCAGCTTTCCCTCCCAGAAATAGATAATCCAATAAAAATAAATAAATAAACAGTAAGGAAGTTAAGGAGATGAACAGAATGACAAACCTCTGGAGAAAATTTAATGGGAATAAAAACAAATATACCTCTCTCAAAGATACATGACACCTACATGGACCATGGAATAGAGAATAAAAGCATCACAACCAGATGCAAAAAAAAAAACCGAAACTAAACAAAAAACCAAAAAAAAAGACAAAAAAATTAAACTCACCCTTTTCAGAGCATAATGCAATAAAAATTACATTCAATAAAGGGCCATGGAAATATACATTGAAAATTAATTTGAAACTAAATAATCTAATCCTAAACAAAGAGTGAATCAAAAAAGAAATCATATGAATTCAATAATTTCACTAAGAAGAGCAATAATGAGACAATATGCCAGGATTTATGGGATACAGCCAAACAGATCTTAGGGGAACATGTATATGTCTAAATTTACCTGAGTAAAATAGGAAAGAGCAGGTCAATGAATTAGGCATGAAACAAAAAAATTGAAAAAGAACAAATTATAAAACAATCATTAAATGCCAAACTAAAAGGCTTGATAATAAAGGGAGAGATTAATTAAATTGTAAGCAAGAAAATCATTAAGCTAACAAAACTAGAACCTGTTTAAATAAAACACATCAATAAAACAAATAAACCATTGGTTAATGACATAAAAAAGAAAGCCAAATTACTAATAGAAAAAATGAATTAAGTGAATTGACCATGAAGATAAAATTAAAGCAATTATTAAGTTATTTTGTCTAATTATATGCCAATAAGTCTAAAAATAAGTGAAATGGATGAATATTTTCAAGAATATAAGTTGCCCACATTAACAAAAGAGTAAATAATCCTCTTAAATAGTCCTCTCTTAGAAAAAAGAAATTTGAAGAACACATCAATGAGTTCCCTAAGAAAAAATACCTAGGACAGAGAGATTCACAAGTAAATTCTACACAACATTCAAAGAACTATTAATTCCAATGCAATATAAACTGTTTGGGGAAAATAAACAAAGGAGTCCTCAACAAATTTCTTTCACGAATCTGATGTGATAAATCAGAAAGAGAAAAATAGAAACAGGCCTATATTCCTAATGAATATTGCGCAAAAAAATTAACAAAATCCTAGCAAGGACATTACAGCAATATATCTCAAAGATCATACAGTATGCATTTATACCAAGAATGCAGAGCTGGTTCAGTATTAGAAAAAGCATCAATTGCTTTATAATTGACCACATAAATAGCAAAGTTCACAATGCATTAAAAGCTTTTGACAAAATACAAAACTCATACCTATTTTAAAAAAAACTCTATAAAGCATAGGAATAAAAGGAGCTTTCTTTAAAAATGATAAATAATACTTACCAAAAACCAGAATCAGGTACTATCTAATGAGGATAAGCTAGAAGGTTTCTCAATATGGATGGGGTGAAGCAAGGATGCCCATTATCAACACTATTATTTAATTTTGTACTAAAATACTACCTATAGCAAAAAGAGAAGAAAAAAATTGAATAGGGAAACAAAACTGCCACTCTGCAGATCATGTGATGATATACTTGGAGAATCTCAAAGAATCAACTAAAAAACTATTTGAAATAATAACTAAGAAAACAACAGGATATAAAAAACTCAAATTGTCAGCTTTTCTAAAAATAACCAAAGCCTAAATGCAAGAGACCAAAAGAGAAATTCCATTTAATATTCCTTCAATTTCAGCTCATGCCTATATCTTATGTCTATGTATATTCCTTCTAGCTGTACTATTAGTGATACAATTTTTGAGAAGTGCAAATATCAACCTCCTACATAGGGATGTAAACAGTTTGTTTCTATTGACTCCCTTATGTTTTCTTTTCCCTTTTTACCAGTTTATGTTTCTCTTGGATTCGATATTGGAGGCCAAGTTTTTGGTTCAATTCTGTTCTTCTCCTTATGAAAATTTGAAAGCCTTATTTTCATTGTATGGAACTTTTTCCTTGATATATTATGCTTAATTTTGCAGGGCAAGTGATTCATGGTTGTAGTTCTAGCTCCTTTTCTTTCCAGAATATCATCATGTTCCTTGACCTCTGGCCCTTTAGTGTTACTACTGCCAAGTGTGTGATCCTGATTGTGCCTCCCCACATATTTTAATTGTTTCTGACCACTTGTAGTATTTTTCTTTGATCTAATAGTTCTAAAATTTGGCTATAATGTTTCTTGGAATTTTTATTTTGAGATCTTTCCTGAGGTGATTGGCAAGTTCTTCCAATTTTTATTTTGCCCTCTAATTCTAGGAACCATCAGGGCAATTTTCCCTGATATTTTCTTGAAAGATGCCATCCACATCCTTCTTTTGATTATGACTTTCAAGTACTACACTGATTCTTATATTATCTCTCTTAAATCTATTTTCCAGATCAGTTGTTTTCCCCCATGAGATTTTACATTTTCTTCCATTTTTTCCTTCTTTTGAATTTGTTTGATTAATTTTTGATATCTTAGGAAAGGGCCCCACATGTGCAAGAATGTTTGTGGCAGCCCTTTTTGTAGTGGCTAGAAACTGGAAACTGAATAGATGCCCATCAATTGCAGAATGGATGAATAAATTATGAATGAATATTATGGAATATTATTATTCTGTAAGAAACGACCAGCAGGACGATTTCAGAGAGGCCTGGAGAAACTTACATGAACTGATGCTGAGTGAAATGAGCAGAACCAGGAGATCATTATATATGGCAACAACAATACTATATGACGATCAATTCTGATGGACATGGCTCTCTTCAACAATGAAATGTTTCAAACCACTTCCAATTGTTCATTGAAGAAAGCCATATACACCTAGAGAGAGGAATGTGAAATGTGGACCACAACATAACATTTTCATGCTCTCGATTGATGTTTGCTTGCATTGTGTTTCCTTTATCTGATTTTTCTTTCTTGTAGATATGCTCTTTCTTGCACAACAATGATAAGTGTGGAAATATATATACATATATTCAATTTGTCAAGTATTTTAACATAATTAACATGTAGTGGATATCCTGCCACCTAGGGGAGGGGTGGGGAGTAGGGAGGAAAAAATTTGTAACAGAAAGCTTTGTAAGGGTTAATGTTGAAGAATTACCCATACATGTTTTTCACATAAAAAAAAATGGATATCTTGTAGTCATTAGCTTTCACTTGCCCAATTCTAAGTTTTAAAGTGATGTTTTCTTCCATTTGCTTTTGTACTTTTTTACATTTGACTAATTGTACTCTTTGAAGATTTTTTCAATGGATTTCTGCATCTCCTTTTCCATTTGGCCAATTCAACTTTCTAAGTGATTTTCCAAGCTATTAACTTTTTCTATAATTCTCTTGCATCACTTTCCTTTCTTTTCCTAATCTTTCTTCTATTTCTATTATATGAAGTTTAAGTCCCTTTTTGAGTTCTTCAATAAATACTTTCTGGGCTTGAGGCCATTTCCCATTTTTCTTTGGGGTTTTGCCCATAGGTATTTTGACATTATCATCCTTTTTAGTTTGTGTTTTGGTCTTCTCTGACACTATTATAGCCACACTATATTAACTTTCTATGGCCAGATTACATTTTTTTGCTATTTTTTGTTCATTTTTTAATTTGTTTTTTAAAAAAATTCTGGTTATATATGTATATTAACTTTTTAATACACATTTCTTTATGAAGAGAGAAAAATTGGAACAAAAGGGAAAAAAGCCACCAGAGGGAAAAAAACCAGAAAAAAATAAATATAACATGTGTTGATTTATATTCAATCTCCATGGTTCTCTATCTAGATGCAGATGGTATTTTCTATCTAATTCACTGAGAAGAACCAAGTCTTTCATAGTTGACCATTGCATAATCTTGCTTGTTTCACTCAGCATCAGTTCATGTAAATCTTTCCAGGCCTTTCTAAAATCAGCTTGTTCATCATTTTTAATAGAACAATAATATCTCTTTATCTTCATGTACCATAACCTATTTAGCCATTCCTCAGTTGATGAGCATCTACTCATTTTCTAATTGTTTGATACCACAAAAAGAACTCCTAGAAATATTTTTTTCACATATGGGACCTTTTCACTCCTTTATGATTTTCTTGGGATACAGACCCAAATTGTTACTGCTAGAGCAAGGGTATGCGTAGTTTTACAGCCCTTTGAGCATAGTTCCAAATTTCTCTTCAGAATGGTTAGATCAACTTAGATCAATTTAGGTAGAATTGTCATTTTTATTATATTAGCTTGGCCTACCCATGAGCAAGTGATATATTTCCAATTGTTTAGATATGACTTTGTATTTTAAATTGAATTTCTCTTTTTATCTCTTTCTTCTGGGCTTTGTCAGTAATATTTTAAAATGTTGATGATTTTTGTAGATTTATTTTATATCCTGCAAATTTGCTAAAGCTGTTAATTGTTTTGAGTAAGTTTTTGGATGATTTTCTAAGCTTTTCTAGTTATATCATCTACAAAAAGTGATAGCTTTATCTGCCTATTCTAATTCCTTTAATTTGTTTCTTATTGATAAAGCTAACATTTCTACTACAATATTGAATAATAGTGGTGATGAATGAGCATCCCTGTTTCACTCCTGTTCTTATTGGGAATGTGTCCAGCTTCTCTCCATTATAAATAATGCTTGTTGTTGATCTTAGATATGTGCTGCTTATTTTAAGGAAAGCTCCCTTTATCCCTATGCTCTCTAGTGATTTTTTAATAGGAATGGGTACAGTATTTTGTCTTTTTCTGCATCTATGGAGATTATCATATGATTTGTGTTGGTTTTGTTATTGATATGGTCAATTATGGCAATAGTTTTCCTGATACTGAACCAGCCCTGCATTCTTGGTATAAATCCCACTTGATCATAGTGTATTATCTTGCTGATAATTTGCTGTAATCTCTTAGCTAAAGTTTTATTTAAAATTTTTGCATCAATATTCATTAGGGAGTTTGGTCTGTAATTTTCTGTTCTGGCTCTTCCTGGTTTAGGTATCAGTACCCTTTTTGTGTCATAGAAAATTGGGAAGAACTCCTTTGTCTATTTTTCCCAAATAGTTTACATAGTATTGGAATTAATTATTATCATTATTGTTATTATTGCTGTTTGCTTTTTGCTGAGGCAATTGGGGTTCAGTGACTTGCCCAGGGTCACGAATTAATTGTTTTTTAAATGTTTGCTAGAATTCACTTATAAATCCATCAGGTCCTAGAGATTTTTTTTTTTCCTTAGGGAGTTCACTGATGGCTTGTTCAATTTCTTTTTCGAGGAGGAGACTATTTAAATAATTTATTTCCTCTTCTGTTAATCTGAGGAATTTATATTTTTGTAAATATTGATCAATTTCAATTAGATTGTCAGACTTGCTAGCATACAGTTATGCAAAATGGTTCCTAATTGTTGCTTTAATTTCTTTTTCATTTGGTAGTAAGTTCATCCTTTTCATCTTTCATGCTGGTAATTTGGGGGTTTTTTCTTTCCTTTTTCTAACCAAATTAACCTATTTTGTTGGGGTTTTTTCCCCATAAAACCAGCTCTTAGAAAACTACTGATCTAATTAATAAAACTAAGTTTAAATTATTAATTTCTCCTTTGAGTTTCAGAATTTCTAATTTGGTATTTAATTTGTGGGTTTTAATTTGTTCTTTTTCTAGCTTTTTTAGTTGCATGCCCAATTCATTGATCTCCTCTTTCTCTATTTTATTCATGTAACTATTTAGAGACATACAATTTCTTCTAAGAACTGCTTTGGCTGTATCCCATAGGTTTTGTTATGTCATCATTCTCTTGGATGAAATTATGGATTGTTTCTTTGATTTGTTGTTTGACCCATTCATTCTGTAGAATGATTATTTAATTTCCAATTGGTTTTTTAGTCTCTTTCCCTGGCCCTTTATTGAATATAATTTTATTGCATTGTGATCTGAAAATGAAGCATTTACTATTTCTGTCTTTCTGAATTTGATTGTGAAGTTTTATGTCTTAATACATAGTCAATTTTTGTGCACATGCCATTTACTTTCAAGAAATGGGTTATTCTTCTCTGTCCCTATTCAATTTTCTCCAGAGGCCTATCATTTCTAGGTATTCTAGGATTCTATTAATCTTCCTAGTTTCTTTTTCATTTATTTTGTGGTTAGCTTTGTCTGATTCTGAGAGAAGAAGGTGTAGGGCTCCCATTTGTGTAGTTTTGCTGTCTATTTTTTCCTGTAATTGACTTAAAATCTTCCCTAGGAATCTGGCTGGTCTACCACTTTGTGCATATACATTTAGCATCATTCATAGTTCATTGTTTTACCCCTTATCAAGAGGTACTTTCCTTTCTTACATCTTAATTAGATCTATTTTTACTTTTGCTTTATCTGAGATTAGAATTGCTCCCTCTACTTTTTTGTTCTGCTTCAGCTGAAGTATAATAAATTCTGCTCCAGCCTTTTACCTTTACTCTGTGTGTATCTTTCTATTTCAAATGTGTTTTTTGTAAACAATATATTGTAGGATTTTTATTATATTAAATTTAAAAGACTTTGCACAAACAAAACCAATGCAATCAAGATTTGTGGCAAGTGTCTCTGAAAAAGAGTCTCATTTCTCAAATATGTAGAACACTAAATCAAATGTATAAGAATACAAGCCATTCCTCAATTGAAACAGGCAGTTCAGACAAAGAAATCAAAACTATCTATAGCCATATGGAGAAGTGCTCTAAATCATTTTTTATTTAAAAAATGCAAATTCAACAACTTTGAGGTAACACTTCATGCCTATTAGACTGGCTAATATGACAGAAAATAAAAATGAGTGTTTGGAAGAACATGGGAAAATTGGAACATTAATGCATTATTGGTTATGTTGTGAATTATCCAACCATTCTGGAGAGCAATTTGGAACTATGGTCAAAGGGTTATAAAGTGACACATACCCCTTAATACAGTGATAGGACTATTAAATCTGTATACCAAAGAGATTTTGTTTAAAAAAAAAAAGGAAATGAACCTATATGTACAAATATATTTATAGCAACTCTTTTGTGATGGCCAAAAATTGAGTAGTGCCCATCAACTGGGGAATGGCTGAACAGGTTGTGGTATATGAATGTAATGCAATAATACTGTGTAATAAGAAATGATGAGGGGTCAGATTTCAGAAAAACCTGGAAAGACTTGTATGAACTGAGGCAAAGTGAAATAAACAGAATCAGGAGAATACCATACACACTAACAGCAACATTGTATGATGATCAACTATGAATGACTGAGCTATTCTCAAAACTAAATGGCTTTCTATTTTTTTTCACAACATAATTAATATGGAAATCGAATTTGAATTATCTTAGGAAGATTCTAAAGATCACCTGGCAAGATAAGGTACTGAACTCTAAGATCCTTTCTCAGGCTGAACTGCCAAGCATTCAAGTTCTACTATAAAGAGTACAATTCTGATGGGTTTGCCATATTGTTTAAATACCAAGTGTACATTTGCTTAAGTTCTACAGAGAACTCGCACAAGGCAAACACTCACACAGAGGTCAGAAAAAGTAATACAAGGACACTCTCGAGGTCTCTGAAGAACTCTGGATTCAGTTGTGAAACATGGGAGGCATTGACACAGACATGCCCGGGGGACATGCCCACATTAAAAAAAAAAAAGATGCTGTGCTCTGTGAGTAAAGCAGAATTGCTGTAGTACAAAGGAGACTACAAATTTATAGACATTTCCATTCCAACTGTTCATATGGACTATTTGTTCCTGAACTGTGGTAGAGTCTGAATTTGTATTCTCCTGATTGATCACAGACACACTATACCCTAACCCAATTGTCATATTGGTCCTCTTTGAGGATAAAGGACAATAACAAACCAAACAATATGGAAATATTTTTTCCATGCTTGCACATGTTTAACTTTTATCAAATTGCTTGCCTTCTCCAAAGGGGTGGGGAGAAGAGGGAAGGAAGGAGAGAATTTGGGACTCAAAAGTTATTAAAAATAAAAAAATGTTAGGTCAGCTAGGTGATACAGTGGATAGAGCACCAGCCCTGAAGTCAGGAGGACTTGAGTTCAAATTTGGTCTCAGACACTTAACACTTCCTAGCTGTGTGGCCCTGGTCAAGTCACTTAACCCCAATTGCCCAGGAAAAAAGAGGTTAAAATTGAGTTTACATGTGATTGAAAAAATAAAATAAAATTTAAAAATAGGCCTAAGTGACAAACAATCCCCCCCCCAAAAAGGATGAACTAAAGAAATGGAGAAATAATACTTCTGAGAAAAGGAAAGGGGAGATTCTCTAAAGTGACTAATATGTGTACCCAGAGAACCATTCAGCTTAGATTAGTAAAAGATATGTGCAGAAGATGGAACAAAGGTAGGTAAAACAGAAGCATAGCACAATTTCAAAATCATGGCACAATGAAGAACGATTTCAAAAGAGCTAAAGCTTGCAGTAATTTGATCCTGGAAAATGAAGCTAAGAGGAACAAAGTCATTTGTAAGTTATAGTGGAGAAAAAAAAAGAGGCTCAGAAGATAATGGGACCACAACTCAGAGTAAGAATGAGAAGAAAAAAAACAAATGGGGAAAAGTAAGGCTGGTCCAATTTCTACTTAATTTCTGCTTTCTTGGTCAAAAAAGGAATTTTTGAAAGGACAGAACAGAAAAAAAAATATTGCTAATAAGGAATTGAGAGAACCATTTGCCTTTAATGAATCCCAATTTCAAAAGTTAGATGGACTATTATGGCACCAAAAAGTATGATCAAGTTAGCTCTTGAGCTGCCTGAGTTACTTTTAAAGGATAATAAAGATTGGAAAGTCACTTATGGGTTAGAGAAAGTAAAATAACTATTGGTTGTTGTTAAAGAGTCAAAGATGAGACTGCAATTTGATTGGAATACCTGACACCATTCTAAAGGAGAGTGATCCTTTCCAGCTTCACAATAATTGCTCCCCTTATACTTAGAGTATAATATAGCCAAATTGTTCCCGCTACTTACTGTGATATATTGTTGTACAAATAGGTTCTTTTCCCTTTTTTGATCTCTTTGAGATATAAACCTAGCAGTAGTTTTGCTGGGTTGAAGAATATGCATGGTTGGATAGAGAATAAATCCATATAAATCATCAGCATTTTTATACATCACTAACAAAATCCAACAGCAAGAAATACAAAGAGAAATTCCATTTAAAATAACTGTCGATAGTATAAAAAATTGGGCAATCTTTCTGCCAAGGAAAAGTCAGCATCTATATGAGCAAAATTACAAAACATTCTCCACACAAATAGTCAGATCTAAACAATTGGAAAAATGTCAAGTGCTCTTGGATAGGTTGAGTGAATATAATAAAGATGACAATACTACCTAAACTAATGTATTTATTTAGTGCTATACTAATCAAATTCCCAAGAGATTATTTTACTGACCTAGAAAAAATAACAACAAAATTCATCTGGACAACAAAAAGTCAAGAATTTCAAGAGAATTAATGGGAAAAAAAGCAAATGAGGGTGGCCTAGCTGTACCAGATCTAAAACTATATTATAAAACAGCGGTCATCAAAACCATTTGGTACTGGCTAAGAAACAGAGTAGTGGATCAGGAGAAAGGTTAGGTTCACAGGACAAAATAGTCAATGACAATAGTAATCTAGTGTTTGATAAATCCAAAGACCCCAGCTTTGGGGATAAAAACTCACTATTTGACAAAAACTGCTGGGAAATTGCAATCTAGTATGGAAGAAACTAGGCATTGACCCACACCTAACACCATATACCAAGATAAGGTCGAAATGGATTCATGATCTAAACATAAAGAATGATATTATAAACAAATTAGAAGAACATAGGATGGTTTACCTCTCAGACCTGTGGAGGGGGAAGGAATGTGACCAAAGAAGAACTAGAGATCATTATTAATCACAAAATAGATAATTTTGACTATATCAAGTTGAAAAGTTTTTGTACAAATGAAATGAATGCAGACAAGATTAGAAGGGAAGCAATAAACTGAGAAAATATTTTTACATTCAAAGGTTCTGATAAAGGCCTCATTTCTAAAATATATAGAGAATTGACTCAAGTTCATAAGAATTCAAGCCATTCTCCAATTGATAAATGGTCAAAAGATATGAACAATTTTCAGATGAAGAAATTGAAACTATTTCTAGTCACATGAAAAGGTGCTCCAAATCACTATTGATCAGAGAAATGCAAATTAAGACAACTCAGATACCACTACACACCTGTCAGATTGGCTAAAATGACAGGAAAAGATAATGACAAATGTTGGAGGGGATGTGAAAACTGGGACACTGATACATTGTTGGTGGAACTGTGAACGGATCCAACCATTCTGGAGAGTAATTTGGAGCTATGCTCAAAAAGTTATCAAACTGTGCATATCCTTTGACCCAGCAGTGTTTCTATTGGGCCTATTTCCCAAAGAGATCTTAAAGGAGGGAAAGGGACCCACATGTGCAAGAATGTTTGTGGCAGCTCTTTTTGTAGTGGCTAGAAACTGGAAACTGAATGGATGCCCATCAATTGGAGAATGGCTGAATAAATTATGGTATATGAATGTTGTGGAATATTATTGCTCTATAAGAAACAACCAGCAGGATTTCAGAGAGGCCTGGAGAGACTTCCATGAACTGATGCTGAGTGAAATCAGCAGAACAAGGAGAACATTATACACAGCAACAAGACTATACTATGATCAATTCTGATGGACATGGTTCTCTTCAACAATGAGGTGTGATTTAAACCAGTTCCTGTTGTTCAGTGATGAAGATAGTCATCTACATCCAGAGAGAGGGCTGGGGGAACTGAGTGTGGACCACAACACAGCATTTTAATGCTTTCTGTGAATATTTGCTTACATTTTGTTTTTCTTAGGTTGTTGGGGTTTTTTTCCCCCTCTTTCTAGATCTGATTTTTCTTGTGCGGTAAGATAGCCATATAAATTATATGACAAATCCAACATATGTATACCTAGCATATTTAACATGTATTAGATTAGCTGTCATCTAGGGGTGGGGGTGGGGGGAAGGAAGGGAAAAATTTGGAACAAAAAAAATTTGCAAAGGTCAATGTAGAAAAATCACTTATATGTTCTGTAAATAAAAAGCTTTAATAAAAAAAAGGAGAACGTGCATGGTTTAATAGACCTTTGGGCATAGCTCCAGATTGCTCCCCAGAGTGATTGGAGCAGTTCACATCTCAACCAACAGTAGATCAGCATCCCAGTTTTCCCATATCCCTTCCAACATTTATCATTTTCCTTTTCTGTCACATTAGTCAATTTGATAGTTGTGAGGTGGTACTTCAAAATTGTTTTTATTTGCATTTCTCTAATCAATAGAAATTTAAAGCACTCTTTAATAAGACCATAAATAGCTTGGATTTCTTTGTCTGAAAACTGCCTGTTTATATTCTTTGATGATTTATCAACTGGAGAATAACTTGATTTTTTAAATAAATTTGACTCCATTCTCTATATATTTGCATTATAAGACCTTTATCAGAAACATTTGCTGCAAAACAATTCCCCAAATTTCTGCTTTCCTTCTAATTTTGGTTGCATTGGTTTTGTTTAGGAAAAAACATTTAATATAATCAAAATTATCCATTTTATATCTTATAATTCATTCTATATCTTGTTTGGTCATAAATTCTTCTCTTCTCCATAGATCTGACACATAGACTACTCCCTAACTTGATTATGGGATAGACCCAAAAAGACCAAGTATACTTCCCTTTGAAGGAAGCTTCAGCCATTAGGAAATGCTATAAATCTAGAACACCATATATCTCCAGAAGATCCAAGTTCCCCAGCTAGGGAAGGAGTGACCTTGACTATATGTACAAACTAAGTTTTTTATATTGTGTATTTACTCTGGGATAAAATTAAAACTATCTAGTATTTAGTTGGTATTGTTAACCTGAAGGTTTACGATAATACTTGAGAGGGGGTGATAAGAGCCTATTCTGACCTATGTAGAGACCTGGACATGCCCCAAATTCTGAGGTTTTCAGGGGAAGACTGAGTGGGAATTTGAGTAAAAATGTATTTGTGGGGAAACTCCTGTAATCTAACTCTGTTCATTATACAAAGAGCTTGCGGTTCTGGGAGGTAGTTTTCATCTGTAGGGCTTGACCAAGATCCCTAGGGACTATGGGTACATAGGGAGGAAATGGTTGGAATCTTTAGCAAACCAAAATGTTTCCTTTTGAGAGGGGAACAAAGACTGGTTTGTAAATTAAAAAGGAAAGCTATTAGCCTTGTTAAACTGATTCTACACCTCACAATAATAAGAAATACAAATTACCACTCCTTAATACCACCATGTACCTGCCCAATCAGAAAAGATGATGAAATTCAATGCTAGCATTGTTGTGAAAGAACAGTTTACACTAATCTGTTGTTAATCTAGCTGTTCATTGATTCTACCATTTTGCAAAGAAATATGGAATTTTAAAAGAGTTATCCGAATGCCTTAGCCTCCATAATTCTACTATTCGCATGAGGCCCTAAAGAATTTATAGACAGAAAAAAAATCTATCTGTACCAAAATATTTCTAGCGGGACTATTTATAATAACAACAACAACAAGTAGAAACAAACTGTTTCCAATGATTACGGAATAACAGAACAATTTCTGTGATGTGGGTGTCATGGAATGTTCTTGCCCCGTAAGAAATAATTATGAAGAACTCAAAGAAATGTGGGAAGATTTGCATGGAGTGGAGAAAGCCGAGCCCAGGGAGCACCCTACGCCAGGACTACAACTATGTAAATAATCACAAGAGCAATAGCCACAAGAACAGGGGACACGCAATCGCTGCTTCCTGGATCAGTAGATCCCAGTTAATGCACATTTGTCTTTTCCCTTTTGTTCCATTTTGCAACAATCCACAAATAACCAGTTTATGATTACGTTTACTTTGAGTTGGGTTTGTTTATCTGCTTTTTCTAATTCTTCGTTGTTGCCCTTATTTTCTCATTTGAATGAGACACAGTGGAGCCTTGTGAATAGGAAATCTATTCAAACCCAGAGGTCCTTGGGTTCAAACCCTGCCTTTTCTACACATTTGCTGCCTGATGCTGGGCAAGTCCTTCACCTCTCAGGATGCCCACATCACTCCCTAAGGCCAGAAGTAGCAGAGTGAGGGCTGATCAGTTCTAGTGGAGAGAGCTTCCTCATGAAGAGTTCCCAGAACAGGTGAGGACTAAAAATATCTCCCACTGATAAACCTAATGGTAATGTCAGCAGGCAGCCTTTATATAGCGTTTGAAAGTTTACAAAGCACTTTATGAATATTATTTCACTGAATCCTCGCCAAAAAAAATCATGTGAGATAGATTGTATTTGTTCCCATTTTACAGATGAGGAGACAGACAGAGAGGAAAGTGACTTCCTCAGAAATAATGCTGCTCTAGCTATCATTCTGAGCCAGACCTCTACGGATATACCAAAAGGGTGAGTCTCACCCTCAGATGGGCTCTTTCTGCTGCCTTCAGAGGGCAATTCACTGAGCTGTCCCAAGGGTCAGGATGTGGAAGGAATGGAGGAGAATGTTTTCCATCCCACAGAAAGAAGTGGTCCCAGATCCAGGGGGCCAGTGCATGATAGTCCTGGGGAAAGCTGGATAAGAGATAAAGCCTAAGACCCTTGAGATGAGCAGAGAACCAATCCATATCATAAGGGATATACTGTCAGTCCTTCCTTAAGCTGGGCTGGCCACCAGTGAAAGAAGGTTTTCTTAAGAGCTTCCTCCCAAGAGAAGCTCTGCCTGCCTGGGAACCAGTGGTCTCCAACCTTGCCTTCTTAACATGTTTTCCCAGGTTTCTCCCCACCATGTAACCTTCACCATCCCATTAGCCTCAGGTGTTCCCTTCAGGGGCTACAAAGTGAAAATGTCTATTAGACAAATGCCTTTGGGCTGGCTCCAAGGAAATTTTGGATGGCAGAGAAGTTGGCAAAACATACTTTAAAGAGTTCCTTACCACAACATGAGTCCATCTGAATGGTCACAACTAAGTATATGGCTTCTTTCCCATGACTCCAGGTGGTATGAGAGCTGTAAACTACTCCTGGTCCCAGAGTAGCTGTGGGGTAGTGGGGTTTGACAATGAGGTGCCATGGGAAGTGCTTTGGGTGGGGAGGCTAGAGATCCCAATGGGCATCTCGGTCAAGGCTCAATTGAATGGCCTCAGCCTAAGGCTCACTTTCCTGATTCATCACTTTCCTTCACAAAGTATTTGTACAAAGCTGTATTGTGGTTTGCTGGTGACCTTGTGTCCCATGTCCCATGCCAGCAGAGTACAATGAGATCTATCATTCTATAAAGTTCTGGTATGACCTTTATAAATTCTGAGGCTGTATGTCCCAATTCCACTCTCAGATGACTTGGCTTTCCAAACAAGGAAACATCTCTCCGTCAAGGTCTAGGGGTACCAGTGAGAGGCTATGGGTATCTTTCCAACTCCAATCTCTCTCCTGATCTCTAGCTTCACATCTCCAACTGCCAATGCTATATATCAAACTGGATGTCCAGCCACTGGCTAAGAAAAAGATTAGTGGAATCAGTTGATACACAAGATACAATAGTCAATGACTATAGTAATCTAGTGTTTGATAAACCAAAAGACTCCAGCTTCTGGATAAGAACTCATTTGACAAAAACAAAAATAGAATGGCATAAACTAGGCATTGATCCACATTTAACACTATACCAAAATGAAGTCAAAATAGGTTTGGGATTTAGATATAAAGGGTGATACTATAAGCAAACAAGTAGAGCAAGGGATAGTCTACCTCTCAGATCTGTGAAGATGGAAAGAACTTATGACCAAAGAAAAGCTAGAGAATATTATGAAATACAAAATTGATAATTCTGATTACATTAAATTAAAAATATTTTTTTTGTTTTTCCACAAACAAAGCCAATGCAGCCAAGTTTAGATGAGAATCCAAAAGCTAGGGAAATTTTTTTGCATCTAGTATTTCTGATAAAGGCCTCATTTAAAAAATATGCAGAGAACAGTCAAATTTATAAGAATAAGTCATTCCTCAATTGGTAAATGATCAAAGGATATGAACAATTTTAGGTGAAGAAATTAAAGCCATTTCTAGCCATATGAATGTTTTAAATCACTCTTGATTAGAGGAATGCAAATTAAGAAAATTCTGAGGTACCACTTCATACCTCTCAAATTGGCTAAGATGACAAGAAAAAAATGCTAAATGTTGGAATGGGTGTGAGAAAACTGGGACACTAACACATTGCTGGTGGAGTTGTGAGTTGATCTAGCCATTCTAGAGAACAATTTGGAACTGTCCAAAGGGCTATAAAACTATGCCTATACTTTTATCTAGAAGTCTCACTAATGGATCTGTATCCCAAAGATATTTCAAAAGAATGGTAAGGATCCACATGTGCAAAAATGTTTGTAGCAGCCCTTTTTGTAGTGTCAAGGAACTGGAAATTGAGTAGACGCCCATCAATTAATTGGTTAGCTGATATCATTTTGGTCCTCTTCAAGCATGAAGGACATCACTGTTAGAGCTCAGTAAAATGTCTCAAAAAAAATAATTGACCTATAAAACAGAATCAAAGATTCTTGGTGATTGTCCATTCTCAAAAAAAAAAACTCAAAATATTAGTCATTAGTGTTTCTAACTGCAGCTGATCAGACCAATAGAAGCTCAGAATGCTCTGCCCACATTGGACACAAATAGTCTCTATGAAGATTTTGGACGGCATCTAGATGCTCATCAGTTGGAGGATGGCTGATTAAGTTATGATTTATGAATGGACTGGAATATTATTGTTCTATAAGAAATGAGGAACAGACCGATTCCAGAAAAATCTAGAAAGACTTGCATGAACTGATGCTGAGTGAAGTGAGCAGAACCAAGAGAACACTGTACATAGCAACAAAATTATGTGATGATCAACAATGATGCATTTGGTTCTTCTCAACAATGTGATGATGCAAGGCAATTCTTAAAAGACTTGGAATGGAAAATACCATCCACATCCAAAGAGAAAACTATGGAGACTGAATATGGAGTGAAACAGTGTTTTCATCTTCTCTCGTTTTATTTTTCTCAGTTTTTTTTTGTTTTGGTCTGATTTTTCTTGCACAACATGACAAATATGGAAATATGTTTTCAAGGATCATACATATTTAACTTATCAGATTACTTGCTGTCTTGGGAAGGTGGGAGGGAAAGGAGGGAAGGAGAAAAATTTGGAACACAGTATGACAAAAGTAAATGCTGAAAACTATCTTTATATCCATTTGAAAAAATAAAATCATTGAAAATTTTAAAAACTGGATGTCTAGTAAACAAGCTCCAATGTCCAAAACTAAACTCATTATCTTTACTCCTAAGCCTTCCTCTCTTCCTAATTTTTTAGTTGCTGTTGAAGGTACTAAGCATCCTTCAAGTCATCTAGGCTTGAAATGTCATCCTTCTCTCTCCACCCTTACTTCCCCACCCCCAATCCACTCTGTTGCCAAGAACTGTCTTATTTTCCTTCAAAATATTTCTCAAATACTCCCCTCTCTCTCCTAGCCAGCACACCCTAGTGCAGGCTATCATCACCACACCCTGATGGCTGATCTTCTAGCCTCAAGTCTTTCCTCACTCCAACTCATCCTCCACTCAGCCAAATTGATTTTCCTAAAGCTAGCTTGTACTATGGCACCCTCCCCAATTCAACCAAGTACAGCAGCTCTAAAATAAACATAAAGTTGTCTCTTTGCCTTTTAAAGCCCTTTATAACCTAGTCCCTTCCTACCTTGCCATTCTACATATATCTCATTGCCTTTCACATATTCTGATTCAGTGACACTGGCCTCCTGGTTATTCCTGGAACATAAAACACCATGTCCCAGCTCAGCCTTTGTCACTGGTCCTTGATGGGGGCATGGAGCTCTCTCCTTCATCCCCACACTTCCCAGATTCCCCAGACTCCTGCATGTCAAAACTACAGGCCCACCTTCTTCATGAAACCTTTTCCAATCCCTCCTACTCGCAAAACTTCCTTTGAGGTCATCTCCAAAGTGTCCTGTGCATATTTGTACATGATTCTTTTCTGCTCTCTCCCCCTTAGGTTGGTAGCTCCTTAGAGCAGTCAGTATTTTGGCTTGCTTTATGTCCTCCACACTTAGCACAATGTCTGGCAAATAGTAGATGCTTAATAAATATCATTGGCTTGAGTTCCCATTCTGCTGTGCTCTCCTTTCTCTCCCGGTTCACTATGTGGGGGACTTCTCTGAATGACTTCTCCATGTCCCCACCTTTGCACATCCTTTGGGTGCTTTTTCTCCTCCAGCAGATTGGATGCTCTTTGAGGGCAAGGACTGCCTTTTTTCATGTTTGTATCCCCGATGCTTAGCATCTGGCATACAGTAAGCATTCAATAAATATTTTTTTAACTATTGGCTACTTGGCTAAATGATAATCTGTATCCATTTAACATCAATTAGCTTTAGGAAAGGTGTTTGAGAAACACCTATTAGTGTTGTCAGACACTGTAAAGAGAATTTCTTTTTTAGATATTAGATACAATGGCTACTCAAGTGCTTTCCATTTATGCCATGTGATTCTCCATTTGTCTAGAGAATGCCAACATCCAAAGGAGGCAAAAGCATGAAAACGTGAAGATAAAGGATGTTGGTGAACTCATAGGGAGATGTGGGGTCGGCTTGCCATGAGGAAGAGGTCCATCTCCAATTTCTCTGGATGTTTCCAAGGGCCTCTGAACAGAACTGAACAGCAATACTCATTGACTATAGCAGTTCTTTTCCCAGGTTAAGGCTGCCTGGAGATAGTTGATAAAGCAGAAAAGCCAAAACTTGCTCATCCAATGTGAGAGTGGTCCATTAAACAGCATCTATAAAGGTAAAATTACCTTGGAAGGAAGCACAGAGGGGAAAAAACAAAGGAAAACTTCTGACAAGGTAACATATCACAGCTCTGGATAACTAATGTTCTGGAGGGACACAGCTCTGGTTTCCCCTGGGTAAGTCTCATGTAACAGACAATACAATGTGCTGCCTGAGGCATCAGGGACCAAGAACCTTCAGGATTTGGGCAATAGCCAACTGATGTCACAGTTGGGACAGTTGATCTGCACAACACTAAGTCATTGGTCCTTCTTTCAAAATGCCCTGTCTTTGGGGCAGCTAGGTGGTACAGCTGATAGAGCACCAGCCCTGAAGTCAGGAGGACCCGAGTTCAAATCTGGCCTCAGACACTTCCTAGCTGTGTGACCCTGGGCAAGTCACTTAACCCCAATTGTTGCAAGGGAAAAAAAATAGAATGCCTTATCTGAAGTTATAGATCTCTACACTTAGAAGCCAAAGGCTTCTTTCACTTAAATCTAATCAAAAAGATTTGGAATTGTGACACAAATGTTAAAGATATCAGGTGCTTTGTGTTGTCATCCTTTTCATCAACCTGCTTTCCCCTACCTACAAGTGGATTTGGGAAATGATCACCCAGGACTCCAGTCTTCAGGCTTTGAGGTTCAGCCTTCTCTTCATCTGTACTTAGTGGTACTGTCCAAAAAAGGACCTGAGGTTGATCTGGCAAGGCCTGTTCTTGAGAATACTGGGCTGCACTCTATTGATGTTTACTTGCGTTATGTTTTCCTTCTCAGGTTTTTCTTGTAGATCCGATTTCTTGTACAGAGAGATAACTATAAATATGTATATAATATTCAATTTGTCATGTATTTTAACATAATTAACATGTATTAGACTTCCTGCCATCTAGAGGAGGGGGTGAGGAGAAGGAGGGAAAAATTTGTAACAGAAAGCTTTGCAAGGGTCAATGTTGAAAAATTACCCATGCACATATTTTGCAAATAAAAAGCTTTAATAAAAAAATAAATAAAATAAAATATAGCATACAAAAAAAAGAATACTGTGCTGGTTCTTTATAATGACTCCTTCCCTCTCTGAATCTTCAACCATCTGGTTAATGATCCAATCTAGAATTTTCCCAAGACCATGTAGATGTGTATTGGACAAGATGGATACCATTTGTCAACTCTAAACAAAGCCGTTTTCATAGCCTCTTATCTTCTCATTCCTCCCCCAAATCAAGGAATCTCAACATTGGAAGGGTCTTCAGAGACAATGCAGCCCAGTGTCTACCTGAACAATGCTTTTTACTTCCTTAAAAAGGATAATACGGCCTTTTGTAAAGACCTTCAATTAGGGAAAATCCACTGCCTTCACCGTGGGCATTGATTCCCTTTTTGAATAATCCAAACAAGGTCCTCAGAACAAGTAACAAGAAATGACATTTAGGGCAAATAGAACTTTGTGGGAATTAAAAGGATCTCCTGAGGACTAGTGCTGGGAATGGAGAGGGGACTTTGAGTCCCTGTCCTCGGAGGCATCCAGAGAACTTTGGATGCAATAGTTCATGGAAAAGATCCAAGGACCTCTAGAAGTCTATGTTAGGGAGAAAAAGAATAGAGATATGCCAGGAAAGAACTCCCTTATTGTTTATGCATGGGAGGAGCAAACTATATTTGCCCCTGATGACATTAGGGTAGCTTCATAATTTAGCTGATTATTCTTGCTGAATTAGTTTCTTCATTGCTGATGGAGGAAAATAGGAATAAATCAAGTCAAACATTTAGTAAGCCTGTACTATGTGCCGGGCATTGTGCTAAATGCTAGGAACACAAAGGAAGACACAAAAAATTCCTCCTCTCAAAGAGCTCACAATACTAATGGAGTTTGCAATCTAATTGTATTATAAACAATTTTTCTTGTGCAATAAGATAACTATAACTATGTATACATACATTGGATTTAACATATTTAACATGTATTGGACTACCTGCCATCTAGGGGAGGGGGGGAGAGGTAAGGAGGGAAAATTTGGAACAAAAGGTTTTGCAAGGGTCACTGTTGAAAAATTATCCAAGCATATGTTTTGTAAATAAAAAGCTTTAATGAAATAAATAAATGAACAATAATTACTAGTTTGGCTGAGGGGCAGAGAAGCAATGTCAGGTTCTTTAGTCCTCTCAGTGAGTTTTATACATTCTCAAAGGGGTCATTTGGGGTAGAAATAATCCATTGGAGCCTCCATGTTCCCATCACACATTCTCAGCAAGGAAGCCTTTAGTGTGCATATAGATCATTTTCAGAAATATTTTTGAAAGAAAACAAGCATAATGATTAGGAGTCACAACCCATGTAATGGACAAAAATACAAGTAATTCTACATATATAAATTACAATTGTTCATAATTAGATGAATACGTCAAGAAACAAGTGGGTAGCACTTGTTCATTCATTTATCCAGCCAATATTCAGCCAATTCAAAGGTCTATTTTTCTCTCGTGGGTTTTGGGGGCTTTGACCATTTCTTAAATTCCCAAGATTGTTCTATTGATTCTCCCTCTGAGAAGAGTTGGCAATACACAGCTAGGATGGACAGACAGACGGACGGACATGAGCCCCAGAACAGCAAGGGCCCTCTGTTTGGACAGATCTGCAATGGAGCAGATATGGGTCAAGTCAGAGCCAGGGGGAGAATTAAAGCACTTGCTCCAGGAACCTTCCCAGATCATCTAAGAGGGCAGTCATTCTCACCTGTCTGCATTTCTCTGGGTTTCATCAGGCTCCTTCATGTCCAGAGACCCTCTCCCAACACACACACACACACACACACACACACACACACACACACAGAAGTCATTTCCCATTTGTTAAGACAGAATCACTGGGAGTGATGTGGTTCATCATTTAGTATTCCAGATAAATGTTTTCAAAGACACTCAGCCCAGGAAAATCATCACAGCTTATATTCTATTGCAGAAAATTAAAAAGTAGAGAAATTCTATAAGAAACGATGCTTCTCCAAATCAATTTACACGGGATACTTGATATACTTGATGCAAGTAATAATAAAAATGGGAGAACTAGGTGGGAAAACACGTTTCAGGATATGAGAGGCAGCTGGCCAACCAGGGACAGGTGTACCTCAAGACTTCTTTAGTACATCCTAAATTGTTTCTTTGAGAAAAGAACCAAGAAGTCCAAAACACGGAGAACACCCAATAATTCTACAGAAACTACAAAGTATATTATACTCCAATTGATAGACTCTTTACTGATAAGGGAGCCTTTGCTGGATTGCTTGTCTCTGTAATGACCAACCATGAAGGATAATCCCAGGAAAATAACAATCACCTGTCAAAGAAACTTCCTGATCCTGAAGGGGCAACTTGAAGGGAGAAAGAGACAAGAACTGGAATTGAAAAGAGTGCTTTAAATGCCTCAGACAACTGAGGAGTGGCTGACCAATTACAGAATATGAATATGATAGGATTTGTCAGGGTGTAAAAAAAATATGAAATTTCAGAGAATACTGAATAGGATTAAATGGCAGTGAAATAAGCAAAACCAAGAGCACAACTGATATATAGACAGGAACACTAAATAAAAGCAAGCAATTTAGAAAAACTCCAGGACTCTGATCAAAGTAAACCAACTAACCAGATCTTCACATGACCTATACTCACTTTGACAGAGTCATTGGACACCTGGCAGAGAAAAATTTTTTCACATGTCCACTATATGAATTTTTTGCTCAACTATGTTTATTTGATACATAGGGTTTTGTCCCTTTCTTTCTCTTAGTTAGTGGAGGAAAGATGGAAACAAGCAAGGACGGATAAAGGGATAGTTTGCAATAATTATGGTCCCAAAAGTCATCATAACATTTTAATGTGCAAATGGAAACAAAAGGAAATTCTGGAGAAAATGCAAACAAGCAGGATGGCATTGAAAGTAAGTTGTAGAATGTATTATATACCTTTTTAAATCATATGGTAGTAATGGAAATTCATGATTGCCCAGAGAATCCTTTCCAAGCTCTGCTACATGGGTAAAAAGGCTCTTTTCTATTATCAAAGTTCAGAATAAAAAACAAGAGAAACCTACCTTTATTCTCTGCCGATGATGTTGACACATCTGCCAGTATTTTCCTGATGGTTAATTTCCTTAGGTTCATCATGAGGTACAAGAGAAGATCCAGGACTTCATGAAATGCTGTTTCTTGTTGCCTTTGAGAGTGAGAGGAAGCCAAACTGCTCAATTCTTTTGCTTGTCTTCAAGGAAAACTCGTGAGCCATTCTATTCAGCTCCAACTTTCTTTTGTCTTTTGACTTGTGATATATAAAAAGTTTAAGAAACATGATTTCTGGCTAATAGTTATTTTATTAATCACGGTAGTGGAAAACTAACAAAAGAGGCCAGCAGCGCTGTCAAATGCCAAAAGCCCTCTTAGAGCCCACTCACTGCTTATATACTCTTGGAAGAGCAGGTGTTCCTGAGGTTGGCAATCAACGTTGATTGGTTAGCAATTAATGAGAAGCAGGACTATAACAATGAGAGGCAGACCCATTCAAACAAGGGGCTCATTTGATTCCCATGTGTTTATTTGAATCACTTTGATTTGTTTTTTTTTTCCTCTTTTATGTTAGAAGTCCCAAGGTCAATCTTTGGCATCTCCAACTACTTTTTTAGATAGCTAGGTATTAGGCTGGAAACAGGGAAGGACTTTGAATGAGGAAGATCTAAGCTTAATTTTTTTCTCCGAGGCGTATTAACTGTGTGACCCTGAACAATCCCTTAACCACTCTCAGCCTCAGACTCCTCATCACTAAAATGAGAACAATAACAGCACCTACTTCCCAAAGCTGTTGTTAAGGATCAAATGAGATGATATTTGTAAGGCACTTTGAAAGCCTTAAAACACTAGTTAAACTCTAGCTTTTGTTATAATTAAATCATTCGAGTTGCCTTGAGTTCATGATTCTTTTTCCATCCAATTGTTTTTCTTTAGTGAGCTTCTTTCTAGCACTCTCAGAGGATTGTCCCCCAAGTACACAGCACCCTTCTGTTCCACCCAACAGAGTGGCAAGTTTCCAATTTCTCAGGACTGACAACTTGCCTGTCTAGTTGTGATAGATAAGACAAGCTCCACACAACTGAGAAACCTTCAGCTCCTGCTGCAGTAAAGGGCATGTTCTTTTGCTTAATAACTTTTATTGAAAGAAATACCCTTGTAAAACTCCAGGGTATTTCCTGGGAATGGTCTTTATTGAATGGGAGAGTAGCCTAGAAACCTGTTTTGGTCTCGTTGGAGAGAGCAATGAGTACCTGATGGAAATCACCCTTTGCTTCTGACCCCTATTTTTTCAGAAATATAACTCTTAATTTTTTATAACTCTTATTTTTTTCAGGATTGAGTTATTTTTGCTGCCATGTTGTAGAATTGTTAAAACCAAACTTCTCCTTTTCTTCAAAGGAATTGACAGATTATAAAAAACATTTAGAGGTGGCATGTTTATTGCTGTTCAGTTCTCAAGAAATGCCCTCAGACTAGCATCTCACATGACGTCTAATCTCCTTCTGAAAGGGAGCTTGGTCACTAATTATTGTGGCAGGCCCTGGCTTTCTAAAGCTATTGCAGAATTAGTTATCAAGACAATTGTGGGAAGGAGAAAAAAGTTAGAGCATCAGGATGCCTCTGAAGATGGAAAGAAAATGCAGGAATTTTTCAGTGATTACTTGGAACAAAGAAGCAGAGAGGAGGTGCTGACTAAAAATTTAATGTGTGACCATAAGATATGGTCATAAAAAGAAAGAAAGGGAAGAGAAGGGAATAAGCATTTATTAAGCACCTACTATGTGTAATACACTGAACTAAGCACTTTACAAATATTATCTCATTTGATTCTTACAGCCACCCTGGGAAGAAAGTATTACTAAAATTCCCATTTCACAAATGAGGAAACTGAGACAGTTAAGTGACTTGTGCAGTGAGGCTGGATTTGAACTCGGGTCTTTCTGATTCCAGATTGAATGTTCTATTCACTATGCCAGCAGTTACCATCATGTGGTCTGAAAAAGGCTCATTTTGCTAAGTATGGTGCCCTGCCCTATCCTCAGCAGTGCAGAGAGGTAGGCCTGAATAAGCCAGTGTATCAAGAAACAGGATAGAGAGAGTGAAGAAGAAGATCCAAGAGCGAACTTTAGGTTAGGTATACACATCCACAGGGAACAGGACAGAGAAGATTATTCAGAAAGGGAGAGGGAGGGGAAGAGAGAAAGAGAGGGAAGGGGAGAGAGAAATGGGATGGGGGCAGAGGGAGAAGGAGGTAGGGAGAGAGGAGGGAGGGAGAGAGGGAGGGAAGGGGAGAGAAGGAGAGAGAGGATGAGAGGATCACTCTTTGCCTTTTGCCTTATACTTCCCCTAGAAGGCAGTGGGGAGATTCCGATCAGCCATGGCATTTTATAATGGGATAAGTAACCCAAATAAAATATCATTCTCTGAGAGGAGCAAGTCTAGGAAAACTGCAGCGCCCCTTTGACAGAACCAGGACTATGCCCAACACTGGGAGGAGTGGATCAAGGGCTCACATGGCTGTTGGAGGTTCCATAAGTCAAGTCAAGAAGCATTGATGAAGTATCTACTATGTGTCAGACACTGTGCTAAGTATTGGAGATAAAAGAAAGGCAAAAAAAAACAAGCCTTGCTTTCAAAGAGTTCCCATTCTGCTGGAGGAAACAAGAAGCAAACATCCATGATTCTGTGTGTCCTCTCTTGAGATTAATGCTGTGTCTAGTTGTGGAAGGGTTCACCCCAGGATTATAAAGGGAATGTTTTCTTATTGTTGTTTACACTCCTCCATCTCAATATATGTCTTTGATTCTAATTAATTATGTCTCTGTTCTTCAGTCATTCTCAGACTATTCAATTCTTCATGACCCTATTTGAGATTTTCTTAGCAAAAATAATAGTGGTTTGCCATTTCCTTCTCATTTTACAGATGATGAAACTGAGGCACACAGTGTTACTTAACTTGTGCAGAGTCACACAGTTATTGTCTGAAGTCAGATTTGAACTCAAATCTTCTTGACTTCAGACCCTCCGGGAGCTCTACCCACTATACTACCAATCTTAACTAATAAAGGTTGTTCTTTAATGGGTCTATATGAGCTAAAAACTTTAGGGGAAAAGGCAAAGAGTGAGCCTTTCTCGAGAACTGTATTTTTCCTCCAAAGACAACTTGTTTCTCTGCAGCCAGGGTTCATGCTTCTCAGAACTCTTATATCTCAACCAATTTCAGAGGTACCAGAAACCTAGGAGGAGTTTTGCCTACCCCCAGGGACCCAACCTGCCAGCACAAGTTGTAAGGATGGCCCCAGATGGGCGGCTACCTCTCTGCATTATGTAATTTGACTCTCACAATAATAGTGTGAGGTATTCATGACATGCTACTCAGAGAAGCTCTGAAAGTGAGACTTTTGCCCACTAATTACTTAGTTACCCGTGACTGATGGAAACAAAAATTAGCATTCTGAATGAAACCAGGAGTCATGATAATATTGCCACCAAATAGAAAACTAGCTTTCAAGTTCACTTTGTAAAAACAAATAAGAGAGCTGGTGGGAGCTCATGTCCTGCTCCCAGAGACACCGAGAGACATCACCTATTGAGGTGCTCCAATACCACGGCTTCCAGTGCTTGCATGAGCACAAGCCAAAAAGGCAACATTAGGATCATTGCATCCCATGAACCCACATCTCATGAATGAAGAGACAGGGAAACAATGTCAAAAGCTTGACAAGATCTTCCAAATCAAATCTACATTGTGACACTCAGCAGCTTGTGGTGGACAAGCAAAAGCAGGAAAGGCAGGAGACAAGAACTGATAAGGGTACCTACTATGTACCAGACACTGTACAGTGGTGGTGGTGGTGGTGGTGGTGGTTTTACAAATGTTATCTCATTTAATCTTCACGATGACCCTGCACTATATGCTATTATTATTTCCATTTTATAGCTGAGGAAACTGAGTCAAATAGAGAATAAATGACTCATAGCAAATGTCTACTGTGAGATTAAAAACTCAGATCTTCCTTATTTCAGGACCATCACTCTATGCACTGCTCCACTAGCTGTCTCCAAAGGGTCAGAAACTTTGGAAACCACAGTTTAGGATTTAAAAATGGAAGAGGGCTATTCACTTCCTAAATATTTTCCATCATAAAGTCTTCACTTAATTCCACTCAGGCCATCAGCTCCACTCGTTCTCTACTAGAAAATTGGACTTTGCCCCTGGAACCATTCTGGATTTGATAAATTCCATTAATCCTTATCTTGCTCTGTTCTAGGCTTCCCCCACACTTCCCATACACTCCCCCCATCTTTTTCAGCTTTCTCTTATGTATTTGTTGTCTTCCTCTGCAGGACATAAGCTCTTTTAGGGCAGGGACTGTCCTGCTATGTCTTCTAACTATATCCCTTTTCTATAAGCTAAAACAAAGAATATAATATTATGAAAAATGAGTCCTTTGTACCCTAGGTTGGCATAGTTTTGAGTACTCTCTGCATCCTGGATCAGATGACTCCAAATGAAATGATTCCTGAGGATGATTTTCCATGCTCTGATTCAAATAATTTCTTCTACTAGAATGAGATGAGGTAAGTTTGATAAATGTTGAAGTGAAGGTGTCAGTGGGATGTGCCTAACACAGCACCCAACATGTAGACAGAGCCTACTACTCAGCAGGTACTTAATAGATGTTTCTGATTGATTGATTGATTGATTTTATATCTTTTCTTTTTCCTGACACTCAAATATACTTCATCAATCATTTCATTTGATGGACCTAACATCTTCCTGAGTGACAGCGCCCTCTCAGAAACAAGTCTAACTTTCAAGGAAGACTTATGAAATAAAGATGTCCATTGTCACCAATTTTGTTCAATATGATTTTGGAAATCATAGCAATAGCAATGAGAGAAGAAATAAGGAATAAAACTATTTCTTTTTGCAGATGATATGTTAATATATTTGAAAAATCCCAAAGACTTGACTAAAAAGTAAGTTCAAGCAATGTTTTAGCAAATAAATCCATATAAATCATCATATTCACACACAAAATCCTGCAAGAAGAGATAGTGAGAGTTATCCCATTTAAAATAACTCTAGACGTATAAAATACCTGGAATAAACCTGCCCAAAAAACCCAGGAAGCATATAAACAAAATTTAAAAAAAAAACTGTATACGAATAAAATCAGGTTTAAATAATTAGAGAAGTTTTAAATTTTCATGGGTAGGCAGGGCCAACATAATAAAAACAATAATTTTTCTAAGACTAATTTATTCATTCAATTCCATCTCAACTAAATTACCAAAAAATGTTTTACTGAATCAGGAAAAAATAGTAACAAAATTCATTTGGAAGAACAAAAATCAATAATATCAAAAAAACTAATGAAAAAAATGTAAAGAAAGGAGGTTTAGCAGTACCAGATCTTAAACTACAATATAAGGCAGTAATTATCAAAATGATCTGATATTAGCTAAGAAATAGAAAGGTAGATCAATGGAACAGAATAGATATGTAATTTATAGCAGCAAATAAATATATAACTTTGAATTTGGCAAGCATAAAGATTTGAGATTTGGGTATAAGAATTCATTATTGGTAAAAAAAAATTGTTAGGAAAACTGGAAAGCAGCAAGGCCAGATATTGAAAATAGAGCACTATCTTACACCATTTATCAAAAAAAGGTCAAAATGGATATGTGACCTAGATATAAAGAGATATATTACAAGAAAAGTTGAAGAACATAGAAGATATTATTTATGACATGAAATGGTGAACAATTTCTGAATAAACAAATGAGAGCAGAGAAAGGTATTAAATGGAAAATTTCAATTACACTAAATTAAAAAAGGCTTTGAACAAATAAAACAAACATCGCCAAGATCAGAGGGAAAATAGAACATTGGGGGAGGAATTTATGGTATGGGCAGTTTTTCAGATAAAGTTCTCATATTTCAAACATATAAAGAACTTTGTCAAATCTGTAAAAAAACAAATCATTCCCTAAATGATAGTCAAAGGATATGGACAGGAAATCTTTAGATAAAGAAATCAAAGTAATTTATAGTCCCATGAAAAAAAGTCAATAACTCATTATTGATTAGAGAAATATAGAATAAAACAATCTTGAGATATCACTTTAAAACTATCAGATTGGCTAAAATGATTGAAGAGGAAAGAGATGAATGTTGGAGAGGATGTAGAAAAACTAGGACACTAATTCATTGGTGGAATTGTGAACTGATCCAACCATTTTTAAGAACAATCTGGAATTACACCCAGATTGACTGAGTAATACCACTGCTGAGTCTATATCCTAAAGAAATGTTTTTTTTTGTTTGTTTTTGTTTTGTTTTTTTGCTTTTTAGCTGAGGCAATTGGGGTTAAGTGACTTGCCCAAGGTCACACAGCTAGGGGATGTTAAGTGTCTGAGACCAGATTTGAACCCAGGTCCTCCTGACTTCAGGGCTGGTGCTCTATCCACTGCCCCACCTAGCTGCCCCCAAGAAATGTTTTAAAAAAGGAAAAGGATCTATAATGAACAAACATATTTATAGCAGCTTCCTTTGTGGTGGCAAAGAACTGGAAATTGCAGATAGAAATTTCAGTGAAGCCCATCAATTGAGGAGTGGCTGAACATGTCATGGTATATGATTGTGATGGAATCCTGCTGTGCTAGGAAAAAATGATGAGCTCGATGATCAAAGGAAAACATGGATAGACTTGCATAAAATAATGAAAACTGAAATGAGCAGAACCAAAAGAGTATTATATATAGTAACAGCAATACTGTTTTAAGAACAACTTTGAGGAATAAATCATTTTGACTATTATAAATGCCAAATTAACTATAAAAGACCAGAAGGAAGACACCATGTGCCTCCAGAAAAAGAACTGACAAATAGAAACATGTACAGAATGATAGTGATATATATATATTTTTATACATATACATATATGTATATATGTAACATTTCTGACTAATTGTATCTATCTCCAGGATGGAGCAGGGGGAGAAGAAATTTACATCATAATTTTGTTATATGTTTTTTTTAAATATCAGGTTGTACATAATAAATATGCAATTTCATATGCAATTATCTTTTTTATTATACTATGTTGTAGAAATGCTTGATTTATTCAATTAATTAAAAATATTTTTTAATCTTTTTTTGTAATCATCTACAATTAGTGTCATATTGCAGTTTCACTATACATCTTCTTCTGTCTTGAGTGCACAAATACAAGATCTTTTGGGGGGAATTCCCATTTGACCAGGACTGCCATTTGCTGCTAGGACAGTTCCCAAATCCAGGGACACTCAGGCACACTTAACCCAACACCAGACAAGGAGCTCCCAGGATCTCAGTTCTTCAAACTTGCCTGCACAGCACCCTAGCCTTGAAAATCAGGACATTTGCCTGACTCATTGAAATGCCCTGCTGAGTGAGGCTGGAGGCCCTGCCACCTACGCTCCGGCTCCAATTCTGGAACATTAGTTGTATAAAGGCCATTTTGGAGAAACAGGTAGAAGAGAGAGAACTCTGTTAACATAAAAGTGCTCAGCCCCTCAGGGACCAAACTTGAAAGTCAGAGGATGGGGGAAAAAAAGCCTTCCAATCTGAAACTCGCTTTAAACTTTGATCTCCTCTGGTGCCTTTCCATTCCACTCAATTTGCCTATTGATGGTGTTAGCACTGAATTACCTGAGAATTCATAGTAACCAAGCACTGGGGCTATGGAGCTGTAGTCAGGAAAAGATAAATATAAATCGCATTCATTTCTAAGGATTTATGAACTATATGATCATTTACAAGTCATTTATCCTCTCTGAAATTCAGTTTCTTCATCTGTTTTTAGATTTATAAATTCTAGGATCTTTATCCCAGCTCCCATTTGGAATGAATTGGGTTCCCAGAGCAAGACGGGTTGCAATTCCCCCAAATCCCCCCCGAAGGATTCAAGATGTCTTCCTCTAATCCAATTGACTTGAGCTCCTACTCTGGTGTAATCCTACCTTCTTGTAGTAAACAGTGATTAGTACCTTTAACCAATAATCAATGAAAGGGATATTTACTGAGAAGATAGAGTTAAAAACAAATAGAAACATTTCCCCCCAACACTCAGGTCACCCTCTCTTCTACACCAGCTTGGTTTCTAAGGAGAGTGGATTCAAATTTCAACTAGTTTACACTTTTCTGGAGAGTCACTTCTAAAAGCAAAGTCAACATATGATTCTCTGTCACTCCCTCTTGGCTGTTTTCCATTCATTTCTATAATGAGTCAAACAGGCTTCTTTAAATGTCATTACACCCCCAAACTCAACTATCCACAAAAGTCCAGCAGAACCTAGCTCCCAAGCCTCTGGCAGTTTGTTCTTCTGACCTTTTGAAATTCCCAAAATTGCAATCTAGCCCAATATTCCTTTACCCAGAAGCAGGGAAGAACAGGAGAGGTAATCTGTATTTATGGTTCTGGGTAGAGAGATAAAGACTCAAGAATCCCTAGGATTCTGTTTTTTTAATCCACTCTGCCACTTGCTTCCATTTTAGGGAGAGTTCATCCCATTCACATTCACAGTTATGATTACCAGCTCTGTATTTCCCTGCATCCTATTTTCTTCCCTATGTATACTTTCCATCCTGTCCCTCCTTAATAGTCTTTTGTTTCTAACTCACCCTGTCCTCCACATGCTATCCCTTCTATCACCCTTCCTTCTTTCTCTTATCTCTTTTCCCTAGTGTTTCTGCCCTCCCTTCTATCTAACCCCTCCTTTTTCTTTGCCCTTTCTCCTCCTATTTCCTTACCGGGTAAGATAAATTTCTATACCCAACTGAATGATTATGTTATTCCCTCTTTGAGCCAAAACTGATGAGATTAAGTTTCAAACAATGCTCATCCCTCCCTTCTTTCCCTTTATTATAATAGGTCTTTCGTGTCTCTTTATGTGATATAATTTGTCCCATTTTACCTCCCCTTTCCTCTTTTCCCGGTACAATCCTTTCTCCACCCTTAATGTCTTTTTCTTTGATACCATCACATCAGTGTCCATTCATATCCACAGCCTCCATCCATGTATACCCTCTGTAACTGCCCTAATGACAGATGCAGTTCTCAGGAGTTACAGATACTATTTTTTCATCTAGAGATATAAACAGTATAAACTTGAAATTATGTGTGTATATTTGTGTGTATTCATGTGTGTGTATGTATATATTGATGTATATATATATGTGTGTGTGTGTGTGTGTGTGTGTGTGTGTGTGTGGGAGGGGTATATTTTCCCCCATTTATCTTTTTATGCTTCCCTTGAGTCCTGTGTTTATAGATCAAATTTTATGTTTAGTTTTGTTTTTTTCAATAGAAATGATTGAAAGTTTCTTACTTCATTGAAGATCCATTTCCTCTCCTGAAAGATATACTTAATTTCACTGGATAGTTAATTCTTGGTTTTAACTCCAGGTCTTTGCCTTCTGGAATATACCCTCCAATCCTTTTTTGTAGATGCTGCCAGATTCTGGGTAATCTTGACTGTTGCTCCTCAATACTTGAATGGTTCTTGTCTGGCAGATTGCAGTATTTTTTCCTTGAGATTATAGTTCTGGAGTTTTGAAGCAATGCTTCTTGAGGTTTTCCTTGTGGGATCTCTTTCTGGAGATGATCAAGAGATTCCTTCAATGACTATTTCTCCCTTTGGTTCTAGTATATCAGGGCAGTTTTCCTTGATCATCTCTTGAAGAATGCTATTCAGACTCTTTTTTGGTCATAGCCTTCAGGCAGATCAATAACTCTGTCTTGAATCTTTTTTTCCAAGTAAATTGTTTTTCCAATGAGGTATTATACATTTTTTCCATTTTTTTCATTCTTTTTAGTCTGTTTGACTAATTCTTGATGTCTCATAGAGTCATTAGCTTCCATTTGCCCCATTCTCCTTTTTAATGTGTGAATTTCTTCAGCTAACTTTTTTATCTCTTTTTACATTTAATTAATTCTACTTTTCAAGGTGGTTTTTTCTTCAGTGGATTTTTTTATCTGGCCTATTATGTTTTTTAAGGAATTGTTTTCTTCAGTCAATTTTTTTCTTCCTTTTCCAAGCGTTGACTCTCTCTCTCTCTTGCATAGCTCTTGATTCTTTTCTCATTTTTTCTTCTACGTCTCTTATTTACCTTTTAAAATCTTTTGTGACCACTTCCAAGAGGCCTCTTTGGGCCTGACACCAATTTATATCACTCTTTGAGATTTCTCATATGGACATTTTGTCCTCATCTGAGTTGGTGTTTTGGTCTTACTTGTCACCATAGTAGCTTTCTATAGTTATGGTTCTTTTCTGTTTCTTGCTCATTTTCTTTCCTTCTCTTTTTTCCCTCTTTTGTGCCTTTTATAACTGACCTCTGCTCTTGGGGTAAAGGGGGGCACTGTCCCAAGCTTCCTGTGCAGCTCTGAGCCTTGGCTTTGGGGCAGGGTCTCCTTGTGTTTGGTGTCTTGCTCATAGCAGGAAGCAGCCCAATCTACTCTCTCTAGGAAACAGTCTGGTCTTCTTAGCTGGCAATATGATTTCTGAGCTAGGATTGAAGGCTGTCCCACTGGTCTTTGCCACTACTGAGTCAGAACCAAGGTTCTCAGTTGCTGACCTGCTGTGATTAAGAACTTCTCATTGTCTTTTCCAGACACCATCTGAGCTGGGCTAAACAACTCTTTCACTCCATTGAGACTGATCTTTCTTGATGTGCTTCCAATCTTTCTTGAGCTGGAGAGTGGTTTCATTCCCTCAGATTCCATTGAAATGTTTGGTTTCAAATGATTTTCTCAAATTCTGTCTTAAAGCATTGCTTCCTTCAATCATAGCCAGGTAGGCAAGGCAAGGATTGAATCATCTGGATACTCCCCTTTGGGAGCATTTTCTGTTCCAGATCTATAGAGTCCTTTATTTCATGTTGCAAAGATGCAAGAACCAACATCAGCACATGTTTCAAAGGCCATATGGAGACTGTCATACAGATCACTCTCCATACTCATAAAATCCTGTGCCCTGGGGCAGCTTAGGTGGCGCAATGGATAGAGCACCAGCCCTGAAGTCAGGAGTACCTGAGTTCAAATCTGGCCTCAAACACTTAACATTCCCTAGCTGTGTGACTGTGGGCAAGTCACTTAACCCCAATTGCCTCAGCAAAAAAAGAAAAAAAAACCACCTGTGCCCTTACTGGCCAGTCCTAGTCCTGGTTACATGTGAAATGTGAATGATAATGGCACCTACATCACAAGGCTGTTGTAAAGGTCAGATGAGATAATATTTGTAAAGTGCTTTGTAAATCTTAAAGTACTGTGGAACTGTCCAGCATTGTTATTACTGGGATGTTTTGCATGAAGAAGAAATGACTCAGATTGGAATTGGGGATGGGGAGAAGACATGAAAGCCGTCATGAGGAAAAGAGACTTGCTTGTTTTACTTGATCAAGTGGATGGAATCAGGAGCCAGGGACAGAAAATACAGAGATGGACCTAGGCTCAACATAAAGGAAAACAATCAAGACTGTTCTGAAGTGGAATGGATCCTGAGAATTGGGAGGCTTCCCATTATTTGAGGTTTTCCAGTGAAGATCATTCATTCATTTCATTTCAACAAGCATTTATTAGGATAACTATGTGCCAGGCACTGTCAGCTTACTATCTGCACTAATTTGGCAGTAATACTGTAGTCAAGCTTCTGACCGCTGAACTGGAACTGCTTTCTCTAAAGATACCAATGATCTCTTGTCTAATTTAATGGACTTGACAATTCACATCCTTCTTGCCCTCCATATATCCACTATCAAGTGGTGATCTCCTCTCTAGACTTTGAATGCTGATTACCCTCTCCTGACTCTCCTCCTACCTGTCTTTTTTTGACATATCTACCTCCACACTCCACCCCCTAAATGCAGATGCATCCTAGGGTTCTGATGCAGCTCTCTTATCCTCCTACTTTCAAGCTCTAAGTGACTGCATTAGAATTGGGTCCCATTATAATCTCTGTGGAGATGATTCTACTCATCTTTGCCATCCCCACCTTAGTTTTCAATCCAGCTGTTTGGTGATGAAGAGCTGGAAATGAGTTCTTAGCCCATTATCATGGCTCCAAACCCCATACAATGTTTCTGTATAACGTCCCATCCAGCCATCCAGTCAGTCAATAAACATTTGCTACCTGCCAGACACTGGACAAAGTGCTAGAGATTCCAAGAAAACCCAAAACATAGAACTCAAGGAACCAATGCTTAATGGGAGTAACAACATGCAAACATGCAAAAAAAATTATACCTGCAAGAAGAACTAGCCAACTGAAATGGAAGGCAATAACAATGGGAAGAGAGGTGACAGGACAGAAAAGACTTCCCAAAGAAGGTGGGATCTGAGCTGAATCTTACAGGAAGTAAGGGAAGCCAGGAGTTGACTTAAGGAAGAGAAGTCTTCCAGACATTCAGTGAGGTCATTTCACCATATGTCTGCTGCCTAAGCTTGCATGCCTTCCCCCTACTAGTTTGCCATCCCACTCTACAATGATTAGTTCCTCCTGGATCACCCCTCCTTCATATGTTCTCTCTTTCTCTATTAGAATATAGGTTCTTTGAAAGCACCAGCTGCCTATTTTTAAATATTTACATCATCAGTAAATGCTTAATAAATTCTTGTGTATCCATTCATTCATTTCTATGTAGAGAAAGCTCTGGTCTCTCCCAACTTCAGGTCTTCCTCAATGACTGACATCTGGACATTTCCAACCAGATGGACCAGGAGCATCTCCGCTGTAACATGTCCAACAACAGAACTTGTTATGTCTCTCCCCAAATGTTCCCTCTTCCTCATGTCATCCTTTCTGCATAGCATGCCAGCCTCTTAGCCAGCTTCCGCTGTCTTTCCACTGCCCGGCCAACCCAATACAAACTTGGGTTTGGTGGGTGAAAGCTCTCAGGGTAGCCCCAACTTCTTTGGCAGACTAGTTATACTACACTTTTTCTCACCCTATAGTTTAACCAAATGGTGCCCACTGTCCCTCACACATGCCTCACTGCCACATCTCTTTCCAGAGACTCATCCCCAAGCCAGGAAGCCATTCCCTCCTCATCTCCACCTCTTATAATCTTTGGCTCCTTTCAAAGCTGAACTCAACTGCCACTTCCTTCAGAGGCCCAGGAAACCCTCTGTTTGAAAGTGACCACCTGCTGCACCATTGCCTGGTACTGATTTTGCAAGGATTTTATAGACATTGATATATGTCCATATAGTTTCCCCCAATGAGATATAAGTCGCTTGACCTGGCTCTTTAAAATTCCATGTTAGTTACCTGCTATCTAATAGAGAGAAGAAGCTGTCCCTCTTTTATTGGAATCCCAGTCCATAGCACATTGCTTAGAACACAATTATTACTTACTAAATGTTTGCGCATAGATATGCTACTTTGATGGCCAATAGAGAGGCAGCTAGATGATACAGCATAGAGAGTACTAATTATGGATCTTAATTCTAATGCTCCTTCAAACACTTTCTAACCATGTTCAACTAAGCACATCCTTTGATCCAGCAATCCCACTACTAGGTTTGTATCCCAAAGATATCAAAAAAGGGAATGGGGGGGATGACCTATTTGTACAAAATTTACAGCAGCTCTTTTTGTGGTTGCAAAAGAATGGATATTGAGGGGATGCCCATCAATTAGAGAATGGCAGAACAAGTGGTATATGATTATGCTGGAAGCCTATTGTTTCAGAAAAACCTGAGAAGATTTGCATGAATTGATGCATAGTGAAATGAACAGAACCAAGAGAACAGTGTATAGAGTAGCACCAACTTTGTTCAATGAAGAGTTATGAATGACAGGTATTCCCAGCCATACAATGATCCAAGACAATCCCAAAGGACTCATGAAGCATACTATCCACCTCCAGAGAAAGAACTGATATTATCTGAATGCAAATGGAAGCAGGTGATTTTGCACTTCCTTTCTTTGATTTTTTTCTTTCATTCAAGTCTTCTTGTACAAAATGACTTAACATGGGAATGTTTTGCATAATTGCATGTGTGACATATTTGATTGCTCACTGTCTCGCAGAGTGGGGAGGGGAAGGAGGAAATCTGGAAATCAAAACTTTAAATTAAAAAAGTTAAAAAAAAACTTCCTAGAAGTGTGACTCTGAGCAAGTCATTTAACCTTTTTTTTTTACCTTAGTTAACCCTCAACCATAAAATCAGTGCAATAATAATGCTTACTTTTCATTGAAGATAAAATGAGATTATATTTGTAAATCCCTTTACAAATCTTAAAGCAGTACATAATGCTGTCTGTTATTATCATCATCATCCAAATTCCCTTTCACTCTATGCCAGGAGTTTTTAGTGTTGTGTCTGTGAACTTATTTTTGTTTGGTTTGGTTGATAACTTTGTCAATATAATTGGCTTCTTTTGTTCTCCCATGTATTTGATGTATTCACAAGATGAATCTGAGAGGCGATCCATAGGTTTCACCATATTAATTGTCCAAAGGGTCTATGAGAGATGCTCCTTTTGAAACAGAAGTCTCTACTGAGAATTCGGCAGCAGGATTGTAGGTTTGCATCTTGGCAGAGGACCGTACGCTGCTCTATACGTACAGTGACATAAGAGAGAAAAAATCAGGTCCCAGAAGCTTGAGGCATTTTTTCCAGGCTATTTGTCAAGAGACTGATAGATCATTCATGACTACTAATGAATAAATGGGTAACCAGAATGAGGCCAGCTGGATTTAGGTTTATATGGAACATTAATTCATAGATCGCCTCCCCCAAACTAGCACCATGAGCATCTGGGGCCATGCTGGCCCACACTGACTGACCCAACTCACTTGGTGGGTATGGGGCAAAGCACGGGGCTGATTTTATGATGAAAAAAGCAGATAGCATCCCTCAGAGAGTGCTGGGGATCTGCCTCTGTTCTGAAAGATGGCCCTTGTGCTCACTCCTCTGAGCATTGTTTAAGATTCATAGCCATTAACGTGATATAACTTAAACATTCATAACCCGTTACAGATGATAAATGCAGAAGTTTCTTATGTGTTGGTTGGTCTCTCGATGCTCCATATATGGAAAGAAGATTCTTGTCTAAGGGGATTAACCCCAGCTGGAACGGGCTCCATTTGGAAGAGTGAGCTGGGGGTGTCACTTCTTGGGGCTGGGACTTAGCTTCTAGAATAAAATGGGCCGGGACTGTCTGCTGTCAAGCGAAGTTTACAAAGTGCTTCAAAATCCTCAAAGATAAATGCCAAAACAATTAGAAATTAATAGAGCACTGTTATTTATTCCTGCCAGCACCGCTATTTCCAATCATTCATCATGGATGCTGTCCCACAGATAAATGAGTCCCAGCTGAATACAGAGATTCCAGTGGCACCCGATGGCGCATCCATTTCATCAAACATTTTAGGTTTCTGGATCCGATGCGTGCTCTCTGGTGGCCTGCCGCCAACGGGTCTGGCACCAAACCCCACTGGCCCAGCTTGCCTTTTGTTCAATGATATGCTCCTTCTTAAAGATCAGCGCCTTTCCTTATTGCTTATTCTGAAAACGGGAGAAAATCAAGCATCTTTATCACTCTCCAATAGAATATTACAGCTGGGATAGAGCAGAGACTTTAGAATTGGAGCAACCTCCCTGAGTTCAAATCTAGCCTCAGCTACTTAACACTTACTAGCTGTGTGATCCTGGGCACTTACTTAATCCCAATTGCCTCAGCAAATAAATAAATAAATAAATAAATAAATAAGTAAATAAATAAATAAATAAATAAATAAATAAATAAATAAATAAATAAATAAATGAATGAATGGATGAATGAATGAATGAATAAATAAATAAATAAATAAATAAATGAATAAATAAAAAGTAAATAAGTAAATAAGTAAATAAATAAATAAATAAATAAATAAATAAGTAAATAAGTAAATAAGTAAATAAATAAATGAATGAATGAATAAATGAATGAATAAATAAATGAATAAATAAATGAATAAATAAATGAATAAATAAATAAATAAATAAATAAA
>JAJPUD010001872.1:235569-249559 GCA_023553655.1 Myrmecobius fasciatus
AATAAATAAATAAATAAATAAATAAATAAATAGATAGATAGATAGATAGATAGATAGATAAATAGATAAATAGATAAGTAGATAAATAAATAGATAAATAGATAAATACACAGATAAATAAATAAATAAATAAATAAATGAATGAATAAATAAATAAATGAATGAATAAATAAATAAATGGATAGATAGATAGATAGATAGATAAATAAATAAATAAATAAATAATGAATGGATGGATGAATGGATGGATGGATGGATGGATGGATGGATGGATGAATGAATGAATGAATGAATAAATAAATAAATGAATAAATAAATGAATGAATAAATAAATAAATAAATAGTAAATAAGTAAGTAAATAAATGAATAAATAAAAGATAAAAATTGGAGAGACTTTAAGAGTCATTTCCAGAAGAGCAAACAGTCCCAAGGAAAGCAAATGATTTCTGTAAGGTTACACAGGAGAGTCAATATTCAAATCCAAATTTCTCTTCTCCAAATCTAGTTGTCTTCCCGAATAACAGAATCTATACATATATTTGTAAAAGAATGATACAGATGTGTTTATTCAGTCTATTGAAGGTACATTTTCTCTTGGGGAATATATTTGCTGAGGTTTAATAAAAATTTAAAAATAGAGGCAGCTAGATGGTGTAGTGGATAGAGCAGCAGCCCTGAAGTCAGGAGGACCTGAGTTCAAATCTGGTCTCATACATTTAACACTTTTTAGCTGTGTGACCCTAGGCAAGTCACTTGACCCCAATTGCCCCAGGGAAAAAATTAATTAAAACTAAAATTTAAAATGCCAGAAGGCTGGTGTGCTTGTGAATTGGACGACCATCCTTGCAAAAGTCTCCAACCCCATAGGAACCCTTAGGCCATGTGTGGAAACCACTGCTGGGTGAGGATAAAGGAAGGGGAAAATATATAGAATAGGGAGTACTCAAGAGAAGAGAGAGGCAAATTTATAAGAATTCAAGGCATTCTCCAATTGATAAATGGTCAATGGATATGAACAGACAATTTTCAGATGAAGAAATTAAAACTGATACATTGTTGGTGGAACTGTAAATGGATCCAACCATTCTGGAGAGCAAACTGGAACTATCTCAAAAAGTTATCAAACTGGGCATACCCTTTTCCCCAGCAATGTTTCTATTGGGCTTATATCCCAAAGAGATCTTAAAGGAGGGAAAGGGCCCCACATGTGCAAGAATGTTTGTGGCAGCTCTTTTTGTAGTGGCTAGAAACTGGAAACTGAATAGGTGCCCATCAATTGGAGAGTGGCTGAACAAATTATGGTATATGAATGTTATGGAATATTATTGCTCTGTAAGAAACGACCAGCAGGACAATTTCAGAGAGGCCTGGAGAGTCTTGCATAGACTGATGCTGAGTGAAACGAGCAGAACCAGGAGATCATTATACACAGCAACAAGACTATACGATGATCATTTCTGATGGACGTTGTTCTCTTCAATAATGAGGTGATTCAAACCAGTTCTTATTGTTCAGTGATGAAGAGAGCCATCTACATCCAGGGAGAGGCCTGTGGGATCTGAGTGTGGACCACAACACAGCATTTTAAGGCTTTCTGTGAATATTTCCCTGCATTTTGTTTTCCTTCTTAGGTTGTTTTTTTTTCCCTCTCTTTCTAGATCTGATTTTTCTTCTGCAGTAAGATAACTAAGATAACTATATAGATATGTATACATATATTGGATTTGTCATATAATTTAACATATTTAATATGTATTGGACTACCTGCCATCTGGGGAGGGGGTGGGGGAAGGAGGGGATAGTTTGGAACAGAAAGTTTTGCAAAGGTCTATGCAGAAAAATTACTCATATGTTCTGTAAATAAAAATCTTTAATAAACAAAAAAAAATTAAAAATATTTTTCCTTTATCAAACAAAAAAAAAGAGAGAGAGAAAGAGAGAGAAGAGAGATGATGAGCTCGGGAGATAGGGCCCAGCCCAGGCCTGAGAGGGGAAGGGGAACCTGAGCTTCTGCCTGGATGATCCTGTCCTGTCTTTAATGGGAGCTTCAGGCTGCCTGCATTACATGCACACCATTTCCTTCACTGACTACTTTCCAATCAAATTGGCGTCCCTGCTGCTTTCTGACTGGAACACTCCATCTCCCACCTCTGCGTCTTTGCACTGCCACTACCTCACACCTGAAATGCCATCCCTCTTCACTGGCCCTCTTAGAAGCCTCAGATTGCTTCAAGGCTCAACTAAAATTGCCAGAGCTTGGGAGCCAGAGATGGGGCTCAAAACCAGGCTCTCCCACCTCTTGCACCTACTGTGCAATCTTGGACAAGGCTCTCCTCTTCTGTGAGCCTCAGTTTCCTCATCTATGAAATCTCTGAAATGCCCTTGATCTAGGAGTCACTGAAAGCCTCTTTGTATCAAGACTCTGTAAATGTGACCCTCACTCATCTCTGCTCATCTCATTTACCCCCAAGAGAAGGCAGGAGCCTTCAGGGCAGAGCTGATTTTCTTCCTGTCTTTCGATCCCATGAGGGTGCCAGAGGGCACTGTCCCAGGAAATGCTTAAGAAATGCCCAAGGAAAAAAGGACTGAATCAAGTCATTCTTTCAAAGATCAAAGCAGCAATGAGAAGTTGGGCCTGGGGGCCCTGATTTAGAGCAGAAAAGGGGAGCCCATCCCTGACGAGAAAGGTCAAAAATCTGGAGAGCATGGGCCTGCCTGCTCCTGCTGGCCAGCTCTAACTGAGGAGGAGGTGCCACTGGGCCTGGCTGCCATGATGCCAGGAGGAAACACCTCTGATCCTGAGCTGCCAAGTTCCCAGGGGGAGGCACCACTGGGTCTGGCTGGCTGATATGATGCCAGGAGGAGGCACCACTGGGTCTGGCTGCCATGATTCCAGGAGGAAGCACCACCAGGCCTGGCTGCCATGTTGCCAGGAAGAGGCACCACCAGGCCTGGCTGCCATGATGTCAGGAGGAAGCACCACTGGGCCTGGCTGCCATGATGCCAGGAGGAGGCACCACTGGGCCTGGCTGCCATGATGCCAGGAGGAAACATCTCTGATCCTGGGCTGCCCTGTTGCCAGTAGGCGGCACCACCAGGCCTGGCTGCCATGATGCTAGAACTCTCAATGGGTTCAGCACAAGAATGGGTACAGTCTGTGGCCTATAATTCTGAGTGGGAAGTCAGCCTCAAGGAGAAAGTCTATTCCCTTTGGGTCACTTCTGCTCCAATGATTTTGCAGGGCAGGACAGAGGGCGGGAAGAGGCAGTGGAGCTGAGATGGACATTCAGAACCACGTCATCAGTGTCTTCTTCGGGAGGGAGGAGTTATGGCTCAGAGACAGGAGTGACTAACTTGGAGACTCTCCTGTCGGGCTTCACATCTCCCTGGAGACTCTTAACACTGCCTTTAAAGCAGGCGGAAGACCCCAGCTAGCTAGCTTTTAAAAACCCCTCCCTATAAAAGCTAGACTCCCAGAAGGCAGCTGAGGATGAATGGGAAGGCATGGCATGGTCCTGAAGAGTTCAGATCTGGAGGCCGGAGATGGAGGCTGGAATCCTCCAGAAGAGATTTGGTGAAACTTTGTCAGGGACAATAGGAAAACTAAAGAGAGAGGAAGAGAGCTGGGAGCAGGCGAGAGAGGGCAGAGAGAAGGCAGAGCTGTGGCCACCATTTGGCCAAACGGGAGGATGGCACAATAGAACAGAAATGGACAAGAGGCGTTCCATCCAAGATGAACAGGGGGCAGCCAGACAGAGCCAGTGGGCCGGTTTCCTGGCTCCAAACGCTGCTGCTCTGTGCTGCTGTCATGTATTTAGGGGGCCCAAACATAAAGGAAGGAAACACAGGGGAGGGGTATTGATGATGGAACCAAGCACTAGTGCCCGGGGTCCCAGAAATTGCTCTGCAAATCTTGTGGTCGATTTTCTGTGGCAATGCTGCTCCTCAGGCTCTGAGCTGCTACAGGGAAGGGCGGTTTGGTTTCATTATCACCCTCCAAAAGCTTCTGGAAGTGAAGGCAGTTACCCAGGGTGGTTCAGGGATGGCGAGACCTGATTCAAACCTCATCTCCCGGACTCCAGGGTCTGTGTCCTACCCATTGTCCCCTGCTGCCTCTCCTGTCCCAAGTGAGCAAACGCTGCTCTCCGGTTCGATCAGACCCTGTCCAGGTGGGAGCTGCTCTCCGGTTCGATCAGATCCTGTCCAGGTGGGAGCTGGTCTGGGGGCTGCTAAGGTCCCTTTGAGCTCTAGGCTTCTGTGAAATTTTTCCTCGGATGTGTCTGAAGAGGGATCAGTCCTTGCAATATCTCCCCTAGCACACCCTTCAAAGTCTCCATGGAGATGCTACCATTGCCCAAATAAAGCCTCCTAAATTAAATAAAAACCTTAAAATAAGAAAAGCTTCCAAAATTTGCCTTTAAACTTCATGGAGGAGCTTTTAGTGAAGTTTTCTTCAATCAGCTGTCCGCAGAGAACAGCTGTAAAGAAGGCCAGCGAAGAGCTCAACTTGGTGACCACTCAGGCCTTCTGACTCTTCTTTTGACCTCCTGTAGCATCTTTGTCATCATCACCATCAATTTCTGGTGATGCTTCCAAAACTTGGGGTGCTGGGCTGAGCTACCCTGAGCTCTGCATTGAGTGAGTCACCAATCTAGGCCTCTCCTGCCCTGTCCTCCAGGAACTCACCCAACAGAATTCCAAGGAATCCTGGCAAAAGACAATGGACTCTAAGTGCCGGGAGATGCTGGCGGGTACCCAGAGCTGCCGCTTTTGGTCTAGAGCATCAAAAGAAAGCTAATGTATGGCAGGGAACAGGAAGGCTCAGAAAGTCAAGAACCTCTCTCATCCACCTGGAAGCCTTCCAAGCCATTAAGTGCGGCTCCGAGGCGTGATGGGTGCAGTAGTGTCAAAGGCTGACATGGCTAGAGTTTACCAACAGCTCAAACAACCCGCTTAAGGATTTCTCAGAGACACCCCGGTCTGGGAAGTCCCAGGGGAAGAGACTGACTTTGCCGGATGGCAGCTGAGTCAGTGGCAAGAATGGTGGCCCGCGGATCCAACCATTCTGGAGAGCAATTTGGAGCTATGCTCAAAAAGTTGTCAAACTGTGCATCCCCTTTGACCCAGCAGTGTTTCTACTGGGCCTATATCCCAAAGAGATCTTAGAGGAGGGAAAGGGCCCCACATGTGCAAGAATGTTTGTGGCAGCCCTTTTTGTAGTGGCTAGAAACTGGAAACTGAAGGGATACCCATCAATTGGAGAGTGGCTGAATAAATTATGGTACATGAATGTTATGGAATATTATTGCTCTGTAAGAAACGAGCAGCAGGATGATTTCAGAGAGGCCTGGAGAGACTTGCAGGAACTGATGCTGAGTGAAATGAGCAGAACCAGGAGATCATTATACACGGCAACAAGAAGACTATATGATGGTCAATTCTGATGGACATGGCTCTCTGCAACAAAGAATTGTCTCAAACCAGTTCCAATTGTTCACTGAAGAAAACCATATACACCCAGAGAGAGGGACATGAAATATGGACCACAACGTAACATTTTCATGATCTCTATTGACATTTGCTTGCATTGTGTTGCCTTTCTCTGATTCTTTTTTTTTTCTTGTAGATAGGATTTTTCTTGCATAACTTCTCAAGCATTTCAACATTATTAACATGTAGTGGACTTCCTGCCATCTAGGGGAGGGGAGGGGACTGGGGGCAAAATTTGTAATGGAAAGCTTTGTAAAGATCAATGCTGGGGAACTACCCATACATATGTTATACAAATAAAAAGCTTTAATTAAAAAAAAAAAGAATGGTGGCCCGGCAGCAGTGGTACAGATTTGGGGATATTCTATCTGTAAGTACTTAGCTAAGGAAAAAGCCTCACTAGGCTTCCAGAAATGGGATTTCATCCTAGAGGGTCAGTCTTGGAATAGCCCCAAGTGGCATATTGTACGATCCCCTCATGATACATAGAGGCCTGAAGTAAGGAGACTAGTTATTCAAAGTCACAGGGACCTCAACTCAGATCTGCTGATCTCCTGCCCAAGATTCTTCTTCTAATGCTAAACCTTGGTTCCACCTCTACTGACCATCATTTTCCTGCTCATCAACCCATCCCCTCCCCACAACCTTCTGCCAGCCATGGGGTGATTTTGACTGAGACTTTGAACTCTCTGGACTCCAATTTCCTGTCCTGTGAAATGAAAGGGGACTGAGACTGATGAGTTCTCCATTTCCTTCCTGTCCTAGAGCATATGATTCTCCAGCTTCTGGAAGGGCCCGTGCCAGGGGACAACTGAGAGAATGAAAGAGGCTCGATCCGAGTCAGGATCCAGCTAAGCTCAGGAAGAGTTGAAAGTGCATTTGAGCTGTGGAGCTTGGAACCCAAACATTTCCTGCAAGAGACATCAATCTTTCCATTGGCTTGATCCCAGAGCCACCAAGCTGCACTTGCCAAAGCTACACAGAGGTTATGACCTCTCTACCCAAGTAAAAAGTAGGATAAAAGATACTCAAGGTGAGACTGTTCTGTCACTAAGAAAAGAAGCATTTATTAAGCACCTTCTATGTGCCAGGCAGTTTGCTAAATGCTGAGGGGTCAAGGAAAGGCAAAAAGCAGTCCTGCCCTTAAAAAGATTACAATCTAATGAGGGAGTCAGCATACAAACATATACAAGGCAAGCTCCTGTGAGATCACTAGGAAATAAAATACGAGGAAGGCACTAAAATTAAGAGGGCTTCCTGTAGAAGGTGGGATTTAGTAAGGACTTAAAAGACTCTTTAGGAAGAGAGGAGGGTGGGAGAGAGTTCTAGGCAGAGGGTACAGCCAGAGAAAATCCCCAGAGTCAGGAGATGCAGGGTCTGGCTTGGGGCGGGTGACACTGGATCAAAGACAGGGAGAAAGCCATAAGAGTTGGAAGGTAGGAGAGAGCGCAGCTATGACGGGCTCTGAATGTCAAACAGGACTTTGTATTTGATCCTGGAGGTGATAAGGAGCCACTGGAGTTTATTAAAGAGGAAGGAGAGGGGAGGGGAGGGAATGAGTATTTATATAATACCCTACTCTGTGCCAGATACTGTGCTAAGTAATTTTTATAAATATCTCATTTGATCCTCACAACAAACAAAAAGTATTTTTGAGTATTTTAGTATGGGGGGGTAACATGGTTGGACCTGTGTTTTAGGAAAATCCCTTTGGTGGCCAAGTGGAGGATGGGCCAGATTGGGGGGAGGATTAGGCTTGAGGCAGGTGTTGACCCACCAATGGGCTGTTGCAATAATCCAGGCTTGTACCAGAGCACTGGAGGTGTATTTGAGAGATGCAGCAGAGGGGAAATCAACAGGACTTGCCAAGAGATTAGATAATGGGGCAGGAGGGGTAAGTCATAGGAAGTACTAGAAGCTAAAATCTAGCTTTGAGAACTTGGGGGATAATGCTGGGCAGAGGGGGGGTGGATTTAGCTACTGCCTGGCACATGGAAGGTGCTTAATAAATGGAAGGTTTAGGGGAAAGAAATGAGTTCAGTTTTGGTCATGGGGAATTTCTGATGTCTGTCTCACAGCCAGTTCAAGATATAGGAGAGACAGCTGGAGATACAAGACTAAAGGCCCTCAGACAAGACTGGCACAGTAGTTGTAAGCTCCTGAGGGGATGAGCTGTTCCTCATTGTCAGCTCCATCCCTGGCGCTCAGCACGCCACCTAGCACTTAGTGGGCACTTCTAAATGTTTCCCAGATGGCACTGGTGCACAGAGATAAGCATCAGCCCAAGCTCTCGGGGTTTACATGCCAGTGACTGCCTGGAATGGAAACCATACCTTTAGGACTGGGCAGAGCGGGCAAGAATGACTGTATCTTGGGGAAGAGACTTCTCTTAAAGGAGGTGGCGGGCCAGAATTTGGCATCAGACTGAGAGCCTTGATTCTACGGCTCTCCTGTGAACTCCAAGTGCTAATTAAGGCTGATGAGCTGAATGTGCCAGTACAAATCTCTCAGGGTGATTAGTGATTGGAATAAATAGAAGGTGCCTTTTCCTAGCCTCCATCAAGTGCTGGTGATAGAAAAGACAGTGACTGTCTCCACCAGCTATTTCGTGGTGCTCTGAGCCTACAATGTGGGGGCAGGGGAATGTTTTTTTTCCATTAAATATTTCCCAATTATATTTTAATAATAATTTGTTTATATTTTCAGTTTCAAGTTCTCTCCCTCCTCCTGCCCCTCCTCCACCCCGGAGAAGGCAAGCAACATGATATCGATTATAGAAGAGAAGTCATGTGGAACATATTTCCACAATAATGTGTAGGGTTTAAAAAAAGACAAAGGCAAACTCCAAGGCTGACCATGTTCTAGAGATACGCCGGAGATCTGCCGCGCCTTTCTATTCTCGCCCTTCCCAAGCTCCAGTGCCTTGTACCAACCAATCTTTACATAACAGTCTCATCACTCTCACCATCCAGGTCATCCTTATCACCATGACTGGTCCAGAGTAAGAGCTGAATCAATTCTTTTTCCTCATTCATTTCTCCTTCTCTGGATGTCCTCTGTTTGTCACTGGCCTCCTCAAATTGGGCCTCCTAGAACTGAGCCCAATTCTCCAGCTGCAATCTGACCAGAGCAGAAGCCCCAGAATCCAGGGCCCTTTTTTTCTAGCCCTTACCTCTCTCTAAGCTCACTGGGAGCATGGGCAGTCAAATCACTTTCCCTTCTCATATAAGCCCCTCGGGCCACTAAACTCACTAGATTGTTTTTTTTTCATATCGTTAGCTAATTGTGTCACCTCCTCCCTTGACACAATCCTGTACACATGCAGTAGATTTGCTGGAGTCGTGGAAAGGACTTCAAATACAGGTGCAAAGAATCTGCCATTTTGTCCACCTAGAGAACTCCCCAGAGTAGATATTCCCCTCACCAAAGCATATCATCACCCTCTACTGGGATTTGGTTGATAAATCTGAGGGAAACACTGGGCACTGCTAAGTGCCAAAGCATCTCTTCCTCTCTCCTCTTTCTTCCTCCTCCAATCCCCACATCATTAACTGTAGCATGATTCTTGAGGAAACATCGATGTTAATACTGAAGTTTCCCAGCATGAGAACAGGCAGTTCGATGGCCTAGAGGATAGAGCACCAAATCTAGAGTCAGGAATACCTTAGTTCAAATCCAGCCTCAGACACTTCTGCAATTCACACTTCCTAGGCAAGTCACTTCACCCTGTGTGCCTCAGTTTCCCCATCTATAAAATGAACTGGAGAAGGAAATGGCCAACCACTCCAGTATATTTGCCAAGAAAACCCAAAATGGGGTCCTGAAGAACCAGACAGAACTAAAATGACTGTACTACACCAATTGCATGAGAACAATAGATGAGGACAGAAGGACTGTGAGCTCATTCAGGAAAGAGAGAAAATGTGGGGGGAGGATCGATGATGGCCACCAGAGTCTGGATTGGATGACAAGTGTGGATGGCCCAAATCTTGAAGGAAAAGCTGCTAAGAGCAGAGGGAGAGGATGGAGCTGGCAGTGAGGAACAGAGGATTGCATTTCTACCCCCCCCCCTTCAATCAGCACTTACAGGGGCAGGAGAGGAAGTGTGGATAGTGCTGTAAAGAGTGACCAGGGAAGCTGGGTCATCAGCAGGGAGCCAGGTCTCACATGAGTGCCAAAGTAAGAAGGAGAAGTGAAAATGAAAAGTAAGTTCTTAAATTATGAAGCAAGTGCTCCTGAAGGCACAGTGGGAAAGGTGGCTAGATCTTGAGGGACTGGCCTGAGGTACATGGATTTAAGGAAGGAGTAAATTGAAGATGAGGACCAAGGTTTGTATTTTGGTCATTTCAATCTCACTAGAACAAGAATAATATAAATGGCCTGGAGTATGGTGATCACTGAGGCAGTGGCCCAGGAAGAGTATAAGCAATTAGAAAGAGAAGTATTGGAAAAAAAGTATGTGATTAGCTTTCAAGCCCCTTCCTAGATCCAACCTCAAGGAAGGTAGTGCTCCTGGGTCCATCTGACAACAGGCAGAAGCAGGAGGAAAGGCCCATACACTCTTTTTCCAGAAGCAGGAGATGGCAATGAACATGGGCACCAGCTAAATAAGGACCTGTTGTTAATGACTGGGGGCAGGAGGTGGAACTGCTTCTGAAGAACAGGGGAGCTCTGGGAGCTTGCTTAGCTTTTCTGGGATGCTCTTTCACACTTGCTTCAATCTTCTCCAAAGTGCAACTTCCCTGCTCCCTCCTACATGAAACATTCCCTAATGTCACAACTATTACTGCCATCCCACCTCAGATGATCTGGTCCATATGCTGAATACAAGCTTAAATATCCATATAGCTTCCCCTGGTGGAACAGGAGCTTCTGAGGGCAGGAGCCATGTCACCTTGCTCTTGGTATTAGCAGCATTTATTCTGGTATTGGGCAGAAAGTAGCTCTTAATAAATGCTTATTGATTAAATAACCCGGTCTCCCCAAATCAAAAGGGAGCATGAAACTGTCCCAATTTTCCCCCTCTATCTGTCACAAACTCGAAGATTCAGTGATTTTAATGAAAGCATAGAAATCATACTTATTAGATTTGTAGATTACATGAAATAGGAGAGATTACAAATACTTTGGCTAAATCCTAAAGGATTTGGACAAACTTTAAGAAGGCAAAAATCACTGGGATGATCGGATTCAAAAAACTGTCTAAATACAAAATGGTGAAGATGTGACTGTGTCAAAGACCACAGGAGGACTGCAAACTCCACAGATGGCAGCCATGTAACAGAAGGGAAAAGAAACAGCTGATCTTCTGGGCTGTGGTTAGAGAAATCTTTCAAGTTTTGAGAATGGAGGAGGTTCTAGTCCCACCACCATCTGCCCTGGTCAAAGTACACTTGAAGGCTTACATTCAGTGCTGAGAGCTCCATTTTAGGAGGAACATAGCCAGGCTAGAGCGTGGCCAGAACGAGGTGACCTGGCTCTGGTCCCTGAAGAGTCTTGGCTGAAATAAGTGACCATGTTTGACCTGGAAGAGAAAAGACTTGGGGAGAAAGAGGGATGAGGAGCTGTCTTCATATCTTTCAGATCTTCCATCCCATGGGAGAGAGTTTGTTCATTTGGGCCCCAGAGCACTGGATGAAAATGCCAAGGATTCTGATTTTGGTGGGATGGAAGCCAAAGTGTTTTAAGTACCAGCAGTGTGCCCCCTCGTGATAAGCTGCATTGGGAAGGATGGGTTCCGGTTCCTTCCCTTCCCTAAGAGTTTTCAAGCAAAGGCCAGATAGCCATTGTCAGGCTTATATGAAAGAGACCATTCAGGTCGTGGAAGAGCAGTTAAGATGGGGAGCAGCACTAGTGGAAAGGGAGCAGCAGCATTCATGAAGAGAAAGCATGAGGAAGAGCCAGTAATACAATATTTAGGCAATACATTATTTTTCTATTACATTATACCTATAATGCATTACATGTTACATCATTATCATGCTCTGTATTCTTCTATCACTTTATAATAATATACTCTTCATGGTTTGTATTGTATCTAATTAAATAGCCTAGTTCTATGTATAACCCCCAACAGTATAATGCCACGAGCAGCCAAGATTTGATCCCTGATAATAAAAAAAAGAGAGTCAATAAATTGCCACACAGGACTGGGGGGATCTACAAAGAATGTTCCTGGGAATATGCAGTGGAAAGGCACTGGGAAAGGTTGCCCAAAAGGGAAGCCATGAACAGCCTGTGATCTGCACAATAGTTGGGAGGGGTCATGGAATCCCCATGATTTCATCTCCAGATAATGAGGATCTGGGATGGTTTGTTCTGGGAGATTTGGGCAGCCATCTCTACTAACTTGGGAAAACCTGAAAACAAGTGTGATTTTAAAATTAAAAGAGTCATTTTGGGGGTTAATTCTTTAGGCCCCAAAAGAGCCAGCTACGTTTTAGTTCTGTTCACAGCTGGTATACACGTTAAATCCTTTCTTGGAGAATAGCAGAGCTGCCCAGGACCAGAATGATCATCCATCCCAACCCATGACTCCCCTTTATAGAAAAGCATGAATCACTCTCCAACATTCAGCTGGCTCTCTTCTCCCAATTACCTGAAGCATTTGAGGGCACCCAGGGCATGGGGAAAGAGAGCTGTTTCTGGAGGCCGGATGCATAATATCCAATAGCAGCTCTGCCCAGCGCTACCTGTGGGCCTTCCCTGCCCCTTAATTTCTTATCTAGAAAGTAAGGCACTTGGCTGACTCAGGCGGCCTCTAAGTTCCCGGCCAGTTCTAAAGCCATGGTCCTGTGGCCAGTGGACATCATTCAAGTAAGGGCAGACGTGTGGGCCAGAATGATCTGGATCGGCGCGGGAGACAGGCTGGGGCTCCCTGCAAATTAATGCAAACTTCATTTTCCTTGGGCCGGGTAGAAATAGGCCATGCTCAGTAACAGACTAACAGCTTCTGTCCTTGGCAGAGAGATGTCTATTTACACCAATATTTCATTGACTCTGAGCTTGACGAAAGGCAGAATGGAAAAAGAAAAAGAGAAAGATGGGCAAGGAAGCAGGAGCTGCTTCCCCATGTGGAAGGCGAAGGGGCTGGGCGCCCCGAGCGCTGGGGTTCCTGCCACCTCGGAAAGTCTCGGCTGGGCTCCGAGGTTTCTTCCCTCCCCCACCCCACCCCCCTTCACATCATTGATCCGGAACCGCGATCTCCCGCAGCGACCACACAGGCCACGGTGACAGGCTGTGTGCCCTGAGGGGCAGAGACGCTCCCAGGCTCCCGCAGGGCTCCCGCTGAGCTCGTCTGCTCCGGGCTTCCTCTCGCCACTATGACAGTCCTAGCAAGTCCGGAGGAACCCCCTTCTTGGTCCTCCCCTCCCTCCCTCCCTCCCTGGCTCCCTCCGTGGCTCCCTCCCTCCCTGGCGCTTTCAGCGCCGGCCCAGGGTGTGGGAGCAGCCCTGCCTGCCTCCGTGTCCGCTCCCCCGGATCGCCGGGGTCCGCTGGGATGACAGGCAGAAGCTCGAGCAAGAAGGCCTGCGGATCCACCAGGAAGGCGGCCCAGACCTGGGGCCGGACCCAGCCCGCAGCCGCTGTCGCCACTGGCTGGCTTCCCTCGAAATAGAGCTGCCCAGGGAAGGAGTGAGGGCAAGGCAGGAGGGGGCAGGGCGGCGCAGAGGAGGGAGGAGGGGAGGGGCGCAGGGAGGGAGGAGATATTAACAGGGAAGAAACGTGAGTGGAAAAGGAAAGCTAGGAGGGGAGACGGAGCCCCCACGTCAGAGGCTCCCAGCCCTGCTCGCTGATTCAAACTGAGAGCAGAGTTTCTGAGCTTTGGGAAACCAAGGCAGGAAGAGGCCATTCTCCAGCCTGGTCCAGAACCCCCAAATTCCCTCGAAAGGTAGAATGATTCCTCCGAGCAGTCGCCGGGAGGATTTGGGGCACGAGCTGATCCAAGAGAACCCAGGGGGCAGCAGTGCAGAGCGACCTCCGTCCCCAGCCTCGACCCACAGCCAGGAATCCAAGGTACTGCTTCGCCTCTCCTCGCCTCGCCTGCCCACCTCCCCTTCTTTCAAGTTCTCGTTCTCTCCCTCTCCGTCTCTCTCCCTTTCTCTCTCCCTCCCTCCCTCCCTCTCCCTCTCTCCCTTTCTGTCCCTCTCTGTCCCCCTCTCTCTGTGTGTGTTCCTCTCTCTCTCTCTCTCTCTCTCTCTCTCTCTCTCTCTCTCTCTCTCTCTCTCTCTCTCTCTCTCTCTCTGTCTTTCTGTGTCTCTCTGTCTCTGTCTCTCTGACTCTCGGTCTCTCTCTGTCTCTCTGTCTCTGTCTCTGTCTGTCTCTGTCTCTGTCTTCTCTCCCTCTTTTCCTTTCACCTCTCTTCTCCTTTTTTCTCATCTTTCCTTATTTCTCTTCTCTCCCTTCCTTTCCTCTTCCCTCCTCTCCTCTTCTACATCGTTCTTTCCTATCTTATCCTTTTCTCTCTGATCCTCTCGAGTTGTCCCGTCCCTCCCTCTCCTC
>JAJPUD010001872.1:252938-274398 GCA_023553655.1 Myrmecobius fasciatus
GAGAGAGAGAGAGAGAGAGAGAGAGAGAGAGAGAGAGAGAGAGAGAGAGAGAGAGAGAGAGAGAAATTAAGTTCTCCTAAGGGAAGACTTAAAACAAATTCATTATATTAAATTATTATTTGAAACAAATAATTGAATTAAATTCCTTGCACACTTACTTTCCTGTAGTCTGCCATTAGAAACTGACATCATAGTCACAGAATCACAGAGTAAAAGGGGTAACCCCAAAGACATTACTTTGTCTAGAGTAGCTTGTTGACATCAGAAACTCCTCTAGGATCCACAGGTTTTTCCAAACCAGACCCAACCAAGGAGTGTATGTGAGTGTGGGTGTGCACATGCACATGTATGTATGTGTGTGCATGCACAAGTGTGTGCCTGTGTACACAAATGCCCTATGTACTGTATGCACTGTGAATATTGTGTTACTGTGTATACCATCAGGCACACGTGCATGTGTGTGTGTGTCATTCAGCATGAATGCACACACTCCTACCATTTATTGTTTTTATTTTTACTTCATTACTTGCATTACAAGGCTTTTTTGCTGAGACAAATGGGGTTAAATGACTTGCCCAAGGTCACACAGACTTGCCCAGAGTCACACAGTTAAGGCATGTTTGTTGATCCTCTGTCTCAATAACAGTCATTTAAATGCCTTCATTGTGAGGCAGGGTGAGGTGGTGGATGGAAACCCAGATGTAGGGTCAGAAATTTCATCCCTAGAGTGGTGGAACTGAATGGAGCATTGGGCTCAGAGGCAGATGCCATTTTAGACACTCATTGCCCAGTCCAGCCTCTCTGTCCCTGTTTCTTCACCTGTGAAATAAGGGACTTGGATCCCATGGTGCTTAAGAGCCTTTCTACCTCTGAGCCTCGTTTTCTGGGATTAAAAGTCTGAAAGTGGAGAAGAAGGGAAGCTGGCTAAGGTCTGGAGATCCTTTCCTTTTGGCTTTGTATTCCATCTTGCATAAAGCCTTCCAAATCATAGACGCTTAACAAATGTTTGATGAATGAAACTGAAGGGGATGTTTGTAAGGGAGGGGGTGGAAGCAGAGTCCACAGAACTCAGCCATGTGTTGACCATGATGGAGGAAGAGAGAAAGAGGCAAAGGTGGCTTTAGGTAGAGATTGGATTGCCATCTTGGGAGCTGAGGAGATCCCCAAGTGAATTAATATAGAGAAGAAAGAGAAGAAGACCAGACGACAGAGCCTCAAGGGATATCCATAGTTAAAAGGTCTACAATGGATGAGGATTCAGCAAAGGGGTTGAAGAAAACACAGTCAGATAGGGAGGAGGAGATCCCCAGAGCAATTTCCCAGAAGCCCAAATTAGAGAGTGTCCAGAAAAAGGATGATCGATAATGTTACCCATAGCAGATAGACCAGCATGGGTCACTGAGATCAGAGCAGTTTCAGCTCTGAGGTGAGGTCAGAAGCCAGACTGCAGAGAACAGAGGGTTGAGGGAGCAATATCTCTAGTCACTCCCCACAGAATCCCTCTTCTTTCTCTCCTTGATTTTCCTCTCACCTTTCTCTCTCGTCTTGTTCCTTGTATTCATGTATGTGACTATAGTGTATGCATGTGTACATGTGCATATAGTGTGCATGTGTGTTACCGCTTAGCTGCCCTTTTCACCTAAAACAGTCCTTTTAAACAGGGCAGACCTCTCCACTGCTGTATTCTAGTGCAGTGTCCTATCTTGCCAACACTCAGCAATGCCGAACAGATCGTATTGCCCCTTTGGATGGATCTGACTTGGTTTGTTATTCATACTTTGAACACTGGTTTTTAAATATCCAAGACCACAAGCAGTTCTCTCTGGCCCTTTTCAGTTAATCTCTTGTAAACTGCTGAACTTTTGCATCGGTTTTCCTCTTGGGTTTTCCTTATTACTGCCTTTGGTAGCTGCTCTGGCTGTTGTATCTGTTGTATCTTTCCCCCTCCCTTTTTTACTCCCTAACTCTTAAGATCACATTAACAAACCTCCAAGCAAACACTTCTAGGTCATTGGCAGATGGGTTCCATGTCTGGTCCCAAAGCCCATTATTTCTGCACATTCAGTCACAATCTTGAACACAAATCTATTCTCTAACTCCATCTTCTTAGCCACAGATTTTCTTCCTAGGTCTTCATTTTTCTTTTTATATTTCTACTTTCAACTGTCAAAAATGATGGATATGCCACCTGATCCCTCACATATGGCAGATGCCTTCCCAGGTCTTCCTGAGCTGCTTTTTGGGTTTCTTCTGACTTATGCTTCCCCTCCCCTCAATATGTCGTCAGAAATGGAGAGGACTTATCAGGCTTCACAGATCTCCAGAGGCTCTTTGTCACCTCATGGACACATTGCCAGGACAGCACACCTCTTCCCTTCCGATCATCACAATATTTAATATCTTGCTAATCTTGTTAATATGAGATTACCTCTGTGAGCTGTCAGCAGGGCTAGACAACCACAGTAATCTATCTCTTCATCCTGAAGCCAATAATGGATATTCTGGCTTCTGATAGTGTATCTGGGCACCCTTCTGGGGTATATGAAGCTATTCCTTTCCCCAGAAGGTCCAGATCCCACCTCACCTAAGGGCCCTATTCCAGGGCAGGAACAGCAGCTCCAAGGATTCAGATGACTTCTTTCTTCCCTTCTCCCTCTGTGTCTCCTCCTTGCACCCTCCACCTTCACTACCTGGCTTAGATTCCTAGGTTTCCTTGAAATCCTTAGAGCATTTCTTCACTCCTTTCCGGGAATGTTTCCTACCCCTGATGAGTCAAAAGAGTTGATGGACATTCTGTTCACCCTTTCACCTTCTTTTGCAGAAAAAAAATCAACAACCACTTTATCCTCACTTTATCATCTACATGAAGCTCTTTGCCCTTGCTGGAAAGAACATAGAGCTCCATCCTTGCAGGCCCATGGGATTTCTTCCTGCCTGCCCCACCCTGCTTTCTCTCTAGCAAATGAAACCATTGGCACTTTGCCCTAGCTAATTGCCTCTGCCAGGTCTCTTCATCATGCCAGCAGGCGCTGTCACCAGGGAGCTCTAAGCAAGTCCATGGACTGAGCATTGCCCCTTCTTATCTTGCTCTGGAGCTACTCGACCAGCAGCTAAAAGTCTCCTGCTAATGGCCAAATACAAAATGGTGCCACAAAGCGTCTGCTTCCTAGGAGCTCTCCAAATGCTGGATCCTCATTCCTCCCTAATTTTGCTCTTTGGGGATTTGTGTCCTACCTTTGGTGCATCGGTGACTCCTCTTTATGTTTCTGAAGAACAGGCTCCACATTTCATCTCTATTTATACCCACCTTAGCCCTAGTTAATTACATGAAGTAATAATGTACATCATTAGGATCTTCTATTTTAAAAGGCCAAGTTATGCCTTAAAACTGAAGGAAATATGCATAATTAATATTTTTAAATTCTGAATACGAGTCAGTAGAACAGTGATATTTTATAAGCTTTTCAGAATTTTAGTTGTTATGTAAACATTAAAACTTTAAGAAAAAATCAGCCTACTTATCAAATGACTTAAAATAATTCTTAAAATGCATATAGTAGGTGTTTAATAAATGTTTGTTGAATAAAGAGCAATATAATGTAGTGGAGAACATGCTGAATGTGGAGTAAAAGGACCCGAGTTCAATCCCCACCTTAGATATTTATTCCCTGTGTGACCTTAGATAAATCACTTACTTCCCTGGGCCTCAGTTTCCTCATCTATAAAATGAAGAGGTTGAATTCAATGGCCTCTAAGCTCTCCATTTATGAGTCAGCGAATGAACTGAGCTAATCTCACTGCTTCCATACAAGTTCTGGCCAAGAGGAAGCTCTGGCTTATCCTCAGTAAGAGGCTGTCACAAATAAATGGTGATGTTTAAATACCTTAAAAGCAAAGACAGCAAAAAGTGACAGGATAGAGATCTGCTCCACCCTGATAAAAACATCAGTCCTCCTTCTCACTGAGAAGATATTGTGGTAACAACGGTGACCTGCTGAAATGATCAGAAAAGATCATTTGAGACTTGGGCAGTCAGCACCCTCTGCCACCCTCTCTTTTGGCTGGAATTTGGTGCCAACATAATCACATGGTTTTCTGTTCTTTGTTCTACTCTTGGACCAAAAGTCATCCCCAACTGTATCATGTGAAGAACAAGTCCAAACTGGCACTCTAAGCTCACCAGGGCCATCATCAAGGTCTCTGGCAACCCACTTTGGAATCTTACCCAACTAGTCAAGAGAAGATGCTAAGAAAAATTGCTCATGACCCTCCTCTCCTTCAGCCAACCTTAGCAGATTTGGGCTTTTTTGTCTGATTTTCCAAGCCTTCTGCCATTTAGATCCAGCCTCCTAATTAACCTTATTTCCCTGTATCTCTCAATATGGATCTTCTACTGTCACCCAATCAGCTCAATTCAGGCCCTGAGCCCCTTAGAACCTTCTCTTCCCCATTCCCAGAAGTGTTAGAGAGTATTTTCCTGCTTTAAAATATCCTTAGATTCACTTAGCTCAGGGCAGAAGTTAACACAGTAGCACTGCTGGTGACCACTTCATTATCCTCATAATCAGGTTTAGGGTGCCAGGGACCCAATTGCCTGTCTCTGTCTACCAAAATATCAGACACCCCAAAACTACACTCTTACAACATTCACTCTGTTTTCAACCAGCCTGTTATAATTCTTTCTTTTCTTCCCCTTACTAGGTAGCTCAGTTTTCAAACTAATAACCATAACTAGCATTTATATCACACTTTAAGATTTGCCAAAGACAAAATATTATCTCACTTGAAAAACATTATCTCATTTGATCCTTACAATAACCTTATCAGATAGGTGTTATATAATAGGTTAATGCCTTTATTTTACACAAAGGGAAACTGAGATAAGCAAAAATTCAAATGATTTGCCCAGAGTCACACATGTGCCAGGGCAGCACACATCACAATACTTAGGATCTTGTTAATCTGAGATTGCCTCTGCAAGCTGTCAGTAGGGCTAAGTAACTACTGTGATCTCTCTTTATCCTGAAGTCAGTAATGGATGGATATTCTGTTGCCAAATTTTAACTCAGATCTTCCTTATTTGAGGTCCAGTACTCTATCTACAATGTCAGCCTGCTGCCTTTCCTGTAGTATTATGTGGACTAAGCCAGAATCAGTTCAAACTTGAACACCTAGCATCTGCTTGAAAGGCTTCCATATGAAAGAGGGATTAACATGATTCTGCTTGGTATCAGAGGGATGAACCAGGAACAGTGGGTGGGCATTGAAAAACCAGAGGCTTGAGTCCAGGGGAAATGCTTCAACCAGCTGAGGTGTTCGATGATGGGAAGGCTTACTTGTCTTGAGAAGTGGTGGGTTCCCCTTCCTAGAGGATTTTCAGTGTAGGCCAGAGGATGTCTTGGGAGATATATCATAGTGAGAATTCCTCACTATGACCTTTCAGGTCTTCCTGGAACAATTCCCTTCAGGTATGTGTTGGGAAAGGACCAATGAGGTCCTTTCCAAGTGCCAGGTTCCATGGCTCTGTGTTTCTGGACTATTAACACACTGAGGGCCTGGTTGAGTAAAGCTGTTTTTTCAGTGCTAGATGGGTGTGTAGAACTGATTTTCTCCAACCATGAAGACTTTTAGGGTCCCTAAGGGTCATCTGAATGGCTGGCCAACCTCTCTGACCATAATTTGGGTAGGACCCAACTTCCTCATTGAGCCTCCTCTATAAACATCAGTCATTTGGTCAGAACCAGTGATAAAGACTGCCTGGTGACTTTCATCCAGCTCTAGTTTTTATGACATGTTTACTTAAGCAAGGATTTCCATGGTAAAGGCTTGATATCCAACCCAGGCCACTGCAGGGGCAACTAGTATGTGCTTCAGATGTGTCTACACAAAGTCAGCTCTGAAGTAAATTTCTCATCACTGAACAATATTTTCCTCTTGACTTATAAAATCAGAAATGCATTTCCATGGAAGGAATTGGGCTGGAGATTAAATAAAAATCACACTGAACCTTTTAAAAATCATCTGCAGAAAGGACAGTTGCTCATTTTCTGATAAAAACATAAGTCTTCCTTCTCACTGAGAAGAAATATTGTGGTAGCAACAGCTCCCTCTGGGTACCCATACTGTGGGGAGAAGGACTCTTTCTAGCCTGATTAATTATTCCTCTTTAAAATGCCAGTCTATCAGATGGAAAACTCAAAACTAATGAGCTCGTGCTGACTGATGTTCCCGTGGTCTGTTTAATTACTGGGATTCAGTATCTTAAAGAAGGTTTGCTCTGTGGCCCAGTTGGTTTGTGTCCCTCTAGGGTGCAAGTCCTGTCATTCATCATTGGAAGGCAGAGTTCCCTAATTTATTGTTTCAGTGATAAGAGATCTGGCTAATGTGAAGGTAGATGGGAGCTTTTATTATCTTCAGGGGGGACCAAGAGAAAATTGGGTCCTGGTCTGTTGTTGAAGATTCCCACAATGAATGTCCTTGGGCATGTTCTATGGAGCAGAGAGGGCAACAGGCAGGGATGGGCACTGGTGTTGATAGGAGCCCAATGTGAGGCTCTCAGATGCTATGTGTGGGAGAAGTGCTCTGTGAAGCAAGACCACAGATAAATGTGAAAAGCAGCCTCGTGCCCCGAGGAGGCCTGAACAGCAGAAATGTGGCAATGGTACACAGGTTAAAATGCAAGCAGAACATTTATCTTCCTGAGAGAATAGCTCACGTCCAACCCTTTCCAACCAAGTTCTCTCTACTTCAGTGGATTTGATGGCCTTGCCTAGAGAAAGAAATCAAAGCAAAATCCAGAACCTATGTCACGTTTAATTTTGAGAGTTGTGGGTGCTGGTGTTTTAAACTGAAATGAGAGGGAAAGGGAGGGTATTTTTTTTAATTTTTGCTATTTTTGTCTTGACAAATGACCAAGAGAATGTTCCCCAAAGCTTCCGTGTTGGTAAACAAGTCCTCCGGTCCTGTCGGGTAATAACCCCTGGGTCAGCCTGGGGTGGATTTCTAATGTGCAAGCACAGGAGCAAACCAGTATGGACTCACCAAGCTTTTCTGCCCTATTGACACTGACAACCTCCCAGAGTTGGTTAGGACCAAATGAGATGATAATAGTGAATCACTTAGCACAGTGCCTGCACGTAGTAGGCTCTATATTAGTGTTAGCTATTGTTATTGTTTGTCAGTTCGGTGCACATGCAATCCTTGGGGACAGCAGCTGATGGAGGAGCCAGAGCCCAGCCACCTGTGCCCAGCCAGCATGCAGCAGTGCCGGCAAGCAGCCCAGGTGCCATCTAAACAGCTGTGAAGCTAGGAGGCTCTGACAGAAAGCCAGCAAGAGCTGCCTCTCTGCTCCAGGAGTTGGAGGGCATTTCCCATGAAAGCTGTGAGTTTGTCAGATATACCTGCTACATGTGAATCTGTTTAAAAAAAAAAAGAAAGCAAGGAAGGAAGAAAAGGAAGGAAGGAAAGAAGGAAGGAAGGAAGGAAGGAAGGAAGGAAGGAAGGAAGGAAGGAAGGAAGGAAGGAAGGAAGGAAGGAAGGAAGGAAGAGAGAGAGAAAGGAAGGAAGGAAGGAAGGAAGGAAGGAAGGAAGGAAGGAAGGAAGGAAGGAAGGAACGAAGGAAGGAAGGAAGGAATGAAGGAAGGAAGGAAGGAACGAAGGAAGGAAGGAAGGACCGCTTCTTTGGGGACACAGCTATTGAAACTCCTGGGAAAGTATTTCATTCAAGGTTCAGGAACCACTTGAATCCGTGGATGTGGGATGTGAGTCCACATTCAGAAGAGCAGTTAAGGCTTAATAGTCTCAATTAGGAATCTCACAGTTCACTGAGATGTAGCCCTGATTCCCTAGTTTGGGGTACCCCTAACCCTGTCTCTGCCCTAGCGTAGCTCTCCATAAAACAGAGGGCTTCTGCCCCCACTAAGATCACAGTACTAGGTCCACTGGCCATGGGCTGCAGCCTCTCTCCACAGCTCCTCAGTGACCCGCAATCCCAGTTCTTTGGAGACTGTGGTCTCCCATGACATGACTCAGACATCTTGATGTTTACAATATGGGGTTTTGTTTCACAGAGCAGCTAGGGCTGGAGAAAATGCTGCATAATTTCTTCAATGTCATCCAGTCTCCAAACTTCCTCTTGTTCGATTCTGGACCCAAATTATCATCCATCTATTGTCCATTCAAACACTTCAACCAAATGCCCATTCTTTATAAATATGTAAAGATGCTCTTATTAAAAAGAATTCACATTTACATGTTGTACTAAGGTTTCCGAAGTATTTTAATTTTCTCTTCTTCTATTCTCACCACAACCCAAGAAAGTAGATACTATTTTGATCCCCATTTTACCCATAAGAAAATGGAGGCAGACAGAACTTAAGTGACTTGCCTAGGGGCACACAGCTAATAAGTGTCTGAAGCCACATTTAAGCTAAGCTTTTCCTGACTCTTTATTCAATGCTCTATCCATTGTGATGCCATCTAGCTGCCCAGACTCAGAAAGACAGAGAGACTTCATGCCATCCAGCAGAACAGTGTCTCAACAGCACTGATGCTCCCAAGAAGATCAGAGCAATTGTGTCTCCTTCCCACTGACCAGATGCTATCCTAGAGAAGGAAAAGTCATTGTGAAAGAGTTGACACTGAAATGGCTGGTCCATGTGTGGACTGAAGACATCTTTGATAAAAACATGAGCTTGAGCAGCAGACAAGGCTTTGCACATGATCTTCTCCAGTGACCCAATTCTTCATGGGCACACAAGCACACAGGGAAGGATGGGAAAGGAGAGTCCTCTGTGTCTCTTGTTCATTAACTCTCTGAACGGATTTGACTGGACTCAAATCCCACTCCCACAGCAGTGTGCCTTCCTGAGTGGGTCCTGGAATATCCCAGTCTGAGAGAGGGAGAAGGTGAAAGTGGTTGAGCGTCTTCTATGATGGCAGCTCCCCATTACCCAGCTGTCCTAGGGGGTCCTGAGAAAGTACCCAAAATATGTCTTTTCAATTGCCTTTTTTTTAAGTAAAAACTCCTCCTGGGATCTTTTTGTCATTACAAAATCTCCATCTCTTTGAGATATCTTGATTGTTGATGCCTAAATGCCTTTAAAGTGTTGTCTCTTCCAGGACAGACCCCTCCTAGAATTGCCTGTCACCTTCTCTGCCCTTTCTTCTTGGAGTACATTTGGTAAAATCCCAATGTAGTCATTTTGCTGTAATTACAAATCGTTCGTTAAAAAAGAGAAACGCTAGCAGACCTTTTCATTTTACCCATTTTGTCCTGGTTTCATGAATTTGTAATCACACTTCCTAAAGTCTAGGGTAGGTTCTGTGAGGGTGCTACGGAAGGCGTATATGTCTCCTGATTGGATGAGAGACCACTGAGCCACTACATGAATAGAGCAAAGGCTTCCTGTAAGTGGTTGAAGACAGACTTTGAGAGAGGTGGGTAGTGAGAAAAGTGAGCTAGATGCAAAGATATACAGGGGAAGCTGCGGCTCTCTCATCCTTGACTCCCCAGTGCCGTGGTCCTTAGAGATTGCTGAAAACGGACTCTTGACTCAATCTGGGTTAAGAACTTCTCTCTTCTAATTGATGAGATCATTCCTTTCATGTGTTCCCTGGAATATTCTTACCCATCTAGCTTTCTCCCTGCTTTTTTGGACTTCTTTCCCTAGACTGAACAAGTAAAGAAAGGACATTGATTGGTCATCTTCTAGAAAATGACATATACTAACACTAGAGAGTATAGGAATAAATGGGCTTTTCCTTAAAATGATCAGTAGCATCTATTTAAAACCATCAGCAAGCATCATATGTAATGGAGACAAACTAAAACCATTCCCAATAAGATCAGGAGTGAAACAAGGCTGCCCACTGTCACCATTACTATTTAATATTGTATTAGAAATGTTAGCTTTAGCAATAAGAGAAGAAAAAGAGATAAAAGGAATCAGAGTAGGTAATGAAGAAACCAAATTATCACTCTTTGCAGATGACATGATGGTATACTTAGAGAACCCTAGAGATTCAACTAAAAAACTACTAGAAACAATTCACAACTTTGGCAAAGTTGCAGGATTCAAAATTAATCCTGAATTAATCATCAGCATTTTTATATATTCCCAACAAAGTTCAGCAGCAGGAGATACAAAAAGAAATTCCATTCCAAATAGCAGGTGATAGGATAAAATATTTGGGAATCTATCTGCCAAGGAAAAGTCAGAAACTATGCGAACTAAATTACAAAACACTTTCCACACAAATAAATTCAGACCTAATCAATTGGAAAAATATTAAGTGCTCATGGGTAGGCAGAGCAAACATAATAAAAATGACAATACTACCCAAACTAATCTACTTATTTAGTGCCATACCAATCAAACTCCCAAGAAATTATTTTACAGATCTAGAAAAAATAGTAGCAAAGTTCATTTGGAAGAACAAAAGGTCAAGGATTTCAAGGGGATTAATGAAAAAAAAGGCAGATGAAGGTGGCCTTGCTGTACCAGATCTAAAACTATATTATAAAGCAGCGGTCATCAAAACCGTTTGGTACTGGATAAGAAATAGAGCAGTCGATCAGTGGCACAGGATAGGTTATCAGGACAACCTAGGCATTAACCTTAACAATCTAGTGTTCGATAAACCCAAAGACCACAGCTTTTGGGATAAATATTCTCTATTTGGCAAAAACTGCTGGGAAAATTGGAAACTAGTGTGGAAGAAATTAGGGCTTGACCCATACCTATCACCAGATACCAAGATAAGATCTAAATGGGTTCATGATCTAGATATAAAGAGGGACTTTGTAAGCAAGTTAGAGGAAAGTAATATAGTTTATCTCTCAGACCTGTGGAGATGGAACAAATTTATGTCCAAAGAAGACTTGGAACTCCTAATTGAACACCAGATGGATAATTTTGACTATATTAAGTTAAAAAGTTTCTGTACAAACAAAACAAATGCAGACAAGATTAGGAGGGAAGCATCTAATTGGGAAATCATCTTTACATTTAATGGTTCTGATAAAGGCCTCATTTCTAAAATATATAGAGAATTGTCTCATATATATAGAATTCAAGCCACTCTTCAATAGATAAGTGGTCAAGGGATATGAACAGACAATTTTCAGATGATGAAATTAAAACCATCTCTAGTCATATGAAAAGTTGCTCCAAATCACTATTGATCAGAGAAATGCAAATTAAGACAACTCTGAGATACCACTACACACCTGTCAGATTGGCTAAAATGACAGGAAAAGATAACGATGAATGTTGGAGGGGATGTGGGAGGGCTGGGACACTAATACATTGTTGGTGGAACTGTGAACGGATCCAACCATTCTGGAGAGCAATTTGGAGCTATGCTCAAAAAGTTGTCAAACTGTGCATCCCCTTTGACCCAGCAGTGTTTCTACTGGGCCTATATCCCAAAGAGATCTTAGAGGAGGGAAAGGGACCCACATGTGCAAGAATGTTTGTGGCAGCCCTTTTTGTAGTGGCTAGAAACTGGAAACTGAAGGGATGCCCATCAATTGGAGAGTGGCTGAATAAATTATGGTACATGAATGTTATGGAATATTATTGCTCTGTAAGAAACGACCAGCAGGACGATTTCAGAGAGGCCTGGAGGGACTTGCATGAACTGATGCTGAGTGAAACGAGCAGAACCAGGAGATCATCATGCACAGCAACAACAGTATTACATGATGATCAATTCTGATGGACATGGCTCTCTGCAATAAAGAACTGTCTCAAACCAGTTCCAGTTGTTCACTGAAGAAAACCATATACACCCAGAAAGAGGGACATGAAATATGGACCACAACGTAACATTTTCATGATCTCTATTGACACTTGCTTGCATTGTATTGCCTTTCTCTGATTCTTTTTTTTTCTTGTAGATAGGATTTTTCTTGCGTAACTTCTCAAGCATTTCAACATTATTAACATGTAGTGGACTTCCTGCCATCTAGGGGAGGGGAGGGGACTGGGGGTAAAATTTGTATTGGAAAGCTTTGTAAAGATCAAGGTTGGGGAACTACCCATACATATGTTATACAAATAAAAAGCTTAAAAAAAAAAGAAAATGACATATACTATTCCCAACTGTTCCCTATGACCTCTGGAAGCAAATATAAGATCGTCTCCCTTTTAAAACCCTTCATAGCCTGATTCCTTTCAAAACCTTGTCAGTCTTATTAAACCTTCCTCCCTTCCAAATATTGTACGATCCCATGAGGCTGGAGTCCTTGTTTCTTAAACATGATCTTCCATCTCTCAATGCCAGGTATTTTCACTGACTCTCTTTTATGCCTGGAATGCTTTCCCTCCTCATCTCTACCTCCTGGCTCCCCTGGCTTCCTTCAAATCTCAGTGAAAGAAACCTTTATAGATGACTTTTAATCCTATGACTTTTCCTTTGAGATTATCTCCAATTTATCCCTTATATCTTGTTTGTACAGAGTCGGTTTCCCCTCTTAGACTGTAAACTCCTTGAAAGCTGATATTGTTTTTGTCTTTCTTTAGCTCTCCAGTGCTTTGTCAGTGCCTGGCACATTGTATGTGTCTAATAAATGCTTATTGATTCTCAATGGTTGTTGTGATATAACCAGACATGATTGTTCATCACAAGTGATTCAGACTATTCTGGATACTGGGAGAAAAGTGGGCATTATTTTTTTTCTCTCTACTTGATTTTACTGGCTTATAATAAATCTATTCATTCCTAGTCATGAATCTTTATGCTTACAAGAGGAGCTGATTGACAACTGTATTTTAAATGGGAAGAAGGGGCTTGAGCTGCTGAAGGTTTAAGGATATTTGGACAGAGCAAATAAGTCATATAAATAAAAGCTCCACCCCCACTAAAGAAGTTTTATGTGTGTATAACTATATAGATGTAGTTTGGAGATTGCATAGATGGACATGATCTGGGATCTGTCCTACCTTTGCAGAAAAAAAGGGGGGACTCTGCTGTCAGTGGCAACAGCTGAATTGGAGGAAGGGACAAGTTGGATTCTGGATGCCTAGGATGGGCAATCAATCCTCCTGTCTCCAAGGGTATTAAGCCAGAATGGTACTGATTCACTAAAGCTCAAATACTTCTAGTCTAGGGATCTGATATTTAGGGGTTCCAAATGAGGATCCACCTCCAGTCATCCTGATCTGTATCTTGCTCCTGGAACCAAATGGCTTTGGAGGAGAGAGTGAGGCCGGTGACTTTGCACAGCTCTCCCTCCCTTAAATCTGATTCACTTACAAGTCATGATATTACCTTCCTGGTGTCATTGTCCCCTTTGAAAAAGGTCACACAAATGAAAGCTACTTTCATCACTCTCAAATGGGATTATGATTCGCAGTTTATACATCATCTTAGGCCCTTTCCATCACTTCCAACCACCAACATGGTAAAAAGCTGGCAGCTTCTTGCCTTGTGCTAGGTGGAGAGTCCAGATATCAAGAGTCTTCCATTTTCATTCCTGTATAAACCTGGCTCTTTGCCCCCCTCTGCTAATTGTACAGCTCCTTGCTGCCTTTTTTTTTTGCAAGTTTGGGGGATAAGGGAAAGGGAAGATGGCATTGAATCATAAAACCCTGTGCAGCTTACCCCACTATCTGGAGCAAGAGGGCCAGGGAAAGAAAAATCAAGCCCTTTTTCCCAGCATTCCCAGCCAGTGGCACCAGGGCAGATGTGCAGCTCAGCCATAGCTGCAAACCTTCAGGATGCCCATCTTCAGCTCACTCCCCAGCCCTCCACATTTTCTGCAGGTCCATTTTCTCCTCATTAATGGCTTGGTTTGGTTTGTGCACTCCTGGAAGGTGCCTTTATTTCAAGCTTCTCTTTGATACTTCAAGATTTCTTTTTCCATGAATCGCTTGTTGCTTTTGAACTAGGATCCTTAGATATGTTTAGGATGTTGGCTGAGTGTGTGCATGTGTGATCACAAAAGCAAAATAGTCCATACAGTAAACTGAGGTAGCTGGCAGGTGGTTGAGGTGTGTACTCTTTGTACACAGTTTGCTGCAAATGAGTGCAATTTTCTTCCTGAAAGATGAAATTGAGCAAACACAAAATCCACATTATGTTCAAACTGTTCCCTTTTATATCTTATTAGGGAAAAAACTCATGTTTCACTCATAGAGCTGACAAATACAGTAGGGGGGGGAGGCACACCAATTACCCAGATTCCTTTGTTCACCTCTCTGCTATGAAACAAAGCCATCCTTCCATCTGAGCTCCATCTATTCTGTGTTGTGCATTAATTATGGATATGATTCATTTCCTTCTAGGAAAGCAGATAGAGACAGGTGTGTACGTGCTGGGGGGCCCTCACGATATTTTGGCAGCAAGTGGCCCCTGGCTTTGATCTTGAGGTCTAGAAGCTCCAGAAAACAGGCTGTAACTGCCATTGATTCATGTCCACACCCCCCTTCCTTCATTCTGACCATTATCCTCATCCCCTTTTCCCATGTGCACGCCTGTATCTACACACACACACACACACACACACACACACACACACGTACACAATGAAATCTTGGATTCTCTTGGATTCTCCCTTGGAAACACTGGGTTCTAACAAAGTGCCCTAGCTTACCCAGAAGGTATGGACATCACTCCCCAGCCACTTCCAAACCCTGCCACCACATGTGTCTTCCCCTCTCTCTGTTGTCTGCTCCCATTAGAATTTAAGCTCTTTAAAGATCAGAACGGTCTTGTTTGATTAGCCAGTGCTTAGCAGAGTGTTTGGAACATAGCAAGCACTTGATAATGCTTTATTTTATCAATTAATTAATCAGGAAAGGATATCTTCTCCATGCCCATGTACCAGCAGCCAAATCCTGCCAAGTCTTGTGTTTAAAAGGGGCTGTTTCCCAGGATGCTTCATTCACCTGGAGTTCTAAACTATGAAAACATAACACTCCCCCAAACTACTGGGCAAAATACAAAGCAACATCTGTGACTTGTAGCCCCTGTTCCAATTCTGGGACCTCTCTTCGTTAGCAGCCCTTTAATTATTACTACCACAACATCGTACTTCAGGAAATCTCCTAAGCTGCCATGCTAGCAGCAGTGTGAGAAAATTGTTGTGTCCACATGGAGAAGTGCTCACTGCCTCCATCTCCCCAAGTCTCTTCATCTTTTCCTCTGGGGATGTGGAAGGGACCCTGCTAATTACTCACCCAGCCCCTCCAGGTAACAAAAGTGAGCAAGGAAGACCTCATGCATCCAGAACCTTCCCCAGGTCATTTTGTTGTCCAAGAAGACGGGGCTAAGGAGGATGGCCTCCTGGCTTTCTTGCCAAGCCCTGAGCCTTTTGTAGCATCTGCCAGTCTTTACCTCTGCTGGGCTTCTGTCTCAGTCAAGTACCCTCCTGCATTGCCAGCCCCAATCCTCCCTGTTCTTGATCTTAGTCCCTGCAGTTAATCTAATACCACAGTGCCCCTCAGCTGAGGATACGTGGATCCCAGGCAGTCACTATCTCTGCCTTGGCTCCTTGCCACAGAATTAAATGTCAGGGCAAAAAAAGGATGTTGATCACAAAGTCCAAAACTGAGGTTAGGAAAGGGGCAGAGGCTGGGGACAGTGAAGGGAGAAGTGCCCAATTCAGTCTCCTGGATGCCTCCAAATTCTGTCCTCTCTTCCATGAGTCTATGAAAGTAAGGGGGGAGGAGAGATCGGAGCTTCCTGTCCTTATTGCACAAGGGCTGTGGGGGGGATTGGGGCATGATTAAGAATGCTCCGCTCTCCCTCCTCAGTCCCAAAGTGCCATCGCATGGGATCCTGGGGGCCGTGGCAAGGAGAAGGAGGAGGAGGAGGAGGAGGAGGAGGAGGAGGAGGAGGAGGAGGAGGAAGAACAAAAACATCATCTGTTCTGAAGCTTCCCTAAGAGCTGCTTACAAGACCAGTATGAAAAACAGGGAGAATGTGCTGAGGGGAAAAGCCTTTCTTAACCTTTGATTGTGAGAAAGTTTTTCACAGCATTAAGCTAAAAGTCATTTCTTTGTAAGTGTCCCCTCTCAACCCTGCCCTAATTTTGCCTTCTGGGGTCACCCAGAACAAGGCTGATCATCCCCTCATTCACATACCCAAAAATAACTGTCCTGTTCTTCTGGAGTCTTGCCTTCTTCAGGCTGAAAACCCCTATTCTTTCAGCCAGATTTCCTTCCTCCAGATGCTCTGCCAGGTTTCACTGCCCTTCCTGACCTGTGTGGGCCCTGAACTGAACACAAGACTCCAGATAAGGGCAGGGAATGGAGGAACGATGAACTCCTTAAAACTCAAAGCTAGAAACCCACAATTAGACTTCCCTTCAAAGACAAGTTTTGCTGGGGATGTAGTTCTCAGCTTCTGTCTCAATAGTAAATGGATTTTCATAGTGGTCTGGAATTGGAAAAAAAAATCTTGGAAATCACCTAACCTTATTTACCCCCTTAATTTCCCCGATCTCTGCTAATTCACTACATTTCTCTTCATGATGAAAGACTTCATTATCAAAGATCTCATTCCCTTGAGCGGGCTGGTTCTCAGAAAGCAGATGCTCTACGGTCTGTATTTTGACCATCGGTTCTTTAAATTGGAGAACTTTGTCCAATGACAGGCAAGGAAACATGTCACTGGAGGAGTTGAATCCCCGGTATCTTGACATTCTTGCTATAAATGAAAGTAGGTGCAAGAAGGACATTGCAGCTCAATGGAAGGTTGGCTCTCAGGGGTCCTTGGAAGAGACAAGAAAGTAGTTAGTGGAGGGGAGTTAGTGTAAGCCTGGAAGCTATGAATGTGACTCCCTGTGAGCCAATGTTGTTCCTTGTCTCTCTGTCTTTGGGATATGGTTATTCCTTCCACAGAATAAGGGTTAGGATGTGGCACCCCAATAATATGGAAAATCCCCATAAAGGGGCCAGAGAAGAGGTCTGATTTTTTTTTCTTTCTCTTTTCTGGGGTGTTTACTTTTTATACCATTTTATAAAATTTGGGTGAAGTATTTTGGCCTCTGTTAAGTAAAAATACAAGACTTTGAATGGCTTTTGCATTCTTTTTGGAAACTTTTCATTTATTTTAACTTTTAAAAAGAAATTGCATATACTTTTAAATTATATGCATTGTGTATATTAAAAGATGATGATATCATATAATACTAGCCATACATTTTATGCCTTTCTGCCTTTCTAAACTTTTTTCTGCTGGCCTCTGCACATTGTCCACGGCTTCCACAAAACTCCCCAAAATTCCCATTTAATTTTCTTATGCTAATTATATTTAATAGATTTCTATGATATATCAAAACCATGTTGGGGGGTGATAGAGGAAGTCTCAGTGTGGAAGGGATAATGGTAAACAACACTTAATAAAGGCCTGATGATGTTTTATTCCATTGGACATTCAATCATCATGATTTGCAGCATTAATGATCATCAGCAGAGCTTGTGTTCCAACATTAGTTCTATGATCCCATAGGAGACCAGCCAGATGTAATCTAACCCAACTTTCTCATCTGATAAATGAGGAAACATCTTAGCTGAGGTGCAGTGGTACCTGTCCAAAGCCTCACAACTAGAAAGTGGATGAAGGAAAGGAAGTCCCAAGGGCAGATTGGTCAAAGTCAGGTTGGTCTGCCCTGAATAATGGAGACCAATCAATCAATCAATCAGCAAGTATTGATTGAGCAACGACTATATGCTAGGGACTATTCCAGAAACCAATGATACAAAGTAAAAATAAGCTATTCCTGCTCTCAAAGAGTATATACAGTCTGCTGTGGGAATATACCAAGATAGGAAAATAAAAACTGTAAACCAAGTTAATAGAGGGACAGTGTGGTGTGATAGTTAGGGAGCCTCCCTGGTGTCAAGAAGACTTGGATCCAGATCCTTCCTCTCCCACCCATTAAAGACACATTGACCAGAGGCATATTCCCTTAACCTCTCAGCAGCCCAGCCAGCTCTCTAAGTTGAAGGTCTGTGTTGGTGGAGGTAGACTGCTTATCTGGGGCTCTCTTTACCAATGAGATCATAGGCAAATGAAAAAATTAGGATGGGGGGAGCTGCCAGCAGCTTCAGGATCCCAAAGGATCTCAGGTAGAATGGGGTGCCCACACTGGACTTGGAAGGAATGTGGATTGAATTATAAAAGGCAGAAGCAAGGAAGAGGAAGTGCATTAGGGGCAGCCTGTACAGAAGCATGAAAGTAAGAGCTAGAACTTTGTACATGACGGGGATGTGTTCACCTTGACCCATTCAGAGTGTGGATTAAGGGAATCAGAATTGAATTAGCCTAGAAAGGAAGCCAGCCTGGGCTGGGTTTAGAAAAGGAGGAGTGGTTTGTACCTCTGGGTCAGGATAAATTAGATAGTGGCCACTTTTTGCTTTTCCACCATTTGAGTAGTCACTGGTTTCAGTAGGTTAGTGGCCCTGGGTTCTCAGGAATGGAGAATGACTTCCGCCCTCCATTACAACCCCTCCACCCTTTCGAATTCTCTGAGATTCTTGTCCACTTATCTTTAGCTAAATCTACCAGGGCATCTGCCAGCTTAGCATTTGCTCAGCCCCTGTTACCATTGGGCACCCTCCCCCACTAGGATCCTCCTAGAGGCTTCAGCTCACCCAGTACAGTTCAGAGCCCTCTAGTCTCCTCTGACCTCAGTTTGTGGCTGGACACCCCCCTCTGCCTGTCCCCAATATCACCATGTAGTGCCTGGACAGGAGCTCCCCACAGCCTGCTCAGAGTCAGTGGGTAAAGACCCAGTCTTTTTCAGCATCCTGACTCTGAATGGAGACCTCCCCTTTCTGCCACAGTGCAGCACACACTGGAACATTAGCTCCTGATTTTTCCATTCGAGTCTTGCCTCTCTCTGCCCCTGATGCACTGATGAACTGAGTTGGGCATCTCCCCTAGGCTCAGGAGTGAGCCTGGCACTGCCTCTCTAGCATGAGGAATAGAGAAACAGTCTTCATACTCGGGACCCATAATTCCCTTCCTGACAGTTTCCATTTTCTTTGTAGATTACATGTTAGGGAACTTTTCCCATTAAAAAAATAAAAGTGTCTCCTCCACAGGAAGAATGATGGAATTAACTGCTGCCTGACCCAGAAAACAACTGGGGACTCTGGAGGATCACATGGAGCTGCCAGTAGTCCCCAGAGCCTCCCCCCGATCCTCTCCAGTTACTGTAATGCACAAGGGATGCTGTCTTTATTGGAAGGAGCACATGGGGAGCACACACTCATGGGGAGCACACACTCATGGGGAGCATACACCCATGGACTCAGACAGACACAGCTCATTTCATTAGGCTGGGCATCCAGGGAAATTTTGAAAAGACAAACTTTTATGCAATCCTCAGTTATAAAACTTCCTTTTGAGTCATCAGCCTAAAGAAATAAAAACTTAGAGAGGCTTACTTTTTTCATTAATAACTAAACTTTGCTTTAAAATCACAAGACACCAATACTAGCCTTCCTTTAAGACATCAGGATGGACTTGGCCAGAGGGACTTGGGGAAGCCAGCAGAAAGCAGATTGTCAGACTGAGCCATCGAAGGAAATGATTCTTGGGAAGCCAAGTAGAAAGGGGCCTTCGGGGATCTCCAGTGAGAATCCCATTCCTGCTCTCCCCATCCAGCAAATGGGTGCAGCAGATGCTGAAGCAAGCAGAGGAGTCTGACTGCATTGCCTCATGCCCATGGGAGAAGAGAGGAAGGGAAGAGAAGAGAGGAAAGGGGAAAGAAAAGGAGAGGAGAGGAGGGGAGGGGAAGCATCCTAAACTTTAGGACATTGTCCAGTCAGAAACAACTAATGTAATGAGCTTTAGCTTCACCATCTCATTCCAAGTCAGAGTGGGAGGAAGGAGTAGCTTTGTTCAACAGCAAATTATATTGTGAAACAGAAAATCTGATTTAGTGCCTGCAATTATTGATTGATCTTTGTTTCCAACCTCAAAAGTCTTTTCCAGACCAGGAAGCTTCCATGACTGTTATGTGAGCTCTCTGTCTGCAGGCTAGTGGAAACAGCATCCTTAAGGCACGTGGGCACGTTTTATGGGGGCCTATAACCTCTGATCTGCTTTGGTTCAAAGAGAAAAGGCCCTGATGGACAGTTTAGGAGCAGCAATGGCATTATCATATTCACATCTCAAGATGGTGGCAATTGGGAAGAAGAGAAAGGAAGGGGAAGTCTTCCAGCTAGTCACACAACGGCACTGCATGCTGGCTCTGCCAACAGGAAGAGAACCCCAGAACATTTATTAGCTGTGTGACCATAGGAAGTTCTTCCTCTCTCTGGGCTTCAGCTCCTGTGCTCATTTGCTGGATGCTCAGTGGCTGAAGAGAGAACTTTCTTAAGTTCTTTTATTAAATTTCCTTGCAGAGCAATCATACCTGTTGCGATTGGCCATGAAGGGACAGTTAGTGGTGAAGGCCTCTCACCAGTCCTCTCATGGGTGATCCCCTAGACATTGCCTCTGTGGGTACCCCAACTCGAGGGACCTTCATCCCCTGCCCTGGAGTTGGCACCAGAGCCTTACATGAAAACATTCGATGAGCTTTGGGTACGGCCCCTCATCAGGCAAATTGATTTCTGGAAACCACAGACCGACTCTCTGTGTCATAGATCAGACCTCACTCTTGCCCCAGGAAGAGAGGGAGGTTCTCCATCTATGTTTGACTATATTTATCTATTTTTGCCTTGCATTTAACAAAAAGAAGGGGACCACAAATACACACAAAGAGCTCCCAGAAATGCCATCGCTTTTATTGGCTCTGAACGCTCACAGAGCTGCTATTTCCTAACCAGTGAGCACCGTCAGTATGCCATGCATCCTTCTGAACCACCTCGGTGCAGCCACGTGATAAAGAAAAGAGACGACAGCACTGGGAATCAGGGCCATTTGCTGCTCCTATCAACTGGAACAAGTCACTTCCTGTCTATGGTTCTCAGCATCCTCCTCCATTAAATGAAGGACGTGGTCTAAACAACCAGCTCTAGACTCATGATTCTGTGATAGGTTGTTGAGAATGCCGAAACCAAAAATCCTAATGAGCAGCTCTCCTGAGAAAGCTCCGGCTCAGCCTAATGGAGTGGGAGAGCCTGTGTCTAGACAAGCTGTCCCCTTCCTCTTCCTCAGATTACCTCCTGTAACAGCTCATGTCTCAGGGAATGGCTGTGGAAGAGACACCTGCCATGGGAATTTACTAGTCATCACAAACTGGTGTTCATTTGGCAAATGCATCTCTCTTCTCATCCTTCCTTTCCTCCCTCTCCCTCTCTCTTTCCCTCTCCCTCTCCACCTTTCCTTCTCTCTTCCCCCCCTCTCTATCTCTGTGTGTGTGTCTCTCTGTCTCTCTCTCTCTTGCTCTCTTTCTCACACACTCACAAAAACATACACCTTTACACACAAGCATTCATACCTGCCTGCACACACACACACACACACACACACACACACACACACACACACACAC
>JAJPUD010001872.1:274408-316056 GCA_023553655.1 Myrmecobius fasciatus
CACACACACACACACACACACACACACACACACACACACACACACACCCTTTCTGGTTTTTAAGCAGACAGATGATAAAAGGCAGATGCAGGCCCAGGGGTTGCTGGAACTGGATTGCTCATGCTCCTTGCTGCAAGTTTTCATTGGATTTTCAAACCTGCTAAGCTGAAAACTGTGTAGAGAATGTCCATTACCCTAAGGGCTGCCAACAGAATCTCAAACTCTTCCCACCCAATGAAGTGACCGAGGCCATAGAACTCCAGAAACCCTACTGGGAGAATCCCCAAAGCTCAGTTCGGAGTCGGGCAGGGGACCTCAGCCAGCACCTCGTCCAGCTCGGACCTGGCCAAGACTCCTGCTAAATGGTAAAGGCTAAATGGGAGGGAATTGCAATGCTAAGTGTGAGGGAGTTTCAAATTAACTAAAGCCTAAGTTGCCTCCTTGCAGCAACTCCCACTCCACCCCCCACCCAGCTCCTAGTTATGTCTTGAGAGGACCAAAAGGAAAACTCCTTTTTCCACAGGACAGCTTCTCAGATAGTCAAAGACAACTGCCATGGCCAGACTCGACTTTTCAATGATCACATGGCATGAATTCGAGATTCTTCACTATCTACTATCTTCCATCTACTGTGCAATATATTAATATCCTTCTCATAGATTTAGAGCTAGAAGGGACTTTTAAGAGACCATCGGTTCTGACACTTCACTTTACAAATGAGGAAACTGAGAAAAGTTAAATGATTTGCCCAGAGTCACACAACTAGTCTGTATCTGGAGTGAGATTTGAACTCAGGTTTTCCTAACTCCAAGGTCAGTGCTCTATCTCCTATCCTGTGCTGAGCTCCCTGAACTGAGCCCATTCATCCCAAAGTGATCTGACCAGGGCAGAGAACAGAGGAACTAACTTCTCTGTATTTTTGAATGTAGCTCAAGATCATCTCCTGTGCCTTCCATATCCTTAGCTTTTAGCCCAGCGTTACCGCCTGATCTTCACATCATTCCCCCAAAAGCCACTTGAAAGTCCATTTTTAGCCCAAGGATGATGTTCCATTTATCTCAATTGCTTTCCATCTTCTTTGTAGATTCAGCTCAGCCTGTCTCAATCCTTCATGACGCTGATTCTGTCTCCTAGCATGTTAACCATCTTTGGCAGCTTCAAGTCAGCTGAAAAATCTCATTGATGTCTTTGTTCATGTCACTGATAAAAATGTTGTCACTTAGCACCACCTGGGCCAGTCACAGATCCAGGAGCAACTCCCCTGAAGACTCCCTTCCAAACCAGCATCAAACTCTCAGTGACTGTCCTTTGGTTCTGTCCACTTATACTGCCATCTATATGGTATCTCTCCACCTTACCCACAAGAATAGCCAGAGATTCTGGATCCAACACTTGGCTAAAATTGAGGGAAATAAACTAAATTTGTAGCATTTCCCTGATCTACCATTGAATAAATCTGCCCCAAAAGACCTAAGCTCATTCTGCCAAAGCCTGTGCTTACACTTTTCAGATCCACATTCTCTCTGTCTCATCTCCCCCTCCCCAATTGAGAAAGTAAGCTGTACAAACTTGTATAGACATGACCTGTTCTTATCTAACCAGATCTAATTTAAGGATCCTTTTCTAGGTGTTTATTAGCCATCTCTTTGATAAAACACTCTACAATTTCACTACAGACTCAGCTCATTGACTCAATAGAGTTCAGACTCTATTTTCTTAGTTAGAAAATAACAATACAAAACAAAAAACATAACTTTGTCATTCTGCATCTGCTATTCTGCCGGATCTCAATGCCATGGAACAAGGCACCTTTTCCAAGTTAATGTTAATCGTCTTAATATTTCCAGGTTAATCTTAATAATTTTCCACTTCTAATCTCACCACCATGTTACTAACTCAAACCTTGACTAGCGTGACCTCTTCCCTTGAATTGGAGGGCCGGAGGGTGGGCTACCAAACTCCTCCCAATGCCTTCTTTATAGAGGGCAGAAACGGAACTTTTCAGCTCACTCCATTGTGCATCTGATACCATGCCTGATTTCAACTGCCCAGAACAAAATGCTCCTGCAGATCCCCCTGATCTCACCCCTGCTTTTCTAGCTCCTTTTTGAATACTGTCTTCCTTTTATTAATTGTATCCCCAGCATCTAGCACAGCACCTGGCACATAGTAGGTACTTAGTAAACATTTATTGGATGGGGTTTTCCAGCCGGCAGTACTTCCCCTGCTCTCTGTGATTTTTTGAGTTTCCCTGCTAGGGGGTCAGCCACCATATCAGCAAAATCTTTAAACGTAGTTCAACCTGGTAGTTCACTTAGACCAGGTAAGTGGAACTACTTCAGGGCAGCCACATGCTCTCTTACTGTCTGATTCCTGGGAATCTCATTCAGGCTTTTTTGATCCCAAGATCCTTATTCTCCTTGGAGGCAGGGGGAGGAAGGGAGATATAAGTGAGGAGTCTTCCTCATCTCTGCAGTCAGTTTGCATCTTCCCATCTGCTCTGAGCAATGGACCTGAGCGTTTCTTTAAGCCTCCTCTTTTGCCCAATACAGCTGGGAAGAAGGGTAGGAGAAAGTGGACTGCCTCTGGCTTGTCATTGGGAACTACTACTAGATACAAAACTCATTCTAGTTTCTAATTCTAATTATCCAGAGATTGTAGTAATTCAAAGAGTGATAAATAAAGAGAAAAGTGATATGTGAGGGATAATTAGCCTAATCATAAAGAAAAAAAAATTACTTTCATCAGTATTTGGAGAGATACCACATGACCTTCCTAACTATCATCATGTATAAAACTAATATATTTAAAAGCACTTTACAAATGCTAACATACTACATAAACGCTAATTCTTATTAGTAGTAGCCAGGATTTATTTATTGCTGACTATGTCAATTATTTCCCTGCCCTCCAGGAGTTTACGTTCCACTGGAGAAATAAAACATGTTCACAGGCAATGAAGTTGATGGATTATACAAAAGAAGTAGAGAATGTTGGGAGGGAAGGAGCTGTAGCTCTTGTAAGAATCCAAGCGTGAGAAGCTGAGGACCAACACTAGAATGGCTGTGGTATCGATAGAGAAAGGGGAAGAAAAGAGAAAGGTGTGGAGGAGGTGAGATCGGTATAACTTGGCAATTGATTTCAAATGATGGCCGAAGGAGCCTGAAGAATTGAGAACGACACTGAGGTGGTGAACGTGGGAGACAAAGGGGATGGTGATTCCTCCAACAGTCAGAGAAGTTAGAAGGAACAGTGGCTTAGGGAGAGGGGGGAGGATGATTTCTATCTGAGGCACATTATGTTAGAGATGTCTCTGGGACCCTCTAGGTGAGAGCATCCACCAGGCAATTAGAGACGCAGACCAGGAATTCAGGACCGAGGTGAGGGCTGGATATATAATTCAGAGCCATCATAGATAAGCAAACTTATGGAAACTGATAAGGTCGACAAGGAAGAGGGTTGAGAAGAGAGCCCCAGGGGACATGGACCCGTTGTGCAAACACCATTCTGACAGCCTGGATGGAGTCAGAGAAGAACACACACCCTTCTCTGCTGCCCCATCCCTTCCCCTTCTCTCCTACAGGAGACTTTTCTGCCTCATTGAATCCTCAAATTCTCCCCCTGGGAAGTGAGCAGGATACATGTCATGATTCCCATTGTAGAGCTGAAAAGACAGGTTCAGAGTTGAAATAACCTGTACCAAGTCAAATGAAAGGTAAGAGGCAGCTCCAGGACTAGAACAGGATTCTTGATTGACAAATAATGAAATTTTGAGGCAGCTCAATGGCACAAGTGGATAGAGCATTGGCCTTGAAGTCAGGAGGACCTGCGTTCAAATTCAGGACTCAAACACTTAAAGCTTAGCTGTGTAACTGTGGGCAAGTCACTTAACCCTAATTGCCTTGCCAAAAAATAAATAAATAATGATGATAGTAAAATTTTGTATCTGGAAAGGGCATTCAAGATTGTTCCTCCACCATCACCTCATTTCTAAGTAAATTGGGGCCCAGGGGGAAATAACATGTCCAAGGCCTCCTGGGTAGCCAGGACGAAATTTGAATGGGGGTCCTCTGACCGAATGGTGGGTGTTGGAAATATACCAAATTACCCCAGGACGCCTCCAAAGTGAAACCGGATTCTCTTTGCTTGCACTGCTAATTGTTTTCAGTAGAATCATCCATATGTTTGCTTCTTGGCTTTGCTCTCCATGGATAAACTTGGCCACTCAGCAGCATCCCAAGAGTGGGGGGGGGCCCTTTTCCATGTTACTTAGCCCCTGGTGTGTTCCACAATCCCAGTGGAATTATTTTTAGTTATAGGAGAATGATTTTAGAGTTAGAGAAGATATTATAGAGAGAGAGATATATAGATATAAAGATATAGATAGATAGATAGACGGACAGACAGATAGATAGATATAAGCTTTATGTGAGGAACATTTCCTAAGCCCTAGAGCTGGGTCACAGGAGAACAGGCTGTCTGATGGGGTGGTGGAGGGTCACTTGTCGCTGTGGCAGAGGAACTACTTTCTCAGCTTGGGTTGGGCCAAACGTCCCTAAAACCCATTCCAGCTCCGAAAATCGGTGGCTTTCTCTTTCAAAGATAGCAAAGCAAGTCCACATCCCGGCCTCGGCATTGGCGCAAGCAGCTCTTCGGAGATCTGGGGAGGTCGGGAGGCAGAGGAGGAGCAGCATGACCTGGGCTGCTTGTCCAGCCCACCTGCAGCCTGCCTGAGGATGTTAGTCATTCAGTCTTGTCCAGGCCAGACCTAGAGGGATGGGTTCCTTTCTCTGTGCCCGCACATTATTCGAAAGGGGGAAACGGTGAGGCTGGCAACCACAGCGGGCATCGGTGAGACCGATGAGACCAGGCAGGTCTCGAGCATCCAGCTGTCCCCGGCCACGGGGGTCCAGATGATGGCAAGTAAGAGGGACTGTTGTGTCATTCTCTTGCAGCTGCAGAAGCTAAAACGGTCGCTTTCTTTCAAGACCAAAAGTTTACGGAGTAAAAGTGCAGACAACTTCTTCCAAGGGCCGGGCAGTGAGGGCAAGCTCCAGGCCGACGCGCTGCCCGAGGGTCCCGCGGGTGGCGGCTTCCAGCCCAGGGGTGCGGGGAGCCTGAGCGCCACGCCCACCCGAGGACGGCTGCAGCCCCCCGCAGACAGTGGGGCCCACGCCTTCCAGGAGCACATCTTCAAGAAGCCCACCTTCTGTGATGTCTGCAGCCACATGATCGTAGGTAAGGCCTCGGCCTCCCGTGCGCCATCTGCGGGAAGCAAGGGGGCCCGGGATTCGGGACTCTCGGGAATGGCTTGTGCCAACCGAGCTGGAGACGAGGCTGTGGCTGGGCCAGGGACGTGAGACTGTAACTGAAGGGCAGCTGGGGTTTGAAGCTTACTGGGAGGATGGGGCAGGGTGAGCACAGGGGGCTATACCAAGCGATGCGAGCACAAGGTGCCCCGGGAAGCCAGTCTCCATGGTTTGTAACATGGCTCTGCAGCCAAACATCTGCATCCATGAGAGGGGAAATGTGGCCCAGGACTCCTGGGGAAGTTGCAAGGCTTGCGTCTGAGGCCTTTCCCTTCCTCCTCCTGACAACCCTCCTCCGGCTGTTCTGGCTGAGGCGCTAACCTGAAAACTAAGGGGTCTGGAGAGAGGGAGAGAGAAAGGAGGGAAGAGACACAGAGACCAAGACACAGAGAGAAACAAAGACAGACAGAGACACACTAAGAGGGAAGGGGGGTTCCCAAAACAGGAGCAAAGTAACTTGCCCTAGTAATGATGTGATCTCTGATGTGGGCTTTGTCACCAAATGATGGCCTGCACCAAAAGTTGGGGTTCGGCCAATTCACAATGGCCTCTGTCCTTGGCAGAAGGAGACTGGGTTACAGGCAAAATGAAGGGATTCAGTAGATGCCGGCAATGGTAAATATGAAACAGTGGGAGAGCATGTGAAGGGCAAGTTCCTCGGTGGGACTCCCAATTACCCAGGAGAAAGGGAGCACCCCATGAGGCAACCCTTAGATGGCAGGATAAATCCCAGAAGGGACTTAGCATCCTAAAAGAGTTAGTTAGCTCTAAGGATTCCTCCTTACAGTGGAGCTGAGAAGCATAGTGGAGTTAGGGGAGACCCCTCGTGGCCTGGGGGTGGGGAGAAAGACACCATGAGGCAGGGTGGGGGTGGGGAACTGACCCAAAGGAGTCATGGGCCACCAGTTGCTTTGTAGGGAGAATTTAGCCTCAGGGTCTTGCCATACCTTGGATGAATTTTTATCACTTCCTCCGCTATCCTGTCATTGCACCTGTCATTGAAGAATCATCAGTAAGAAGGGTCAGAGCACGGGTGTGAACACAGGTCTTGAGTTCTAGACCAACGTTCTCCCCTCTTTGCCAAGTTCCCTCTTGAAGGAAGACCAGGGTTGGGGGTCAGAACCTATAAGTTTGTCACTCGCTCTCTCCCTCACTCCTCCTTAGAGGGTGAACTCCTAGAGCTCAGGGATCATTTCCAGAACCCCTAAAGGCATGTGCAGCTGCCCAAGTTTAGTCTCCTATAAAATAGGTTATATCAAGAAGTACTCTATTCTGTAAGAAACGACCAGCAGGACAATTTCAGAGAGGCCTGGAGGGACTTGCATGAAGTGATGCTGAGTGAAACGAGCAGAACCAGGAGATCATCATACACAGCAACAACAGTATTCCATGATGATCATCTGATGGACATGGCTCTCTGCAACAAAGAATTGTCTCAAACCAGTTCCAATTGTTCACTGAAGAAAACCATATACACCCCGAGAGAGGGACATGAAATATGGACCACAACGTAACATTTTCATGATCTCTATTGATGTTTGCTTGCATTGTGTTGCCTTTCTCTGATTTTCTTTTTTTTCTTGTAGATAGGATTTTTCTTGCATAACTTGTCAAGCATTTCAACATTATTAACATGTAGTGGACTTCCTGCCATCTAGGGGAGGGGAAGGGACTGGGGGTAAAAGTTGTAATGGAAAGCTTTGTAAAGATCAATGCTGGGGAACTACCCATACATATGTTATACAAATAAAAAGCTTTAATAAAAAAAAAAGAAGTACTCTAAACTTGGGGTAGCTTTTCTGGAGACAAACCAAAATGTAAGGGAGGTCAAGTTCGACAGACATGGATCGTATCAGTCAACAGACATCAAAGTGGTGTTAGCCCCATGATCCTAGGATGCCCAGGCGGAGAGCAGTGGGATGGCACAAAGGGGAGAACGGAAGCTAAATATTGAGAAAAGCCATGAGATCTATGTATTCACAACAACAGCTTCCAGGGAAAGTTGTCCACCCTCTCTCAGAGAGCCAAGTCCCTGGAGATGTGTAAAAATAGATGGCCCAAAGCCCTGGAAAGAGGAGGAAGAGGGACAAGCATTGTGGAGCAGAGAGGATTGCTGATCTGCCTGCTGGAGATGAACAGCTGTGAGTCCTCTGCCACCATGCTCCCCACACGGAGCCTCTGGGCTCTCCCAGCCTGCAGCAAGCTGCCCTGCAGCTGCCTCTGGGGTCCTCCTGCATCCTAGTTTTACTCCCTCAGGGGATGGAGTCCCTTATGTGAGCTGAGAACAGTGGCTGGAACTTCAGCTAAAAGAAACGGTTATTTGTCTTAAAATGGAGCCACCGGGATGGCTTCCCAGCTGACTCACTTTCCAGCGGGTGTCACTGCTGCCCCCCACTAGGAATGGCCAGGGAATTCTGTCCGAGAGCAGAAGGCTGGTGAGCGGAGTCTCCTGCTCCCAGACTCCAAAAGAACCAGCTTTGGGGAAGAGTCACTCACCTGGTGGATCTGCACTCCACTCCACACCAGTAGAAGGTGCCAAACTCAGACAACTGATGACCTCTTGGCCACAGCAACGCCTCTCTTAGGGTGGCAGAGTCCATCTCTCATTCATCCAGTGGGCACAATAAAGTGCAGCTTTAGCCAATCAGAAGAGGGCTCAAGCCCCCACCCACCAGGACAATTTTGTATCCTCCCAGGCCAGTGGATTTCATGAAATCATGTCAGGAAGGCGTCGGGCAAGCACACCACTTTTGACTATATAAAGTTCTTATTCAATGAAAGGAGCACGATCAGGAATATATTTTCACAACTACCACACTGGCCATGTGTCTGAAGCTTCTCCAAGACAGAAGTCTCTGTAACTAGAGACACAACCTAACACCTAACATTATAGGACAGGTCAAGGTGTCTAGGTGTAGATCAGCTACTCCCACGAGGAGTTATAATCACTTCCAAAGAGGGAATCAACAAAGCTCCCTAGTGCAGAACTAGTAAATCTCTCCAATGCAGCCAATAGCCCTCTGGACTCAGCCACAGATTCTTGCATCGGTCCAATCTGGTACATCTGGTGCTCTCTAGGTCTCACCAGTTCGGGGCCAATCTTTTCTATTTGACAACCTACCATTGACAGGGACCTCTGGTTATGGCTGAATCATCCCTCAGAGATGGAAAATGGACACAAAGGCAGGCTCCACAGCCATTCTTCCCTCTCCTCTGTTCCTCTGTTCCTCTGTTCTATCTATCCATCCATCCATCCATCTAGCTAGCTAGATATCCATCTATTCATCCAGTCTCAAGTGAGCACCTTAGCTGGAATAGTCTGAGAAAAGCCTGGATCACAACCTGATTCCCCTAGTCTTTGGCTCTTTCCTTTGGGAATTAATGTTCTTTTTTTATTTTCAAAACATATGCATGGATAATTTTTCAACATTGACCCTTGCAAAACCTTGTGTTCCAATGTTCCCCCTTCCTTCCCACTCTCTCTCTTATATGGCAAGTAATCCAATATATGTTAAACATGTTAAAAATATATGTTAAATATATTCGACTTGCCAATATTTTAACATAATTAACATGTAGTGGATATCCTGCAATCTAGGGGAGGGGTGGGGAGTTGGGGGGGGAAAATTTGTAACAGAAAGCTATGTAAGGGTTATTGTTGAAGAATTACCCACACATATGTTATGCAAATAAAATTTAAAAAAATAAATAAATTTAAATATATATATATATATGTTAAATTCAATATATGTATACTTATACAATTCTCTTGCTGCACAAGAAAAATCAGATCAAAAAATGAGGGAGTTGGATTACAAGATCTCATCTCCCTTCCCAGATTTAGACCCAAGGATTCTCTCATCAAGGCAATGGAGGAAAGTCAGGAAGCCCAGGCCAAGGGTGATAGACAGGGAGAATCCAAGGGTTCCTAATTTCCAAGAGCAGAATGAGAGGCAAGAGCAGGTTCGGTAGGAGTCAGGACTTGGGAGAGGGGAAGGGACAGGAGAGGATGTTCCAATGGGAATCTCATAGTTTGAGATTTGGGTGAGGTGAGAGTGATAGAAAAAGAGGAGAACAAAGGAGCTTGGGACCAGAGGGGACAAGAGCTTTGTCACATGAGGAGAGTGCTCAGCACTGTTGCAAAGTTCCTGAGGATGTTGTGAAAGGAAGCCCAAGAGACAGGCACTAGTCTTAGAACAGAGAGGAAGAAGGTGTTCTGGAGGGCAGAATGGGAAAGGGAGCCGGGGTGTAAATGGGCGGCAGTCCCCACCCTTCAGCTCACAGACTTCTGGGAGTGTTTGTAGGAAGGTTCCCCTTCTGAAGGGCCTTGGACAGCCCCTCCCCACCATCTCCAATCACAGAGTCCATGGCCCCTTGGCAGAGGTGCTGTCAGGTTGTTGGGGTTCCTTCCAATCAGCAGGAAGCTGGAGCCAGCCCACAGAAGCTGGGAGACCTCATTATGAAATTGTGAGCATTTACACTTTGGAACTTAGCAAATGCTACAGATGAGGGCTTCTCATCTTGCCGATTTCCACACTTCAGAAAGGGATGGTGACCAGATTAAGCAAGCTCCTTAAGCTGGCAAAGTGTGCTGGCTGTCCATTTTTAGGAGTCGGCGTACCAAGCTTCCCACTCCAAGATTCTGATTCTGGGCAATGTGTGCCTTGGTCCCACTGCCATCTTGGTGTTCCTCCTAAGGACCCCGATCCATCAGTTCTCCTTCGGTGTTACGGCGCCCACAGAACAAGACCACAAGCCCACCTCATTCTCTGGTGTGCCAGCCTACCCACATTGTCTAAGGAGAGAAAGCTGGGCTATGGCTGAGCTTGAAGCTTTCTGGAAAATGGCTTCATAAGACCCACACATAAGATGTGCTTCTGAGCCCAGGCCACCGGGCTAGATTGTGTGACCTTGGGTAAATGCATTCCCTCTCTGCCCTCAGTGTCCTCCCAGGGAAATGAGGGGATTGGCTTTAGTCATTTCCATGGTCCCTTGTGACTCTGAAAGCCCAGGATTTTGACTTTGTCCAGTGACGTCCCTGAGGGTCTGGCATGTGGGCACATGAGAAGAAACCATTCCCCATAAAAAGGTTCCTGGGCCGACAGGAGGCCTTCCCCTCCTATTAGAGATCCTGGAGCCCATGGAATGGAGGCTGCTCTGGAAGGTGAGGAGATGTCACTCTTAGAGCAGAGAGGCCACTGACAAAGAATCCTGGGGGCCACAGAAGAGACGGGGGAGGGAGGGAGGATCTTCTCATGTAAGGACACAAGAGGCGAGCCATTCAGGGACAAACCTGACTAAGAGGCAGGGGCCGGGGCTCCGAAGCTGGGGGTCTTTTGAAGGAACACGAGCCATTTTCAAGAAAGCTTCAAGCTCAGCCTTTTCTCCTTAGACAAGAAAACACCCCTACAGGAAGTCCCCCAAAGGTCTGAGCTTAGAGATGAGCCTGATGGCACCACCTGCCTGGAGATGGAGGCTGCCCTGGCCTGCCACGCTGCCCACAAATAGATGCTCCTCAAAGGAGGTCCCTTCTTCCCCCCTCACTTCTACTGGCCATCTTGACACGGCTTTCCTTCCAGACATCTGGGGCAAGGAAGGTGGTCTGTTTTGTTGTTTTTCCCACTGTCACCCACTAGGCTCAAAACTCGTGGCCTGCTACCAGCGGTGGTTGTTGCTGCCTTCACATATGATAGATAAAGGGGTAGAAATCACAGGAAGACTTATTTGGACTCAAAAGCAAAAAAAACCCTTCCTGACAATCCAAGGGGACCTAAAGGTGCCTATGAGTGAGATCCCCAACTGGACTGCTGCAGAGAGCATAGCGGGTAGTGGAGTGGACAGGATGACCTTTGACCTTCTCCACACAGGATGACCTTGTCCACACAAGACTTTGGGTTTAGATCATTCCCATAACACCAGCCATTGATGGAGGGAGAAGCTAAGACCTAGAGAGCTCAGGTGACCTGCCCACAATCTGTGCCAGAGAGCCTCACATCGCCCGACTGGTCACTTCAGCAACTGGGGTGGAGCCGTGGTGGGGAGGAGACCAATTGGAGTCACACACGCTTTTTTCACAGTATCAGCCACAGGGCAAGAGCCCCAATCTCAAGTGAATCTAGAAAAATCAGTGACTCAGAACCCCGTTCCTGTGTTACGGCACCTGGGGTTAGACAAGGAGGATAGCCAGGGCTTACCGTACTCCATGACTTGGCCATTCAAAGCCCGGCAGAGCGGCACGGCCACAGGCCCGTGGTGCCGAGAGGGCTGAGACCCCACAGGCCTGTGGTGCAGAGAGGGCTGAGACGCCTGCCTGTGCCGAGAGGCTGACCCCGGCTCTTGATCCACGCAGAGGAAGGGGACTGGGGCATGCTGGGGGACCATGGCCCCAAGCCAATGTAGATCCCAGGAGTCTTCATGGAGAGCCAAGTTGGTGGGAGCTTAAGGAGTGACCGAGCCAGGTCACAGGGGCCAAGGGAGCCATCGGGATTGGAAGCAGATGTGGGGATCCAAAAACAAGGCTTGGGAACAGCTCAGGGAGGGAGCCAGTGGCTGGGCTCAGCCCGGGACTCGGGGTCTTGGTGCACCTCTACACAAATGCCCCCAGCCTATCTTCCTTCAGGCTCCCATCCCTCCGCAGGTGAAAGGTGGACCCTGAATGTGGAGGACCCGCTTAAGGACAGGAAGGGGCCCAGTGCCATCCACCGTGCCTGCTTCCCAAACGGCGTTTTGCTCTTACACCGGCCCCCACTCTTGTTGAGAAATGTCTCCCCTCTGGAGCCCATGACACAAATACCACGGCCAACCAACAGCAGGATTTGAACCGGCGGCCTCAAGGTGAAAGGCTGTGGACTCCAAACAACAGCCCGAGCCAGCCCGTCTCCTGCTATTTTTACTGGCCAATGGGGCTGAGGGACAGAGGAGAGCAGAGAGAATTTTTCCACTAGCAGTCACGACCCGAAATAGGAAAGCCCAACAGAGGCATTTCTAAACAAGGAATACCATTAATGTTTTTAAGGGACGGGGGCTGGAGAAGCGATCATGAAAGGAGGGGTGGGAGGGCTCCAGAGCCTCCTCTTTTTTCTCGGCCCTTGGGGTGCCCTTGATGGTCTCTCTAGCCAGCACCCTGAGCTCCCACTTTCCCAGAAGACCCTGGAGTCATGCCAGAGATCCCACAGCCCTTCCAAGTGTGTCCTGGGTAAGGAGGGGTCTCAAAGGGCTTATTTTTAATCAATCTCCCATGGCAAGGAGCTAGTGTGATGGAAAATATGTTCCCTTTTTTCCTTTCACAGAAATCCCTAGAAACACTGACTCTGTCTTTCGGCAAATCTATTGTAATCTGTCCAGTACACACGGAGAGACGTGGCGGCATGGGGGAGGGATGACACCCCGGTGTGCCGGAGGGAAATCCTGCAGATTCAGGGAACCTCTGTCTGAGGCCCAGCTTGGTGGTTTCAGGGCCTACACAGTGATCCCGGGCAGGTCATTTTCCTTCCTAGATCATGGTTTCTCATCGGTAAAGTGAGGAACGAGATGACTCCCAGGTCCTTTCCCACCCTGAATTCTGTGGTCCAATTCCAGGATCGAGGTTTCCCCAGCTTGGGGAATTAGCCCAGAATTGGCCCAGTTTTTGCCTCCTGTTTTAGTGGTGATGATGTAGGGTCAAAGGTAAGAAAGAGTCTTTTGGAGGCAGGGAGAAGAGTGGGCCCGGAGGGACAATGAAGCCCATGGGAGGAAATCTAACTTTGGAATTTCCCTGCATCCCTTCCCAACATTCATCTCGAATCTTCTCTGTTGCAATCTCCTTTGGCAGAAAAGGAATGGGCCACCAGCTTCCTATTTTCCCAATGATGGAGGTCTCATCTTGTGAATCTTGTCATCTCCTTCTTGGTGGCACCTTTCCTGGTGCTGAGAACACATACTCAGACTAGAAACTTCATCAGAGCTTATTGGATGGATGGATGGATGGATGGAAGGATGGATGGATGGATGGATGCATGATGGATGGATGGATGGAGGGATGGATGGGTGGATGGATGGATGGAGGGATGGATGGATGGATGGATGGATGGGTGGATGGATGGATGGATGGATGGATGGATGGATGGATGGATGGAGGGATGGATGGGTGGATGGATGGATGGAGGGATGGATGGATGGATGGATGCATGATGGATGGATGGATGGATGGATGGATGGATGCTTGATGGATGGATGGATAGACGCATGATGGATGGATGGAAGGTGGAGAGGATGACAATCCTGTCTGGATTTGTCTTTCCCCAGGGAGCTGTCCTCCCAAGAGCCATTACCCTATCTGCTTGAGGGAATCCCTCCCTTGTACCAGAATCAGATATTCAGGTGCTTTATCTCCTTGGTCCTGAACAAAGGCTTGGTCCTTTAATTTTTTTTTAAATATGGAACGCTTCACGAATTTGCGTGTCATCCTTGAGCAGGGGCCATGCTAATCTTCTCTGTGTTGTTCCAATGGTCCTTTAATTTAAGACTAAATTAACTAAACTAAACTAAGCTAAAAATTCATTACATTTGGAGTGCTGTACTCCCAGGCAGAGCAGAAAGAACAGAGAGCAAGTCAAAGGGTATGGGGGACCCCTCCCCAGTGGCAAATGTTCATTACAAGTGCAGGGGAATGCGATGACCAATCACAGGCTACAGTTGAGATGACAACTTTAGACTGTTTTTAGAAATGTGAGTTGGAAGGAAGGAAGGAACAAGCATTTATTAATCACCCATCATGTGCTCAGCATGCCCCTTGTGCTAATGGTTACCAGTATTATCTCATTTGACTCTCACAATGGGGGGAAGGGTAGATGCTGATATTATCCCCATTTTACAATTGAGGAAACTGAGGCAGACAGGATGGCCAGGACCACACAGCCAGTAAGTGACAGAGGCAGGATTCCAACTCAGGTCTTCCGGGCTCTTGGTCCAGTACTCCAAGCACTATGGAGCCACCTTGCTGCAGTGGTTGAAATGTGTCTCAAGGAGAGTAAATAAGGCACCATGTCAACCTCATCAGGAGGTCCCTTCCAGCTTGGAGAGGTCCCTTCCAGCTTGGGGAGGTCCCTTCCAGCTTGGGGAGGTCCCCTCCAGCTTGAGGTCCCACCGCTTCTCAGCTTGAAGAATTCCTGTTGGCCTTCATTAAAATGAATCATGAACTTGCTACAATCATAGTGACCCTGAGCCGGTCATTTAATCTCTGTGTGCCTCCGTTTCCTCATCTGTCCAATAAGGGGGTTGAATTCAGTGACTTTCTAGACCCCTCCAAGTCTAAGGGGGGTCCCTCCATTGTCTCAGGGGGTGAAGACTGGGCCAGGAACCAGGAAGATCTGCTTTGCAATGCAGCCTCTGACCACCTGTGTGGCCCTGGGCAAGTCACTTAACTCTGTTTGTCATGGCTTCTTCATCTGAAAAAGGGGCTCAAAATAGCATCTACCCCTCCAGGTGGTTGTGAGGCTGGACCGATACTCATTGTAGAGCACAGTGACGAGCACCCAGAAACGCCGTGTAAATGTCAGCTGCTGTTATTATCATTCATTGTCATTGTCACGTCTGTGATCCTGAAACAAGGGCTCTGTGCAGACACCGCCCTGAGGGTTGGAGCCCGGGGAGGAGGCTGAGACTGGGTGAGGAGCTCCACCTGCAGACAGAGGTTCCGGGTCTCTGGGCACTTTCAGCAGGAGTTTGGCCCGGTTTGGAGCCAGGACATAGAAGTCATGGGGCTGTGTGCAGGAGCCCCGCGTCGCCTGGGGGACCCTTAGCTGCCCTTTGTAGCCCCTTCAGGGACAGCTCTGCTGACTCTGACCACACAGATCCGCCCATCTCGGAGGGCACACACACAGGGGCAGCCCGGGCCTGCCACCCTGGACGATCCATCAAGGCCGCAGGGGCAGGAGCAGCCCCGGCCCCAGTAGCATGTGTGGGGCCTCCTCCCTGGCTGTGTGTGGACAACACTCTCCCTCACTATGGTGTCTCAGCCAGGGTTCCCCCCATCCTAGGAGAGCCTACATCTCCTGCAGCCCAGGGCTCAGTCTCAGGGATCCCCGGGCCACCCTGGCAGGGAGGGAGCATCCTCTGGGACCCCTTCTGCTGCTACTGGCCTGGGACTGGCAGGGAGGGAGCAGAGGCTGATGGGATTTTCCAGGCCTCTAAGAACTTTGGTTTTGTTACTAATGGCCTTCCTCCTCTAGCCTATCAAGGGCCAAACATTCAAATGAGGCAGGGAAACACAAGGATAAAATGAAACGGGCGCTTCCTGCCCTCGGGAGGCTTCCACTCCTTCCATTTAGTGGCAGGTTAAGGGGAGAAAGGGGGAAGAGAAGAGAGCTAGTCAGGGCAGCGGGGCAGGCAGGAGGGGGAGGCTGACTCTGCAAGAGGGGGAGAGCTCAGGATCCCCACAAGGCCAAGGCCACATCAGAACTCTGAGGGGGAGAGGTTTTCTCTGCAGCTGAGCACGTGCCCGCCCAGAGGCTGCTGGGAGAAGAGGCAGCAGCTCAGGGCAGCTGGGCGCCCAGGCCGTGAGGCAGGACAGCCTGGCCAGGAGCCCCTCGCCTTTAACAAAGTTCTCCTGCTGTCTTCGCCAGGGGGCAATGCCAAGCAGGGTCTGCGCTGCAAAGCGTGCAAGATGAGTCTCCATCACAAGTGTGCAGCCAGCCTCGGACCCCAGCACTGCATGGGCAAACTGGTAAGCTGGAGGCCGGGGTGGAGGACGGGGCATTCGCAGAGCGCAGGAAAAGCTGCTCAGCCTTCTACAGATGCCCTCTCGGCTCCCCTCTCAACAGCTATGAACTGACTGCTAATATCACCCCCATTTTACAGATGGGGAAATCGAGGTGCGGTGGTTGGCGGCCCACACAGAGTCAGAGGCAGGATCTTTCTTTGTCTGAGTCGGCAGGCCATGTGACTGCCTGTAATGCACAAGGGGCTGTCCCTGCTGCCCCCATCCCAGTCACAGGATGTGGGGAGAGGGGAAGGGGAAAAGAGAAGAGACTCAGGTAGACAGGCTGCTTAAGCCTCTGGGGGCCCCAAGACACGCTCCCTCATGCCAGGCAGGACCTGCCCCCTTCAAGGTGCTCCTGATAATCCAACTCCTAGCAACCTTGTTTTCCCTTCGCTAAGAGGAGAATCAAAGGGAGGGAGGCTCCTTGGCAGCGCTGAGCAGAAGGGCTCCGTGCCCTCCAGCCAGAGATGAGGTTGGTGGTATTGGGGGGAATCTATGTTGTTCCGCCAGCACCATTTAGTCCTTCTCTGTCTCTCTAGCCCAAGGGGTTCCGGCGCTACTACAGCTCCCCCTTACTCATCCAGGAGCAGTTTGGGTGCATCAGAGAAGTCATGCCCATTGGTGAGTGGGAAGCAGGCAAGGGCTGATGTGGGGGTCTCCCCCTGACTCTGGAGTCCTTCCCCATCTTTTATTTGGAGTCGTCCAAGAGATAGAGAAGCTCAGGGTCCGAAGCCTCCATCATCCCTCGCCTTCTTCCTTGGGGAGAGAACCCTGAACCTACCAAGCTTTCCGGGTTTTATTTCTGTCCCGTTCTTCCTGGTTTTCTCCTCATTGTCCCAGTGACTCAGCCTCTTTCCTTTGTAATTTGGGGAGCCCCAAATCCAGGAAACCTGGGAGGACTCACTCCTCACCCATCTGTGCCCTTGAGGGAGCACAGTGCCGCTGTCCAGGTCTTCTCTCTCTGGGAAGTCCAAGGCTTGCCAGTCAGGATGAGAAGAGCAAGTTGACTTGAGGAACAGAAAGTTTCCTGACTGCGCTCAGGAAGGGTGCAGAATAAGAGGGGGACAGCTGTGGCCCGGCCCGGCAGCCAGTCCCTCATGTTCAGTACGGACCCATTAGATCAAAACAGGGCAAGGTCTGGGCCGGGGGGAGGGGTGGGGAAATGCCCCCTGGAGAGGGACCTGACTGGGATGATGCCCCCCTCATGGATTGGCCATCTTCTGTCGCAGCCTGTGGCAACAAGGTGGACCCAGTGTATGAGACTCTCCGATTTGGCACATCCTTGGCCCAGAAAACCAAGAAGATGAGCTCAGGAAGCAGATCCAGTTCTCCCAACCGGAACTCAGTAAGCCTCCTCTTTCTCCCTCTGATGATTTTTGCTCACTAAGCAGGGGTGATCTGGAGATGGTGTGATTGTGAGATTTAGAACTGGTATGATTAGGAAACCAGTTGAACCCACAAGACTTCCTCTGAATGAATCATGGTTCCATGTTAAATATGGCACAGCCCTTTCAAACCAGAGGAATGATGTACTGAAGCATCCTGAGGTTTTTATGCCCTAATACATGGTCAATTTTTGTGTAGGTTCCATGTAACTTCAAGAAAACAGGATATTCCTTTCTGTCCCCATTCACTTTTCTCCAAAAGTCTGTCATAGCTGATTTTTCTAAAATTCTATTTACCTCCTTAACTTTAATTTGTTTATTTTGTGGTTCAATTTTAACTAGTGCTGATAGAGTGAGATTGAGATCCCTCACTGGTATAGTTTTGCGGTCTTTTTGTTCTTACAACTCTCTTAATTTCCCCTCGAGAAATTTGGATGCTATGCCATTTGATACATCTGTTTAGTATTGATATGACATCATTATCTATTGTACTCTTTAGCAAGATGTAGTTTCCTTCCTTATCTAATTTTTTTTTGCTTTTTCTTGATCTGAGATCAGGATTGTTACCTGTGCTTTTTTTAAATTCAGCTGAAGTATAATAGATTCTGCTCCAGTATTTTCCCTCTACTCTGTATATGTCTCTCTGTTTCAAATGTGTTTCTTGTAAACAACATATTGTAGGATTCTGGCTTTTAATTTACTCTGCTATCCATTTCTGTTTTATAGGAGAGTTCATCCCATTCATATTCACAGTTAAAATGACTAATTCTGTATTTCCCACCATCCTATTTTCCCAAGATACTTTTCTCTCTCTTTTCCCCTTTCCCTTTTCAGCAGTGTTTTGCTTCTGACCACTACCTCCCTCAATCTGCCCTACATTTTTCAGCCCTTCCCCCTTTTTATTCCTTTCCCCATCTACTTCTGCCCTCCTTTCTATTAGCTCCCCCTTTCCTTTCCCCTTTCCTCTTTCCCCTTTCCTCTTTCCTCTTCTACTTCCCTATAGGGTGAGAGAAGTTTCTATATCAAACCAAATATGTATGATATTCCCTCTTTGAGCCAAATCCAATGAGATTAAGGTTCAAACAATACTCATCCCCCTCCCTTCTTTACTACAACTGTAATAGGTCATTTTTGCTTTGTCATGTGATGTAATTTACCCCATTTTACCTCCCCAGTTTCTTTTTTATGTCATCAAAAATAAAGTCAAATTATGCATATGCCCTCAAAGTATACTCCTAACAAAGATACAGTTCTCAAGAGTTACACATATCATCTTCCCATGTCAGAATGTAAACATTTAACCTTTAAAAACATAGTTTTTCCCCTTCCCTTTTTACCTTCTCATGTTTCTTTTGAGCTCTGTATTTGAAGATCAAATTTTCTGTTCAGCTCTGGTCTTTTCATCAAAAATAATCGAAAATCCCCTATTTCATGCTGGCTAATTGATTCTTGGCTGCAGTACAAACTTCTTTGCCCTCTGGAATATCGTATTCCAGACCCTTTGATCCTTTAAAGTGGAAGCTGCTAGATCTCGGGTAATCCTAATTGTGACTCCTCGACATTTGAATTGTTTCTTTCTGACTGCTTGCAGAATTTTCTCTTTGATCTGATAATTCTGGAATTTAGCTTCAATATTCCTTGGAGTTCTCATTTTCAGGTCTCTTTCAGGACGTAATTGGTGGATTCTTTCAATGCACTATTTTACCCTCTGGTTCTAGGATATTAGAGTAGATTTCCTTGATGTTTTCTTGAAAGATGTTGTCCAGACTTTTTTTTTTCATCTTGGTTTTCAGGTAGTCCAGTAGTTCTTAGATTGTCTCTCCTGGATCTGTTTTCCAGGTCAGTTGTTTTTCCCATGAAGTACTTTACATTTTCTTCTATTTTCTCATTTTTTTGTTTTCTTTTTGACTGTTTGATTCTTGGAGTCTCATTGAACCATTCACTTCAATTTATTCAATCCTAATTTTTAGTGAATTATTTTCTTCAGTCAGCTTTTTTTAATCTCCGTTTACCTTTGGCCAATTGAATTTTTTAAAGGAGTTGTTTTGTTCATTGGATTTTCCCCCCACTTCACCAATTCTATGTTTAAGGAGTTTTTCTCCTTTTCCATTCCACCAATTGTATTTTTAAGGAGTTGTTTTCAATTAAGGTCAATTAAGGGGCTAGGGTCCTAGTCCATCTGAATTGTGATGGGGGCCTGAAATACGCTAGTGGGAGGAAACTACCTTGATTCAGAGATGTCAGACAGAATCAAGATTTCACAATTGATTGGATGGAGAGTGGAGGGTATGTAGTGAGAGGAGGATGGGGTAAGGATTGCTTTAGGCTCCCCACCTGGAGTGCTTGGAAATCCTCCCAGTTCACACCCTTGACAGAGGGCAGGCAACATTTCTCCCTCCATGGGTACAAAAATTTCTGGAACTTCAAATAAATGGAATATTTAACAAAGGATCGATTTGAAATGAAGTTTCAATGATACCTGTAATTTTCATACAATTATTTCCTGATATACATCCCCTCTAACCCTGAAACTAACTAAACCAATCAATATGCTCTGTTCCCAAAGTTCCCTGCCTCTCTTATAGAGAGGAGGGAAAGTGTGGTTCATCATTCATCTTTCTGAACCAAGACTGGTCATCACAATAATTATTCCGAGTTCAGCTGCCTGTTAGTGGTGTTTTCATTTACATTGTTGTAGTCTCTGTCTATACCATTCTCAGGTTCTGCCTTCTTCACTCTGCATCAGTTCATACAAGTCTTCCCATGTATCTCTGAATTCTCTATCTTCATATACTATTACATTTGTGAACCACAATTTGTTCAGTTCACACACACACACACACACACACACACACATCCATCCATCCATTGCCTTCCAGTTTTTAGTTTCTAAAAACAATGCTGCTAAGTATATATTGAAACTATCTTTCTTTGACCTTCTTGGAATATATGTTCAGTAGTGCAAAGGTTAAAAAGCAGGAGGAAAAGAAATTGGGAAGAAGACAAAGCATGGAGTCAAGAGAGAGGAAGGAAGAAAAGAAAGAGGGAAGGAGAGAAAGCAGGAAGGTTGGAGTAGTAAAGGAAAGAGGGAAGAGGAGAGGAAGAGACAGACAGACAGAGAGGGAGGGAGAAAAGATGTATTGGAATGATGTGACTGCCTAAGATGGACCTCAGTGGACAGGCTTTGGTGGCCATTGCATTTTCTTCCTATTCCTTATTCCCCCATTGGCTCCCTCAGTGTCTGTTCTGGAAGTGTGGATGTGAGGGACAGCCTTTCGCCAGCTCACACAAACCAGCCCTGACACCAGAATGTCTATTCCTGGGGTGCAGAGAGGGGTGAGAGTACAGCATGATGGGAGTAGGCCATGGGCAGAGGGCCATCCACCCTGGATCCCCCAGATATGCTGAGCCACAGCAAGAGCCCAGGTGCAGTTGATGTTAAGTGTCCAGATCTCCCAGCCTTGGGCCACCATTTAGAATTTCTCATCAGGTTTCTCTGATTTCGTGGGTAAGTGTCATACCCAAAGTGGGGCCAAGGGTGAGAGACTCGTGGTCAAAACTATGAACAGCAATGAGATTGCTTGTGATTAAATAAAAAAGAAAAAGAAAATACTCCCATTCCATTGGAGGGGAAGGAGGAGCCCAGAGGGCCAAGCCTCCCTCCGGCATGATTCTGCCCTTCTGCTTGGAGTATAGAAGTCTGCCCAGGCACCCCTGCTGCTGGGATCTGTTGAAATGGCAGCACCCATTTCTATAGTTACTCTGGGCGGCCCATGGGCAGAGAAGGAAATTGCTTGGCCGAAATTCAGCAGATCCCAGATGTCCTTCTCCACCTGCAGGCCTGGGGGCCCAGAGGGATTGTCCCCAATATTAATGTGAACCTATGGCCCCAACCCCAGATCCCACTCTTCATTGATGGCGGAGGTTTCTTGGGGCCAGCCCTGCAGCCCAGACCTGTCCACACAGCTAATGCCCCAAAGGGCCCTAAGATAAACTGACGTGAAGCACTTAGTCCTTTTGTCGAAATCCCATCAGTGTCTCCGGCCGGCCACAAGCCCCTGAAAGCCTCCCTGCCCTGGCCTAGGCTGCGGTCCAGATCCCCAGCTCACCCTGCTCTCTTCTCATAGATCTCAGACCTTGGAGAGGTCCCAGAGGAAGTGCCGGGAGTATTTTTTGAGCAAAGCAGGAGGCGCAGCAACAGTGGTGAGTAAAAAAGAGACAGACAGAGACACTGGTCTGAGCTCATCTCAGAACTCAAGCATGGGAACGGAGCAGGCTCCTCTCTGTCCCATTTCTGGTCCCCAGCCACATTGTACAGGCAGGTTCCCAGTGGATCATGGGAAAGATGCTTACACAGAGACACGATGACCTCCGTGATGTGTCCCCCCCTAATTCTTTGGGTATAACTTCTGATTTCCCTAGCTCCCCACCACTCAGAGCTTGCTGATTCTGTCATCCAAGGGCCCATTCACTTATTGTACTTTGCTACCGGGTTTCCTTAGAAGTGAGCTAAATTATCAAGGCATGCTACCTAGAAACTGGTCATCCCAAGGATGGAGGATCATGTTGGGGGGAAAGAGCAAAGGCTGATTGGGTTGGACCAGGGCTGGACTGTAGAGGGCATGAAAGGAAGCAGAGTCCAGTGTCTGGGAAGATGGACTGGATTTTGTGGTTGCTCCTGGAGGCACTAGGGAGCCAGTGGGGTTTCATGAGTAGGAGAGTGACATGGCAGACTTGTTCTTTAGGAGAATCATTGAGCAGCCATGTAGAAGATGGAATGGAGAGGGGAAAGACCAGGTTGCCATTGCAACAATCCAGGTAGAGGGGAAGAGAGGAGATGGGTATGAATGTGCTACAGCATTCACACTCATTGAAAACAAACTCTGACCTGGCTCAGTAAATACAAAGTGGGTGAAAATGAAGCCAACTGGGATGGGGGAGGGGAATGTGGGGGTTCCCCCCTCTAATCAGATGAGCTCCCTTTCCTTCCAATTAGGAGAGTCAAGAAAATAATGGCTTAGAGCCTACACAAAAACAAAGAGAAACTTGAAGCTATAATTCAGAGACTGACTGTCCCCTGGGAGCTCAACCTGCCAGTCCCCCAAGTCCCCCAGAGAAGGAAGAGCCCACTAGGCTCACCCACCTTGAGTCTGAGCAGGAGAAGAGGACAGGGTGTCCATGGTGGGGTCTGGGGGCTAGCTCTGGCCAGGGTCCTGAGACTTGTCGTGTGTGTGCTCTCCTTCACAGTGTTCACATATCCTGAAAATGGGTCCAGTTACATCAGAGAAAACTCGAAGACCACGAATGGCCCCCTGTTCACCAAAGTAGGGAGAAAGTGCATTCCCTGGGGCACTGGGGGTAATTCTGCAGAGAACAGCCACATTTTGGAGGAGACCGGGCAGCGTAAAGTGGCACCTCCATCAGTGGCCCTGGCCCTCCACATGGGCTGACACCATCCCCCAGGATGGTCTGGCACATGGGTGGGGGTGGGGTGGGAGGAGGTCCAGGGCCCCTGAGCTTCCCTGGAAGTACTTGACCTTGACTCTAGGCATGAGAAGAAAGGGAGCCAACCCAAGGCCAGTGGGGAGGGGAGGGGATGAGCTCCAAGCTTGAATAAAGTCAAGCAGCCCCCACACTTGACTCCACATTTGGATCTTTAGGGAAGCCAGAGGAGACCCCAGAAACCTCACTTCTACGGTGATGGGGGGAGCAACCATCTCTGGGCAATGTCTGCCTCAGAAGCAGTAACAGCCTGCCTCTGCTGGGCCCTTTCAGGCTGAGCATTCAAGGGTTTTTGAGTAATCAGCAAGCATTGATTAAGCACCTACTGTGTGCCAGTCACTAAGCTGGGTACTGAGAACACAAAGTCAGAAACAAAACAATCCCTGCCCTTGGGAGAGAAAAAAATAATATGCACAGGGTACAGAGGATTTGAGCCTAGGATTTCATTGGCATGAGGACACTCCCTTGCCCGGGCAGACTGGCACCTGCTCTGCAAATTAGATACAAGTGATGGGGAAGGGGCAAGCAGGGCACAAGCAGCCAGAGAGGAGAACGCACCTTGTGTAGGAAGAAGGACTTGAGCTACGATCTGAGGGGTTCTGGCCATCCCAAGAGATAAGGGCAAGGGGGTTCATTCCAGATTGGGGTATCCGTTGGGTGTGAGGAACAGCAAGAGGCCATGGTGGCTAGACAAGAGTGCTCACAGGGAAAGTCAGAGCCAGTGGTAAAGACTCTACATGATGGGTGGGAGGACTCTCCTGGGGGGTATAGCTACTGTCTACACTGCCCTGTCACTCCTCAAAGCCAGGGACCCATCCTTGGGTTTGGCTGTGTCACATACAGACACCGAGGTGAGGACTGCACAAAGAAACTCCCAGGTGAGGAAAGTCCCTCTACCAGTGTGGGTCAGCCCCTCCCCTAAAACTTAGGAGTTATAGAGAGTTGGCTAAAGTAGACACCGAGGCCCTGAGGCAGTATGTGCAAGAGGTAGCATTTGAACACAGAGCTTCCTGGCCTTGGGGCCTCTCTCTCTCCACAGCCCATCAGTGATTCTCAATGGGCATAGGAGGAGTTCAATAAGTGTTTGCCAAATGGATGGATGGATGGTGGGAGGGCTGAGTAAATGGCAGAATCAAGAGATGAAGGAATAAAGGAAATCCAGTTCCTCAGCCTTGGGTCCTGATGTTAGATCCCCCTGCCCAACACTGTGGCAGTCAAGGCCCAGTCAAGGGTTATTCTCCCGAAAAGACTAAGAGAATCTTCCCTTCTTGCTCTGCAACAGACAAAGCAGCCAACAAACGTGAAGGGGCTCTCTTAACGCCCCCCCAACCCCGCCCCATGATCCCAGCCATCTTGCCCTACCAAACAGCTGGCTTCTGCTTATGTAGCTTGGGAACCCCTCCTGCTTGTCTCACTAGGAAAGTCTAAGTGCATCCATTTGAGGGTTCTTGGCCAGGGGTCAAAGAAGAAAGAAGTCCCCTGATTACTGTGGCCTCTGGCCCCCATCCTCCACCAGACCCCCCCTCTTTCAGCCAGCCTTCTTATTAATGAGCATCTGGGAACGGACGAGCAGAGTCAGGCAATTCTGGCACACGCCAAGGGCTGAGAGTGGGAGCCAGTGCAGGTCCCAGAGGCCTTGGAGAAGGATGGACACCTTGACCCTTTGGGGTGAACCCCCTGAAAGGAAGGAGCCTCCACACTGTCATTCCCTTGCCTCTCTTCTCTCCTTCTCTCAGGGGTCCCTGCACAAAGACACCTCACAGACCAGCACCTACGTTGCCTTGTACAAATTTGTCCCCCAGGAGAATGAGGACTTGGAAATGAGGTAAGAAAGGTCAGGGCTGGCCTGGCAAGAAGGAGAAACAACCACTGGGTTTCCCCAACATGCCTGATTGGAGAATAGCCCATTCAGGACTCCCCTAACTCCCGAGCTACTTTAAGCTTGAGAAATGGTGGACCGAGTGGCCCAAGCCTTTTGCCCCGAGGGAGGGACCCCCCAACAGCGCAGAACTCTGGACAGCTCCCAGACCCACCAAAGCCTAGCAGCCCATGGGCGGGTCAGCCCTGACCAGAGCAGGGGAGGCAGGAGCACTGATAAGGCTCAGTCAGCGCTGTGCTCATCTCTCTGTGGCGAGTGAAAAGTTGTTTTCCTCTTTTCCCATCAAGATTAGGAGATATGAGTAAGTCCCATGAGAAGGTTTATGGATTTTCCAACCTTGTTTCTGCAGGAAAGGGGGGATTCTTCCAGGCCAGATGGGCCCGTTGGGCTTTGTCCTTTTTTCCTCTGAAGATAATGGGAAGTTAATTAGCAATTAAAGCTGCTGAAATGCTTTGCGAGTGCTGGCTTCTGGAAAAGTGGGGCATGGGAAAATTCACTCCCGTGCTGGTTAAACTCCAGCATCCTCCGCTCTGAGACACAGTGAGAAGGATCGGGAATAATTTACAGACCCTCCCACCCCACCCCCCATGTCTTGGAGAGGGCTTCTCTTGGATTTTTGAGATGAAGCAATATTCATACCATCCTCATTATTCACCCACATCATCCTCCAGGCTCGCTCTCCTCCCCTCTCCGTCTCTGTTTTTCTCTCTCTCCTCTCTGACTCTTACTGTCTTCCCCTCCCCCTCTCTCCTTTAGCTTCCCCTCCCCCATGCTCCATTTCTTCCCTCTCTTCTCTCTGTGACTTCCCCCAAGCTTCTCAGAAGGAAGGAGACTTGACTGACGGTTACTTTGAGGACTCCTGAGGTCCCAAGCTCTCTTGTCACTCACCTTTGGTCTCATTGGGGTAGTGACAGATGAAATTTAGTAGCCACTCTCTCTGAAATCAGACCAATTGTTGCTGTTGATTTGGATCAGGTTCAGGACTGCTAGACACAGAGAATGGAGCTTTGGCATTGGTGGGATGTGGAGGCCTCTGGGACATGAGGGCCATTGGTTCTGGAGATGAATCGTGTGACCAGTGTTGAGCTCCCTGCTTCAAGGTGTGGTCTCAGTGAAGAGGGTGCCCTTAGAAGACCTGGCCTCCTGGTAGTCCCAGCCATGGGAGTTCTCATCTTCTCCCTTTTGTGCCCCAACTGAAGCTCAGGACACACTTAGAGGTCCCTGGGATTTCTGCTACATGCTGGTGACCCCTGGTCTAAGCACCCATCCCAGATGGGGATGGCAGCAGGGAACCCAGCAAGATCTGGGTTATCCCTAGTACAGATGTCTCTGAGCATCTCCCACAGGGCTGAGCTTGGGACCTGCAGGATAAAAAGGAGTCAAGAAGAGCTCACTAGAATCAGCACAAGAGAAAGCTCCAATAAAGTCCAGAGGTTTTACTACAAATTAAGTTAAACTGGGGAGGAAGGAAATAGGCAGCTCTCCTTCTCGAGCCAGCCCGTTAGCTGTCTCAGTGCTGCAGAGCCCCAGCACAAGGCAGGGGACCAAAGCTGCTCTTTGCTTGGCTTTAAGACTTTCCCCTGTTTTGCAGGAGGAGGATTTTTTTTATCTTTATATATTAGCTGGTGAGTCTGACCCTAGAGGGAGAACAGCGAACCTGAAAGGGCACCGGGCTTCAGCCCAGTCTCTGCCATTGTGAGCGGTGTCTTATCTGTAAAATGAGGCTGGGGGGATGGGCTCCGGGGCCCCTGGCAGCTCCAAATGTCCAGGATTGGAATCCTGCCCTTCAAGTCCAGCCCTAGTAAACCTTCCATCATGTGTCACCATGAGAGCATGGGAGCTCGTGACGTTTGATGCCTTTGGGCTCTGCCTATGTCCGTTCCACGAGCTCATTCCCCCATTTGTGAAAGGAACAGGGTCAAATCCAACCCACCCACTAGAGCCAACTTGGTGATGGCAGTGGATAAAGCATGAGCACTGGTCCTGGAGTCAGGAGCACCGAGTTCAAATCCAGCCCTGGCTCACACAGTACTACCTTAGTGCAGTCTCATACCTGGACCAGTCCAATAGATTTTGCTTGGTCTTGCTGCCTCGGGTTCCTCCTCTCTCCACTTCTAGCCCTTATTCAATTGAGAAAGGGATTTTCTTAAAGCGCAGAACTAACCATGTTGCCCCCTTCCTCACTGACCTTCAGTGCCTCCCCATCATTTCCTCTGTTTGATGTTCAAGGCACTCTCTTGCCCTTCCAGTGCTCCAGCACACTCCATGTGCTCTAAGATCCAGAGACATTAACCTACTGGCTCTTCCTGACAGAGAGCATCTCCCAGATGTAGAATGCTCTTCTCCCTCTGCTCTGTGTCTTAGTTCTTCTTGCTTCCTTTGAGACTAGGCTCAAATCCCACTTTCCTGGTTTCCCCTCTCCCCCAATGCTAATGTCTTCCCTCCACAGGTCTCTTCTGATCTATTCTGCATGGAGTTTAAACAGACCTATACATGAACACATTTCTCACCCATTACAATAAACACTCTTCAAGGGAAGGGACTGGATTTGGGTTTGGGAATTTTTGCCTTTCTTTGTATTCCCATTACTCAGCACAAGGCCCTTAACTTAATAAGAGCTTAATAAATGCTGTTGCCTGATTGGCTGATTGATTGATTCCTGACTCTCAGCCAGAGCTTATCTCACTATACAATACAATCTTTTACCCTGCAGTCCCCAGGAATAATGTGCTCCCACTTCCCAACACACACACACACACACACACACACACACACTTACACATTTCATCTTGTCCTCATTGTGAATAATGGTGATGATCTCCATTGGGGTAGATTTTAAAAGAAGATCTCCTGGAACTAAATAACCTTAGTGCCAGCCACAACTTAAGTCCAGCCTTCACCTGGGGCTCTCTCCATGGGCATAAGTGTAGATTCTGCCTGGATCATCATGTCCAAGCATCTAGGTAGCTTCCCTGTGATTCCCTAGGCCTCTTGGCGCCACAGATGGATGTGAAGGACATGGCAAATGCTGGAGCTATAACACAAGAGCAGGAGGAGAAGGCAGAGCACTAAGAATATGAAGGCTAGCTAATGATGTCTACTATTTATAGAGAACCTTAAGGAGCTTGCATCTTTATCTCATTTGATCCTCACAACAGCCCTGGAAAGTAGGTGCAATTACACCCTTTTTACAGATGAGGAAAAGGAGGCTGAGAGAGGTTTAGGACTTGTTTAGGGTCACAGGGCTATTGAGGGAGTTAGCATTCAAACAGCTCTTAACTCCAGGCCTCACCAGGCTTTGCACTGAGCCATCTAGTGGCCAAGAAAGTAAGTGCTGAATCAATCAATTTTCCTAGATTACAAAAAATGGGCAGAACCTGCAAGGGAGAAAGGTGACAGAACCTTAGAAATCTCTCTTTCTGGCAGCTCTCTCCAAGGATTTTGAAATGCATCAAAATCAATTACACACATGCAAAATGCATCATCAATTACATGTACAAAATGCATTGTTAGTTACATACAAAATGTGTTGTCAATTACACACATACAAAATGCATCAGTTACATATATACAAAATGCATTGTTAATTACACACATACAAAATGCATCAATCAATTACATACATACAAAATTCATCAATTACATATGTACAAAGTGCATTGTTAATTACATACAAAATGTGCTGTCAATTGCACATATGCAAAATACATCAATTACATATATACAAAAATGCATTGTTAATTACACACATACAAAATGCATCAATCAATCAATTACATGCAAAATGCATCATCAATTACATATATACAAAATGCATTATCAATTACACACATACAAAATGCATCACCAATTACATATATACAAAATGCATTGTTAGTTACACACATACCAAATGCATCATCCTTTACAGCCTTTCCTGACTGCCTGGAACACATACACACACAAAAAAAACCACACACACACTCACACACACAAAAACACATACACACACACACTCACTCACACTCACACTCACCCTCACACTCACACTCGGGTCTTCTGTTGTCTACCCAGGGGTAGGGAACTAGAATCAGAGTTGTCCATGCATTACTTCAGGTGAGGTGAGCCTTGCTCAGCAGTCTCAGTGTGCCCAAGCTTCTGCTTCTCCCTGGCCAGGGGCCCTGGGGAAGACAACAAGGCACCTGTAGCCAGCCAGTCACTTAGTCTCAGAATGCCATCCTTGTACCAGTCAAGAGTCCATGCACCAATATCTCCTGATACATCAGGCTCACTTTGCCCTTTTGCCCAGGAATTGTTGCTGCCTCGATAGATTTGGCCAAATGGAAGGAAACACTGGCTTTCCCATGCCCTGAGAGTTAATATCCAAGGTCAGAGCTAAAAAGTACAACTTGTGGTGACTCCCATTGCTGATGTTTAACCAAAGTCCTTCCCTAGGCTGCCATACCGCCCAGCCAACTTTCTTTTACTGTCAACAGTGCCATACTCCCTGATGGGTCTAGGTGCCCGATATACTGTGGATCTGTGCCAACAGTGGATATTAAGTAGAAGGAGATCACAAAGGAAGGTCAGGAGCATCCCCAGGGTCTTCTTGCAGACAGCAGGCAGGTCCGGTCACTTCTTGAATCCCCTGGAGATCCTAGAGTACTTGTCTCTCAGTCTGTACCTCCTAAGTCAAACTGCCTTTCTCTCTTTCCTTCTAGACCAGGAGATGTGGTCACTGTCCTCGAGGACTCCAATGAAGACTGGTGGAAGGTGATGTGTTTCCATCCCACTCTTCTGTCAGCCATTGCTGAGTTTGTCAGCAACCTGAGCTCATGCTCCTCTTCATGTTACAGGGGAAAATTCAAGACCGAACTGGGTTTTTTCCTGCCAACTTTGTTCAGCGTGTGCAGCCAGAGGAGAAGATTTTCAAGTGCGTGCAGACCTTTATTGGTTGCAAAGAACAGGGACAGATCACCCTGAAAGAGAACCAGGTGAGTGACTACCCAGACTCCCAGGAAAGGAGATCCCAAGTGGGCAATCTGATCAGCAGACCTAGAGCAGCTAGCAGGTGATGGTGGTAATAAGTATGGCCAGGATCTCTATAGAAGTCTTTTATAACTTGCCAAGTTATAGAACTCTGATAAGTTTGCAAAGCACCTTACAAGCATTATTTCATTTAATCCTCATAAAAACCTTGGGAGGAGGATTTATTATTATCCCTGTTTTGCAGATGAGGAAACTGAGGCAGTGACTTGCCCAGGATCCTACAGCTGGTTGTCTGACTGAAGATGTTCACTATCCTGACTCCCAGGTCTAGCTCTCTACATCCCGAACCCCCCAGTTGTCTCTCTAAGTCCACAAGAATATTTTAGCCTTCAATGCAGGAGAGGCGAGGAAGGCAAAGTGGTGTCCTGGGGGTGCTGTAGGGCAGGAGTCAGGAAGAGCTGGGTCTGAAGCTGGCTCAGCTGCTCAGCCTCTGCTTCTCTGTGCCCCTCTAGGTGAGACCAGCACCTCCCTCAAAGGGTTTGTGAGGCTTCAGGGAGGGAATGACTAGAAAGGGCTTTAGGAGCTTCAGAGCACTCCCGACACACCGGCCACTGTCATCCAATGCTGTCACCACTGCTCCCAGCAGCCTTGGGCCTCTGGCCTCCAGACAAGGCAGCTCAGAGGTACACTGCCGGTTGAAGAGCCGGCTTCTTTGGGGAATAAGCCCCTCCTGCTCAGCTCAGCCTTCTTACCAGGCTTGGGTGCCTCCCCTTCACAGAGCCCATGGGGGAACCCCCTGAGGGGATCCTGCCCTGCTTGGTGCAGGGATCAGTCCTGAAGCCAGCACTAAGGAGCCCTTGGTAAGGAGAGGCCAGAGCTGAGGCCGGGCCCCTGTTCTTTCAACCTTCTCCCACTTTGTCTCTCAGATCTCAGGGCTCCGGGTTCCCATGGTGCCTCCAAGCTCCGGCTCTCAGGTGACTTCCGTCAAGCCGGAACCAAACTTAGACAAGTGAGGCAGGCTTCACGTCCCTGCTCGGGTCTGCCCCGAGGCTTTGGGCTTCCTTCTTTCCAATACATCAGAGGCAGAAGGCAGTTGGACCCATGAATCACCCGCCCTGATCGTTTTCTGTGTGCTTCATGTCTTTCTTTTCCCTTGAAATTTGCAGCTCCATGTGCCCGTGCTTCCTCCTCAGACCCTATCTTGACCTCCAACTGTGCACCCTTTCCTTGAGCTCAGCCATTGAGAGCAGGTTGTCCATGTGCTGATTCTCACAGATCCCTCCCTTTGTCCAGCCACACAGAGAGACATTTCTCCGAGACTGGGAGCAGCTTGTCTCTGTGACACCGTGAGAGGGAAGAAAGCAGAGATGGAGACTTGGGCATGGTGGGCACAGTGCCACAAAGAGAGCGGGATTCGGGGAGAGACTGGGAAATGGGCTTGCTACCTGCCCTTGGGAAGCAGCCTCTGTGCAACTCCCCAGACACATAGTAAGGCATCATAGCCAGTTCTACAATAGACTCTCAAGATTGTGGGGGAAGTGGGAAATCAACCTCCCTGTGGGCAGAATCCACTCTGTCCCCTCTGTTCTGGATCAGGTTCTTAGGACTGAGTCTCAGAGCCTAACAGAAAACACATGTATCTTGGGGAGGCTAGAGGGACAGAGAGGGGGCCAACAGGTCAGCAGGAGGTTCACGTGGCCTTGGGGAGCCACCCACAAATCTCAGCCCCAGCTCTGCCTCTTCTAGTGGTTGCTATAGAAATACATCAAACTTTTATGAGGCAAAGGATTTTTTTAATCACGAAATACCCAGAAGATTCGGGTTTCCCCAAATTTCCCCTCATTATGTTGAAATAAGCAGAGGGCTCTGGGCAAATAGAAGGCAGGAGAGCTCGTGTTCCCCTGGAGGGACAAGGGGAGTCTCCTGGAAAAAAAGGTGAACTGAACCTTGGAGGAAGCTAGGCTTGGGCTGGGCCATGAAGAGGAAGCTGGAAAGCAAATGGGAATGTGCCAGAGTGGGTTGGCTTAGCTTCTGTGGCATGCCTCAGTTTCCAATTTTGTGAATATTGTGTGAATGAGCTTCTTGGAGCTCAGACTTACAGCTGCTCCTTTGGTTCAACCCTTTTACCTTAGAGTGGAGGGCTACGGCCCTTGCCCAAGGCCAGGTGCTCTGGCTCCCCTTCCCCCCCCCCCAGCTCCCCCACTCCAGCAAAACTCCCAGACTGAAATGCATTTGATACGAGGTCTTTGTCAAGAGGCCGGCAGCCTGGGGCCTTTAGCAGACATGATTCAAGGGTGGTTTTTAATTACGGCAAGTCACTGAACTTCTCAGACACCCTGGGTAGTTCTAAGGCTGACGCTCATCTGCCCCAGTGGAGGGCACCAGTTAACAGAGATCCGGAACTAAATGGCCAAACCGTTCCCATCCTTTAGCGGGACATGTTCAGAGTCCCACACAGCCACTCATTCGGAACAAGATAGATCTGCCCAGTCTTTGGTGGGGATCCATGAGCTCATCCCAGGGCATGCTCCCTCCCCTCCTCATCCTCATCAACTCTGCTCTGGAGTTTGGCCACCAATCCTGTCCCCCCACCATGCCAGGGACCTTTCTGGGGTCCTGGATCCCCCCTTTTCCAGGCTGGCACCTCTCCGTGGAGCTTCTCTGGTGCCATTCTTTGGTCTTAGCGTGCCGTGCCCACCCCTGGCCCCCATCCCTCCGTGGTCCTGCAAGTTGCCTGCAACCTTCAGACTGGGAGTGACCACCATGCAGCATCGCCATGAGAAGGCAGATGTTCAAAAAGATGAGCCTTTGCCTTGGACATCAGATGGAAGTCACTGAAAGTGGCGGGCCCTTCCCCCGAGTCAAGCCAATCCACCTTCCTCCTCCTTCCTCCTCCTGTCCAATCCTGGCCCAGCTGGGTCCCCACAGGCCCAAGGTCTGGTCACTGTCCACTCATTAACAAGTTCACAAATGAGACGTTCGCCAATCCACCACTAATTTGCTTTTATGACTTAAAAAAAAAAAAGATTCCAACCACTTAGCAGGAAATTTGCATTTATAAAACTGTAATTAAGAGTCATTTTGCGGGAGGACTGCTCTTTAGTGCCCCCCCATATTACAGGGCATGAGTTTGCACCAGCTGTTAGTCAGTGACAGACACGAGCAGTCTCTGTTCTCTCCACCCAAGGGTCAAAGTGGTTCGTGGAACCCCCAGATGGCCCAGTGTACTTCAGCAGCCGGTAAGCCTAGCAAATAACCTATTTACAATTCAAAAGGGTCTGCCATTCGGGCCAAGGACCACAGTCAAAGTAATAGGGAAGAGTATGAGTCAGGGCCTTTGAACTCCCTTCCATGCCCAGAGGGTGTCCAGGAACATCCCTCCAACAATTATTGGGTCAATCCCTCTAGGGTTAGCCAACCACCATGTTGTAGGGTCAGCCCTCCATAGTGAATGGGATGGTGAAGCTTTCACTCAATCATTGTGAACAGCTCTTGCCTAAAGCCTCCCCTCCCCCCTCAAGAGAAGGTCCCCCCAGTGTCCTTGAAGCTTTCTCCAGGTCTGAACTCGAGCTACCTACCTACCTCCCCAGCTCAGCAATCTTCCTCCTGCATCTCTTGAAGGACGTTCTTGTCTTTACATCTGCTGGAGAAGGAGGCTGCTCTTTGGTACTGTCCACTGACCCCGTGCTCACTCACAATATTAACCCTTTGTGGAGGGCATCACCCCATGATTTCCAGCCTAGCCACAAGAGAAGGCCATGGAAGGCAAGGTCTCCCAGATCTCAGCACCTTTCTTCTGCCATGGTCAGGTCCCATATGGAGGGCTGACACACACTTTGGCAGTGCCCCTCGGTAGAAGGCAATGGTGGGCTGGAGTAACTCCTTATATCAGTCACACTCATGTGATTTCCACTCAGCTCACACACACCCCCAAGAGTCAAGGCCACCTGCCATGAACTCACTCTTGTGGGCTTTTCTCCCTTCCCTGAAATGGCAGCCCCTTTACCAGAGGGTTCCTGGAGGGGTAACCAAGCACTGAGCCTTCTTCTTCCTTTCCTTTGAATTCAGATCTGTGTGAGCTCAGAAGAAGGCCGCGACGGCTTCATCAGGGTCTGCAGTGGCAGAAAGAAGGGCCTGGTGCCTCTGGACATCCTAGAAAACATCTGATCTCTGTGCCCCGCTTTGTGCAGTGAAAACTTTGGCTGCCAGTGGCCAACAGCCCCTTCAGATGGACATTGTCGGTTCTGATGACCCCCGGGGGAGTGAGAGTGTAAATGCTCAAATGCACACACACACTCACACACACACTCACACACTCACACACACACACACTCTCTCTCACACACACAGACACACCCCAAACTACTGAGCAACGATGAGAATGGTAACAAAATGGAAGGTTTGTTTAGGAAATCCACTGGGTATGAATGGAGACTGGAGGCAATGGCCTTGGCAGGGAGAATTTGGGGGAGGGGAGCAGGAAGCAGTTGGAATTTCAATATACTTGTCTAATAAAAGATGTCTGTGTGTCGGAAGAAGCCCACTGAGGCAGCCCTGTGTTACTGGACACCTGGGCAGTGACATCTGACCTTCTCTGGACTAAGTAGGCTGATGCTTTGGGGCCAGGATGGCATGAGCCCCAGCTTTCTGTCCACAATATTAGTCAAACTGGGGTGGCCAGTCTCCCCAGGAAGCTGTTTGGAGCCCGCCAATGAGGGAGGGTCTAGAATCCCATGTTACCAGATTGTCAGAAAATGCAGTGGCCCACTGAGGTCCCCTCCTCCCTCTCTGTCTCTTTCTCTCTCTGTTTCTATCTCTCTGTCTCTGTCTCTATCTCTCTGTCTCTCTGTCTCTGTGTCTCTGTCTCTCTGTCTCTGTCTCTATCTCTCTGTGTCTCTGTCTCTGTCTCTCTGTCTATCTCTGTCTCTCTCTGTCTCTGTCTCTGTCTCTTTCTCTCTCTGTCTCTCTCTCTCTGTCTTCTGTTTCTCTCTGTCTCTCTGTCTCTGTCTCTGTCTCTCTCTCTCTCTCTGTTTTGTCAATATATAACATATTACAAGGCTAGGATGCCCTGTGTTTTACACTGGGCCACCGGTCCCCCACTGGTTCTTCTCTCCTTATTCCACTTTTTCCACAGGTGGAGAGAATTACACAAAACAGATTTTGGAGATGCCTTGCATCCAGTGTTGGTTGGGTGAAGGGAACCTTTATTTACTATTAAAAAGAATCCATTTTCTTATTCTTTCTCTGTAGGTTCAAAGCCAGGCAGCCTCCCAGGGGCACCTGATGAAACCGCTCTCATTTCCAGCACCCTCCCATCTGTTTGTCAGAGAGCCCGGCCCTTTAGTGGGCTTCCTATGTCTGTCAGATTTAGGGATCAGAGTCAGGGATTAGAAGGAGCCCAAATCTGGGGGTTTGCCAAACCCAAATCCCTTTTTCCCTTGGGTTATTTACTATAAGCTCCCTGTTGGAGAAAGGAAATGCTACCCTCCCTCTTCTCATTTGGTGTCTCCCGGGGAAACATGCTGCTGCTCCTCTCCCCTCCCACCACCCCACTGTGGGCTCTGGTGCACATGGATGCACCATCCCATAATGTTCCCCCCTTCAGTCTCCTCCTCCTTGTATTCCAGCTGGAGCTGGAGCATCTGGGCCAAAGAAGGAGAAGGTGAACTCTAATCCACAATGGCCTTGAAACCAATGGCAGTTTGATTTCTTTTGATACAGAGCAATAAGCGATTAAAGTGAGTGCCCACAGCTTCACTGACATGTCGCTTTTGCGAACCAAAGCCTGGCTGTCTCCGCTGAGTCTTTTCTTCCTTATGGCCTGGAACTGAACAGGAGATGGGGAGTGGGTGGAAGCCTTGGGTTCTTTTTTCGGGTGCCTTACCCTCAATTCTGAGGCAGTCCCCCCCCCGAGTTCCCTCCCTGCCTAAGATGTGGGACATAGATGGGAGTTCAGGGAACAGACGGACCCTCTCAGAATGGGACGGGATGCATTTGCCTGAAAAACCGAATGTCTGAAGACCAGTGTTGGTTGCCTCTAACTCCATGTTCTATTTAATAATAAAAAATGCCCATCAGTGTAAGAACAACCTGCGTCCTGGCTTCTGCTTGAACTCCAAGGGGATATGCTTTGAGCTGATGGCCAAGAGGAAGTCAGACTTTAATGGTACCAGAATGCCCACTTTGTCCTTCTGTTTGTCTTTCAACAGATGAGACCCATCCAGACTGCAAAGTCCCCTACCCAGGTGGTACGTGGCAGGGCATGATTTGATTCCAGATCCAGGGCTCTTTCCACATATCACTGAGTAACTTAACAGCTACAGGCTCTAGCAGCAGGGGTAGTGGTAGGATGGGAGAGAGGGAAGAGGAGCCAACATTCTCAGCCAGGGAGGGCCTGGGAAGGAGGGCCATGCTCTCCTCTCTAAACTACCTCCACTCTTCACCCATAGAACCTCTTGTAAGAGTGAGGGAGGCTCTGGGGTCTTCTGGATGCATGAACTGCCCCAAACAGCATCAGTCACAGCCTACCTCCACCTCCCCCTCTGCTTCCTTGTAGCTGCTGGCCATGTCTTCTCTGGAGCCCTCCATTGAGAGGCCTTCTTTCCTCTGGGTACTGCAGGACTGCATGAGCCTGGAGCACCCCTCGTGCTATTCATCTCCAAATCCTTTTGAAATCATACCTGTTCCGAAAGCTCTGATACTTCTTCCTGTGTCTGTGTCATGAAATGAGCAGAGCAGCTGGACTGAGCGAATGCTGAGAGAGAACATGGAGAGACAGGGAAGTAAAGGAGTCCGTTAGTACTTAAGTGTGTCCAAAAAAAACCCGGCCCCAGAGTCCCCAGCCTTGGAGAGAATGGCCAGCTGCATAGAGTGTGGAAGCCAGCTGGGCTTCTCATGGTGGATGGGGCCAGTCCTTGGAGACCCCCTCTAATGTTGGGCTTTCCAGTCTTTCTTGGTATCCTTAAGTGTGCTCCCAGTAGCTCTCCTGTTAGGATATACTGTCCTGGAGAGTGGGGAGCATTTATTCTTTGTCTTCTTGGAAACTTTAGCCCAGTACCTAGCACTCAGAAGGCACTTAATGAATGATGACTGATTACTTCACTGTTTCTGGTACAGTTTCTAAGCTTGCCATGAGCAGGCTCCAGAGGATGCAGGAGCTCCTGAGCCAGAGCAATGTCAGCAGATGCTTCCTTGTTGATATCTCCAGTCTCAGATAGTTTGGTGGAACCATGAGCCTATTATGAAAACAAGTGAAAACACTTCCTTGACCACTTTAACTTAAACTGAAATCGAATTTATTGGATAAGGAGAAAGGTCTTATGTTCTCTGCTCCTTTCAATTGTGTGAGTCTGAAGATGGGGTACGATGGCAGAATCGCTGACTTTGAAGTCAAAGAACCATAGCTCTGGTTCTGCTGCTGACACAATCTCTGTGACCTTAGACAAGTCCCTGCACTCTCCTTGAGGAATGAAGAGGTTGCACTGTGTGCCTTTCCTGCTCTCAGTTTCTGACCCTCTGTCAAATGTCCAATTTTTAAAAGCCCTTTGCTCCCTTCTCCCACTCCATCAAGGTCACCTTCCCTTCATGTGTAACACATCTGCCTTCGAGGGCAGCAAACCTGGTGCACCTGGCAATTATTTCTACCATCCCCCTTTCAGATCGCACAAAAAGCGTTCCCTCAGTCAAAGCTTTTGAAACGCTGGAGCATCGAGCCCCAATCCCCACGTGTCCTTGGCTCAGGCTAGCTGCCCAGCTCGTTTCATCTTCTGCTACCGGTGGGCATGGTGAGTGGGCTTCAGTAGGACATGTCCCACCAGAGGCAGCAGAAAGCCAACCCAAAGGGTGTGTGGGATGGGGAAAGCTGGTGACTGATCATAGGAAGAAGTCATGGGACCATAAGAGTGAGGAAATATTTGGGAAGCACTTGCCTTATGGAGGGAGAAGAGAACTCAGAAGCAGTGAGGGAGATAGAGAAGAGGGAGTTAGAGGGGTAGAAGCAGACCCAGGGGAGCTTTCCAGAAGCTTCAGTCACAAAGTCCCCAGGCAAGGAGTCCAAGAAAACGCCCACTTTGGTATTGCCCAGGCAGAAGAAGGCTGGCTCCTCCAAAAGCTGGCCGGACAAGAACAGGATTAATGAACCCAGGGCTGAGGAAGGCTGGCTCTGGGTGACATTCACCTGGTCCTGCCAGGGAGCGCTCCTGATGAATGAATAGAGCCTCCAAAGTGTCAGGAAAGAGATGAGGCTATTAAAATGAAAGAGGAATGGGCCCAATCCTGGCAAGGGTGAGCACCAGGTGCCCACAGACCATTACTCACACAGACAAGGAGGACAATCCTGATGCAGCCTAGATCAGAGGCAGACAGACACAAGCGACCCTGCTGACAAGGGCAGCTGGGCTCACCAGCATGGGAAAGGGGCAGCTGAGCTCCTGAATGGGGCATTGGGGCCAGTGTAGCTTGGTTTTGATTTCAGAAGATCTCACAGTGGGCACAAGAAAATTTGTTGATATTAGTTGATACCTATGAGCACTTTGACAACTCCATTTCCATAACTGCCCCCCACTACCCCCCTGCCAGAAAGATGCACAGGCTCTCCGGCTTCAATTCATTGTCAAGGTCTGGCTAAGGAAAATGACCCCCAAAAACCATCAGACCGGCTCACGGGAGTACCCCGGCACACAAACTCCTTAGAAGAGAAGAGAGATGAAAACATAGAGAGAAAGGCAGAGAGGAGAGGGAGAGAGAGAGAGAGAGAGAGAGAGAGAGAGAGAGAGAGAGAGAGAGAGAAACAAAGATAGAGGAAAGACTGAAAGGCAAAAAAAAAGAGAGACAGAGACAGAGAGAAGAGACAGATATAGAGCCAGGGATGGAGAAGGATTTACTTCTGACCTTCCAGGCTGCACTTGAAGGTTCTTCGAAGCAGGGAGGCACTGGCCTGTATTGGTACAGGGTTCTCTGAGCCAATAAGATTACAGGTGCAGACATTTTCTGTACTCTAATTGCTGAACTTGGCTAAAAAGGGAGTAAAGAAGGGATGAGAAGACTTACACAAGAACCTTAAAGGATATTGCATTGCATTAGAACAAAGCATCAGGTACCAACTCTCTAAATGGTCCTTGTTGTTGTTGTTGTTCAGTCATTTTAATTACATCTGATTTTTGTGACTTCCTTGGGTGTTTTCTTTCCAGAGATGCTGGAGTGGTTCAGTTTGCCATTTTCTTCTCCAGCTCATTCTACAGATAAGGAAACTGAGGCAAACGGAGTTCAGTGACTTGTCCAGGGTCACACATCTTATAAGTGCCTGAGGTCAGATGTGACTTTGGGGCTTCCTGACTTGAGCCCCAGTGCTGTGCCACCTGGTTGCCCTTAGTAAATCCCCACTTTCTTACTGGGTTTTCACATACTCAAGAATGTCTGCCTAGAAGGATTTGCAGCAGCAGCAGCAACAGTAGCGGCATCAGTAGCAACAGCAGTAAAACCTATAGTAACATTGACAGAAATAACAACAAAATCAAAGCAATAACTGCCCAGAGACAGGGACATGCACAGGAACAACTAACATGGACTCTGAGCAGAGGTCACCCCATATATTCCTTCCCACAGTCCCAACATGGCATGGCACCTACCATCCAAGCAATCCCAGCAGTGCTGAGGAGCCCACCAAAAAAGAGCCCACAGAACAGAATCAGGATCAATGGGGAGATGTCCCAGAAAGGCAGGTTTAGACCCAAACCAGCCTGCATCATAATGAAGGCTGCCCAAAGGTGGAATGGGCTGCTCTGGGAGGCCCTGGATCCCCTCTTCCTGGAGCCCTTTGTGATGGAAGACAAACCTTAAAGATCCAGAAAATGCCTGTTGGTCAGAACATCATAGATCTAGACCTGAAGAGGACCTTAGAGGTCTCCACGTCCACCTGTACACACACACACACACACACACACACACACACACACACACAACTTTTCCATTTGTTACTTCAATTGCCACCATTCTTCTGGCAACTAATCAAATTTTCCTAGTCTCAACAAAAGCACTGGAAACCTCAATCTCCTTATCTACAAAATGTGGATAATACCTAATACACATGGTTGCTGTATTTTACTAAATTAAAAGCAATAGAGTCATTTGAATCTTCATCAAAACAATCATTCATTAAACACCTACTATATGGTGGGTGCTGGGCTAGGTGTTGGGGATATTAATACAAAGAATGAAATAATCTTTTGTCTCAAGTAATTTCCAATCTATTGAGAGAGAGAAGTACCTGTATAAATACATACAGAACAAATAAAAGATTGGGGGTCAGTTGAGGCAATCAACATTAGGGTGAAGGGATCAGTGGAAACCATTATCCCATCCTACTTAAATTGAGAAGATACTACCTCCTGATTCCTTTCTCAAGAAAGAACAACCAATAAATCATGAGTGTGTGTGTGTGTGAATAAGGTCTAAACAACTCTATTGAATCAATCTATCATACTGGTTATACTTTGATGGATTTATGAATCCTTAAAAGCCATGAGATGAACTAGAGTAGCTCAACACAGAAAGCAGGCTGGGATTAGTTGAGGAAAAATGGAAAAGCCTATTATGTTGCTAAACTGTTCAGAACCTGGGAGAGGTAAGCATTTGCAGCTTGGTGGCTATGCCTTTAGCCAAGCCACTGTGCCAAAATTGCTGGAGGAGGGGGGAAAGAAGAAGATGGAGCTTCAAACTTAGATTCTCCTCCTTAGACAAAGGAGTCCAGGAGCTGTATCATTACTGCATGTGCCACTGAAGAAAGAGAGGGGTTCTAGTAAGTAGAGAGGAATGAGGCACAATCAGGACAAATGGGTAGAGGTAAGAAAATGGAGGGTCATGAGTCAGTAGCCAAGAGAAAGCCTTTTTGTTGGGGTTGGTTCTAGGAAGACTAGAAAGATCAAATGGGGCCAGATCATGAAAGGTTTTTAAACAAGTTAAACAAGGGAACTTACATTTTTACCAGAGAGTCAATAGTCACTAGAGTTTGTGGAGTAAAAAGTGGATTAGTTAGATATACCTTTAAAGAAACCCATGCAGGGACTGAAATAAAAGGAGACTCAAGATGGGGAGATAAGGCGGGAGGCTGCTACAAAAATCTAGGGCAGAAATGCTAAGGATCAGAACAGTGGCATCAGCTTGAGAAATGAGAAGAGGTCTGAAAGGAAAGCTGCTGTTAAAGCAAAAGCAGCAAAATCTGGTGTGGGGAGGGAGACAGGAGAAGGGAAAGGGTAGAAGAGAAGGAGGAGCTCAGAATAATGTTCAATTTAGAAACCCTGGAGCTTGGGGGATCGATGATACTTTGGACAAGAAGATTGTTGTTGTTTGTCCTTATTTCTGGAAGAGGAAAAGGCCATCAATTGGATAGATAGATAGATAGATAGATAGATAGATAGATAGATAGATCAGGACAATTGGAGATGATCTCGAATGCAATGGAATACTTGAGACTGAAGATGAGGGGAAGATGTCCTGATCACTATCAGGCAGAGAGCAAGCATTTAAGTGCTTCCTAGGAGTCAGGTTCTGCCCTAGGCACTTAGGAGACAGGGATAAAAATGAAACTTTCTCTCTCCTACACATGTTTACCTTCTATGGGTAAAGTAACATTGTATCACTGCTGCTATAGGTCTTGCAACTATTGCTCTTACTGCTGCTACTGTTGCTGATGCTGCTACTGTTATTGCTGTTGATATTGATGCTATTGCTGTTGATTGTTGCTGTTATTTCTGTCAGTGTTGCTGTTGGTTTTGCAACTGTTGCTCTTACTGCTGATACTGTTGCTGCTGCTGCTACTATTACTGCAGCTATTGATATTGATGTTATTGCTGTTGATTTTGTTGCTGGTG
>JAJPUD010001872.1:316066-339349 GCA_023553655.1 Myrmecobius fasciatus
CTGTCAGTGTGCTATAGGTTTTGCTGCTGTTGCTATTGATATTGCTAGTGTTTTGCTGCTACTGCTATTACTGTGGCTGTTGATATTGATGTTATTGCTGTTGATTTTGTTGCTATTGTTTCTGTCAGTGTTGCTATAGTTTTGCTGCTGTTGCTACTGCTGCTGCTGCTATTACTGCTGATGTTGATATCGATGCTATTGCTGTGGATTTTGTTGCTGTTGTTTCTATCAACGTTGCTACTATAGGTTTTGCTGCTGCTGTTGTTACTGCTGCTAAGGCTGGTGGTGTTGCTACTGCAGCACATGTTCTTCAGTTGGTTGTCTTTCCAGGAGGTTGGGCTTTTTGGTTCTGGGCCTGGTCACTTCATATCTGGCTTACTTCAGGAAGCTCTCTGCTCTGCTCCAGCCCTGGGGAACTAACCAATGTAGATGCAGCAAACATACTAATTCCAGGAGAGTTCGCTTCCAGTCTGTGCCAGGGACTCAGAGAGTAGGGATGGGGAAGGGGATGCCAAGAATTCAGCATTGATTAATAAGTGATCCACCAGCTCCCCGGAAAGGAATTGGGCCAGCCTGGCCCCTGACCACCTCAGGGCTTAACAGGCCAAAAGGAGAAATCCAAGGGACACCAGATTGATCCTAACCAATTCAGCAAGCACTTATTAGGCACAATTATATGCCAGGCACTGGCCTTGATCTTAGGACTCCAAAAAGGTGCTTATAGTTTGCTATGAAGGAGACCTTTGACATCCAGATGTAGTTGGTCCAAAGCCTTCCCATGCTTTCGCACAAGAGAGAGCACGTGGCCCTGAGGAGGTCAGAACTGGAGGCACATGGCTCTGAGAATATCAGAGCTGGAGGCACTTTAGAGTTTCAGGGCTCACCTTTTCATTCTATAAAAACTAAGTCTTGAGGGAGGAAGTAGCTTGCCAAAGGCTATAGCCAGCCAAGGTAGGGATGTAGGGGGCCACCAGAAGTAGATCTCTGGCCCCCAGGGCATCTTCTCACACACCAAACTGAGAAGGGGCACAAGAGAATTTTCCTTCAGCAGTTTGTCCAAACTGGGGAGTTTGTGGCCACCTGGTGCTAAATTAGTGACTCCCCGGCTTCTCTCTTTCCCAGAGCATCTTTTCTCAGTGAACATAAAACTCATTTATCTGACAGTTGGACCTGGTACACTATTCATTCCAAAGGAATCTATCTAGCAAAGCACTGGCTCTCACACAGGAAGGAGGCAGGGAGGATGAGGAAGGCAGAGAGGACGCTGGCCTCTGGAAAAGCAAGGTAAATTGCTCTGGTCAGGATGCTGGCCCAGGATCATCAGGCAACTTCTCAGCTTTGGACAAGATGATCCTATTGAAGCTTCTATTCTAATAGAGGGAGGTAGTGCTCCCCTTACTGCCTTGCAATCTCGGACAAGTTCTTTGCCCTGCCTGAGGCTGCTTATTCATCTAGGAAATGGCTCTGGCTCTCTTAATATTTGCACCACTCACCCCACCCCCACCCTTGCCAGCCCACAGTGAATGGAGAGCCAAGAAACAGAGTTGCAAAAGAATTCAAGCTAGTAATGGCCACATGAAAGAATGCTCCAAATCAGGCTTGATAGAAGCAATGTCCATTAAAACAAGTCGGGGTGTTCATTCACACCCCAAAAATGACAAGGAGAAAAGGAGTCACGGGAGCTATGAGAAGACAGATCCACTAAGGCTCTGTTGGTGGAGTTGGGGAACTGTCCAATCATCCCAGAAAGTTATTGGGAATCACACCAGGAAAGTCATTGAATCGTTCATGTTCTTGCACCAGTGACCCCACTTTTTGGCAGAGCCCCATGGTGGTCAAAGGCAAGAAGGAAGTGCTGGATGAATCAAAACATTGAGAGCAGCGATTCTTGGGAGAACCCCACAGCAGAAACAGATCTAATGCCCATTGGTTGGGGGGCAGCTGAACAAACTATAGTAAAGGAGTATAATGGGCCATGATCAATCCTGCTGTAGAAAGAACAAATATGGGGCTCCAAAGAGCCCAGGGAGAACAGGATGTTCTTGTAGAAGCAAGAGGCAGGATGGGGGAAGGACTAGAGTCACAGTGACCAGGGAGGCAGGGATTTTCATGGACTTGGAGATAGTACAATTTTCTCTTCTGTAAATTGGGGATAATAATATCACCTTCCCAGCCTGGTTGTACAATCAAATGAGATACTACTTATAAAGTGTTTTGCCCAGTGCCTGGCACACAGTAGGTGCTGTATAAATGCCCATCCTTTTTCCCTTCTAATTTCTTCCTGCTTGTTGTCTCAAAGTCATGGCAAAGTACATAGAGCCTTGCTGCAAGCCCTCGAAGCCTCCAGGGACCCTTCCCAGGGGCCAGGCTGTATGAATGAAGAGGGATCAGATAAAATCCTTGAACTTTTCTGCAACCCCAGTCTCTGTCCTTGGGCTCAATGTCAGGAAAGGCTTCCCCACTGAGAACTGGCCCAGAATGGACTGGGCTTCTGGGACAGGTGATGAGCTCTCTGTCCTTGACAGTCTCCAACCACAGACAAACTAGTCACTTGGGGATGCTAGAGAGCCTCCTTTCATGTAGAATGGGACTAGAGGCTCTGAGGTCTCTGCCAGCTCCAAGCTGAACTTGTGAAGTCCTTTATGATTCTGTAAAATCCCTATGGATGTCACCTTGATTTTTCTTTTTAAGAGCACAGGTGCTGCATTTGTCCAGGAATGGAGGTAGCAAAATGAAGAATGGAAAGATCAATTGATCCAAGATGGAGAAAGTGACATGGGTAATTAGTCTGCAACGGGGGCTGAAGCTGCAATAAGGCAGTGCAACCTGAAACAAAGATCATTTCGGAGGCTGTGGAAATGTCACAAAATTCAGTTTAGATGGGAGACCACGAGGTCTCAGATTTGGCCATCTAGTACCCCAGGGGCCTGGAAAAGGTGCCCATAAAGGAAGATGGTGTTCTCCTGGCGTGGTTTGCTGAGGGGTCATGCCATGTGCTCCTGGTGTGATTTGCTGAGGGGTCATGCCGTGTGCTGCCCAGGCAGAGCAGGATCTCAATGGGTCAGCATGTGCACAGATGCTAAGCTGCCTTGGTCTCTCTTCTGTGCCTCCTTCCTTCGGCACTGACCTTTTGGAAGGGCATCAGAAACTGTGGATGGGCTTTGGATCTGGCAGCACTGGAGAGCTGTGGGCACAGCATCAGTGGGAGTAGGTTGGCAGTGAGGAAAGAAGAGCGAGGTTCCCGAAAAGAGCAGCCCACTGGCTCCCTCCCTGCAGGCCCATTGTTAAATGGCTCACTAGCAGCCTCGCTGTTTGGGTCCTATTTCAAAGAGCCTGGATTGTCCTATCAGTACCTGATCACCTGTTTCTCTGCTGCTTAGCCTGCCCCTTTCCAGGGATGAAGAAATTCCCAGCTCCATACCTGGCTTATGGTATATATGGTACATAAGGATACTTCCTTTGACTTCCCACTTTGAGAGTTGGGGGAAAGCCTCAGCTGGAGTCATAGTGGGCTGATTTGTCAGCAATCCAAGGTGGAGGTGGAAGGGAGTGCTGGAGAGCCTGATTCCCCAAGGTGCTGCCAGTCACTGAGGGAGACCTCCCCAAATGAGGCTTATGTCTGGCAATTTCTCAAAGGCACATGGGGGGGGGGTAGAGGAAATCCACTGCAGCGCTTCCTGGAAAGCAGCTTCGATTGTTTTAAAAGCTCATGTGACATCGGCCATGAAAAGAGCACTGGCTCTGGAGTCCAGGTTCTGAAGCCTCGGTCTCCTGTCTGTGGCAGCATGGGCAAGCCTCCAAGCAACCTGGGCCTTATACTACCTGACTTAGGAGGTTAGCATTGAGAGAAATTTGAGGCTTATTAAACCATTTGCACACATAATCTCATTTAATCTTCATCACAATCCTAGAGAGAGGTGCTACATTATCCCCATTTTACAGGAGAGAAAATTGAGAGACTGACAAGTGACTTACCCAAAATCATGTGGCAAGTGAGCATCTGAGGCAGGATTTCAACTGACTGCAAACTCAGCATGTCATTCTCTATGTCACCTTCCTATAACCCCTGTTTCTCCCATAAGTCAAGCTGCTGGAGAGCAATACTTGCCAATCAGGCTGCATTTATCTCCCCAAGCAAACTCTGAAAACGTTGGCCCTGCTATCTCTAAAAGGGTCTGATCTGCAAAACTGGCAGATGAGTGCAGAGATGGCTGGCATCCCCAGCAGTACCCAGGACAGCTCAGGACTCACTCCTCTGGAGGAGCCTATTAGCCCAGCCCTTCCACAAATACAAGGCTGGGGCTCCCCAGCAGGCCCAAAATTAGGCCTGCTCTTCCTTTTGCCATCTTCAGATTATATCAAAACCCAAGTCTTTGGCCACCAGTGAATAATAGAGTGTGCTCAATAGTGTTCCCTGGTCACCTCTCCTTCCTTACTGACTAATGAACTCTAAAGAGCTCTGTGACTTGGATTTTTCCACAGAGAGTGAGGGCACCTGAGGAAAGCCTGGCAGGGCTGGCATTACCCAGAGCATGCTTTAGTCCGGGCACCATCCACAAGGGCTCTCACTGTTTCCTCCTCTGCAAAACAGCCTGTGAACTTTAGATCCAAAGTCCGGGGATAGGGGGAGGATTCTGGAAAGATGATGGACTCAGTTGGTAAATCTCAAGCTCTCCACATTTCCCCCACAAATAGAGCAAGTTTGTGCCTCAGGGTGAACATAGATCGCTAAAAAAGCAAGGAGACTTGGAGCAGAACTGGGGTCCTTCTGATACAACCTGAGAAGATCAGGAGGAAAACCTGGAGCAGGGATTACCCTGGGAAGTGCAAACATCTCTGAGCTAACTCAGCAGAAACACCAAGGGGAGAGCTCTGGGGCCAGCTCTGTGTGGCTGGAGCTTCAGTTGGAACCACAGAGACTTTCATCTCCCCAACCATTTGTGAAATTGGGGTCTGAGCCCAGGAAGAGTGAGGGAACTTCGACTGACTGGGAATGCCAGGCCCAGCTGTGCTGCAGGGATGGGGTGAGAAGGATCCAGCCCAGCAGGAGTGCAAAGGCAGTGGGCTAGGGATGCTGCTAGCTGTGGGCACTTGCAGGGAGGGGATCTCTTGGTTTGGAGTTCCTGGTCAGAGGGGAGAGCTGAGGTGAAGCCAGAGGCACCTTTCTGCTTCTCCCTACCCCAGTAGTAGAGGTGCTTACATTAATGTCTCTTATTTTTAAAAAATGAACCAGCAAAGAATAAAGAACCCAGTCATAGAAACTTAGTATGGGAACAGGGAAGATTAAGGTTCATCCTCAGAGGAGGATACTGAAGCAAAAAAAAAAAAAAAAGCTTCTACCCCAAAGAGTAATGTGAAATGGCTCTCTGCTCAGAAAGAATTTATAGAACTCAAAAAAGAATTTAAAAAATCAAATGAGAAACATTGAGGAAAAACTAAAAAAATCCAAGAAAAACAAGATTATGGGCAGGGGAAAGTTAACTAAGTAGAAAAGGAGGTACGGAGTCTCGTAGACGAAAATAACTCTTAGAAAATTAGAATTGGGCAATGGGAAGCCAATGAGAGAGCAAAAAATAAGAAAACAGATTATAAAGAGTGAAAAAATAGAAAAGAATATGAAACATCTTACAAGAAAAATGCCATATCTGGAGAACAGATCAAGGAGAGAAAATTTAAGAATAATTGGACTGCCTGAAAGTCATGACCAAAAACAAAAGGGACTTTGACACAATAGTGCAAGAAATAATCCAATAAAATTGTCCTGGAGTGATAGAACAGGAGGGGAAAATCATCACCTCAATGACATTCTTTGTGGGAAAAATATTATTGCCAAGTTTTGAAACCCCCAGATCAAATAGAAAATTTTGCAGGAAATAAGAAAAAAAATCAAGTATGCTGGAGTTACAATTAGGGCTTATCAGCATCCACAATTAAAAAAATAAAAAAAAATAGCAGGTCCTCAAATCATATCCATCAAAAGAACTAGACCTGTGTCCCATATCCAGCTAAATCATCTATAATATTGAATGAGAAAAAAAATGAACATTCAATGAACTTGCATTTTCAGGTCTTTCTATCAACCAAACCTGAACTCAACAGAAAATTTAATATGTGAGACAATATTAAAGATCAATTGCAAGGAACTCAACATGAACAAATTGTTTTTGGGTTTTTTTTACATGGGAAAGAAACATCATATTTTAAGATTGTCATCAACAATAGGGCAGTTCTGGAAATTAATCATGGCAGATGAATGAGAAACCCTTATAGTTTCTTAATTTTCACATTCAGTTTTATCTCTTTAAGCCATGCTAAGGGAAGTAGAGAGAAGTCAGCATGAATACCATTTTAGGAACAGAATTAAATTTAGGTTTGAGATCATTTCAAATCAATCTCAAATTAGTAACTTTGAGTATCATTAGTGAAAAGTAGTCATTATCTGACTTTTTTTGGTTGTTAATAATACCTTATTTCCATAGAGTTGTCATCTGTACTATTATCTAATCACTGACTACTTTACCATTTGTATACTGACAAATTTGATACGTTCCCAGAGCTAGTACCACATTTGCTATTTCTATAGCTAGTCCCATAGTTCTCTCTTTCAGTTCCTGGAACCATTGAGTTGATTGAATGCGGGTTTTAGTGTAACTAAATGTAAAGATTAAATCTGTTTTATCAGATTACTGCATAAATTTGAAGACTTTTTATTTGGCATCTATCAATGCCTCATTTTTGTTCTGTTAATATTTGAAAGGAAACCTAAATTAGTTGTGGCAGGGAATAATTTGGCTAAGTGAAACCCTAATATCTGGGATTATTTGGACTATTTCTTCCTTATTCTCTTTTCTACCTCAAGTTGACCTCTGTCCTCCTTTTAGTTGCTTTCTAAACCAGTTTAGATTAAGCTCTTAGGAACCTGAAGAAAAACAAAAGGGTGTACAATTTGCTAAATAAGTCGTGTCTTTATGGATAATTTGGCTCATGCATAATTAAGTATCTTGAGCAGAATTTTTAAAATAATATTCAATGATTATAGTTTTCTCAGGACATTCAGGAAAAATAGTAAATAATTGCTGTAGTTGTAATTAGATTTACTTTTAAAAGGACATGTTTTTAAAAGTATATAAATTCTAACACTCTTGGGTAACTTTGAGTCTAGTTTGTGAAAATTTATGTCTGTGTATACCTGCCAGTACTTGGTTTGGAACATATCTAATAATACTACTTGTCATTGAATCATCTTGTCTACTTTGATATAGTTTACTGTTCCTTGTTACTTGGTCCTTTTGGAGAAGTCTTCAATTAGTTGGATGTGTGTTATTCTATTAAAATGGATAATAGCCATGGATTTTTCAGATAATGATATTTTTCCTTACCTGCATAAAGTATATCTCAAAAACTACATTTCTGGTACTTGTTCACCAAATTTTTCAAAAGTGACATTTTGACTGTCAATTTTTATACTCTTATTACCACATAGAGTCCATAACACCTTTTTGTGCTTCAGAATTTATCAAATAAGAGAGTTTTGGTTGTTTATCATACTTTTTTTTAGAATATCCAGAATATGGAATTTTTTTCAAGCTGTTTTCAAAAATAGTGATGAATTAAATTTCAGCTTTTAAAATATTGATGAAAACTTGCCTGTTTCACATTTTCTACTGAATTTTTTCCTACTTGAGAAACTCCTTTTTTCTTAAAAAAAATAGGGAAGCTCAAATGAAATACTGGGCCAGAATTAAGGTAAAAATAGTAATTATATTATACAAATGAGGTGCAGAGGAAGAATAGACACAGATGCATTAGAGGAGGGAGGAAGGCTCATAGTTCTGAAAATCTACTCACATCAGAATGGATTAAATAGGCAACAGTATGTATATATCATGAAGAGTATAGCACCCTCCAAAATCTATAAAGAAATAAGGGGGGATGGACAGGTGGACCAAGAAGCAAAGGGTATGGGAAGAAGACAAGGAAGGAATTGAAGAGTGAGGGGAGGTTTAATGGTAAGCAGGGCAAGTTAGGAGCAGAAGTAAAGCAGAATCAGCAGGGATAGGAAAGATATATGTGTCTGTATGTGTGGGAATATATGTGTGTATGTGTCTGAATATATTTACATATGTATACATAAATACATCCTTTCTTAACTATAGCCTGCTTGGAGGTAGAAGGGGAAAAAAGAGGGAAAGCAGAATAAAGTAAAAAAGGTGAGCAGCAGAGAACAAAAGAACAATTTACAAGGAAATAAAGAAAAGATGGATGCTCATGAATATAATTTCTTCTGCTAATATATATACTTTCTTGATCTGGTAATTTGTTGTTATATATTTTGAATCCTCCCTGATGTTCTGCTGGGCACATGACAATGCTCTCTTTCATTTTGTTTCATTTTGTTTTGTATTCCTTTTATGCTTTCTTTTTTCTTATTACATTTTTAAATAAAATAAATTTTAAAACAAACAAAATATACCCAGAATACAAATATGGAAAAGTAAAAAAACAAAGACAAAAACAAAGTTGGGAATAAAAGTCAGCAAGGAGCCAAAATGTTAGTCACTGAAAGGATCATAGGGGAGAAAGTTCTGGTTAAGATGATGGCAGGAAAGGTCACCAGAGGAAAAATTTCCCTCATGTACTCCAATAATGCTTTAAACAGGGCATCACCCACAGTTGGTGAATGGCTAAATAAATTATGATATGTGAAAGTAATGGAATACTATTATTCTATAAAAAATGATGAACAGACAGATTTTAGAAAGGTCTGGAAAGATTTACATGAACCAGGAATAATTGTTCACTGTAACAGCAAGATCATGAGATGATCAACTATGAAATACTTGGTTCTTCTCAGTGGTTCAGTAATCCAAAGCAATCCCAATAAACTTTGAGTGAAAAACACCATCTGCATCCAGAGAAAGAACTATGGAGACTGCTATATTCACCAAGATTTTACTAACATCATCCAATGGAGAATAATCTCTTAAAATTGGACTTTTGACTACAATATTTTCCTAATATGTTAGGACATATTACAATGTGCAGCCTAAATTAGGCAACAGGAGGAAGGAGATGTGGCATCTGCTTGCACAAATGCCATTTTCCAAGGAATCATCAATTAAAACTGCCCAGATCTCTTAGAATAAAAGAGCAATAAATAGAAACAGCCTCTATTATTTTTGTAAAAGAAAATTCAAAATGAAAACTCCAAGAATTCCATAGGCAAGAACCAGAACTTCCAAGTCAAAAAAAAAAGTACCGCCAGTACCAAAGACTGCCAGGATCATGAAAAGTCTGGCAGTGGATGTTGTTTGTTCTTCAGTCATTTTAGTCATGTCCAATTCTTCTAGATCAAATTTGGAGTTTGCTTGGCAAAGATACTGGAGGAGTTTGCCATTTCTTTCTCCTGGCAGTAGATAACTTGACTCTTAAGTAGAGAAAAATCCTAGAAAGTGACATTCTACAAGGCAAAGATAAAAATTCTTGTTCTCTCTCCCACAATCCTTCTCTCACTCTCTGTCTCTCTCTCTGTCTCTCTCTCTCTCTCTCTCTCTCTCTCTCTCTCTCTGTGTGTGTGTGTGTGTGTGTGTGTGTGTGTGTGTGTGTTTCTTTCTTTCTCTCTCTGTCTCTCTCTTTTGCTTTCTCTCTCTCTATCTCTGTCTCTCTTTTTTTCACTTTCTCTTTCTCTTTTGCTTTCTCTCTCTCTGTCTCTCTTTGTGTCTTTCTGTCTCTGTCTCTGTCTCTGTCTCTCTCTTTTTCTCTCTGGAACACAGAGAGAGACAGAGACAGAGACAGAGAACATCAAAGGAATAGGCTGGGAGAGTGAATAGTTTGAGAGAGAAAGGGTAGAGTCATAGAGGAAATAAGCTCAAGTAAAATAAACATCACCTTCAGAGGGTGAGTTTATTTGGGAAATTTAATGGGAAAATTAAAATTAAGAACCACTTTTCAGGATGTAGGGAAAAGAAAAGGGGTAGTGTAGAGGCATATCTTCAATATCAGATTACTAGAGTGGATCAGATTCACCACTTTCTTTTTTGTAAAATGTGGGCAGAGGCAAAGAGGATAAAATCATGCAAAGATAAGATGGAAAAGAATGCACAGTTAACTATCCTAGCCATGAAAGTGAATGGGATTAACTCATAAATGATACAGAAAAGGATAGTAGAATAAATTAGAAAGCAGGGTCCAACAACATGTTTACAAGAAAGGTAATTGAAAGATAAAGATCCACACTCAATTAAAACAAAAATATGGAATTTGCTATGCTTAAAATGAATTTTTAATAAGCAACTATGACTTCAGACAAGGCAACAGTAAAAATAGACAGTTACATAAAAAGATAAACAAGAAAATAGCATTGTGACACTTTGGCCAATGAAATAATTATTATATATGCCCTTAATGCCATAGTATCTAAGAACTTAAGTACTTAAAAGAAAAGCTAATTTAACTACAGGGAGAAATAGATAGCAAAACTTTAATAGTGGAGGATGTCAATTCAGTTATCTAGTTTCAAACGAATTTAACAAAAATGCAAACAAGAAAGAAGCTAAACATCTTACAGAACTTTGGAAGAATTAGATATGATATCTCTCTGGCAATTACTGAATAGAAATAGAGGGAGTATGTCTATGTGCAATAGCTTGACAAAAGTCATCCTGTGGAACATGAAAATCTTCATAAGCAAATGCCAAAACCAGAAATATTGCAAAATGTCTTTTCCTTACCGTAATGAAATAACATTCTAATCAATAGGTCTTCCAAAAGTGGATTCACACTTAACTGGACATAAATAATTTAATTCTTTGAAAAAATGACAAGTGAAAGAAGAAATCAGGGAAATGATGGATAATCTCATCAAAGAAAATGACATTGATAAGACTAGCAAAAATTTGAAATACAATCATAACATTCCTTAGGGGAAAATGTATGTCACTAAATACTTTCATCAGCAAAAGAAAGGGAAAAATACAACTAAAAAAATACTAGAAAAAAAAAGTTTTAATTCAGTGAAACATAACAAATGTATAAAACCTCTACCACAATAGGGAGAAGGAGCCTGGACCCAGATGTATTGGTGAGATTTGGAGTCTTCACTCACTCCCCAAGAAGAGAATCTTCTAAGACCAAAGACCTCACTGGCTGTTTCAGTCCAGTTCCCCATTATATTTCCCCATTATATTTGTATTCTCAGCTCTTAGCACACAGCCTGGCACATAGTAAATACTTAGTAAATGTTTGTCGAATGATTACTAATTGGAAGACTTGTAAGAATTGAAGTAAGTAAAATCAGAACACTTGGTAGAATAACAATATGACAAAAAAAAAAGAAACAACTTCAAAAGATTAAAGAACCCTGATCAATGTAATGATCAACCACAACTCAAAAGAGCTGGTATTGGAGCAGCTAGGTGGTGCAGTGGATAGAGCACCAGCCCTGAAGTCAGGAGGACCTGGGTTCAATTTTGGTCTCAGACACTTAGCATTCCCTAGCTGTGTGACCCTGGGCAAGTCACTTAACCTCAATTGCCTAAGCAAAAAGCAAAAAAAAAAAAAAGAGCTGGTATTACTACATGCTTCCCCACCTTTTGACAGAGAAGTGAGGGCCTAAAGGTGCAGAATACAGCATACATTATCAGACATGGCCAATGTGTAGTTTTGCTTGACTGTGCTAGCTTTTTTAAAGGGGGGGGGGAGAATTTGGGAAGAGAGAAACAAGAAAATCAGAAACTCGTATATATTGTGGAAAGGCAAGGAAAGGCGGGAAAATGTCAGTAAAGCATTTTAATACAAAAGAGAACAGAAGCAGGTTCAGGGAAAAGACAGCCAAAAGGTCAGATTTGGAACTGACATGCCACATTTAGCAAAGACTTTTTATTGTTTTATTAAAGCTTTTTCTTTTCAAAACATTTGCATTGATAATTTTCAACATTCACCCTTGCAAAACCTTCTGTTCCAAATTTTTCCCCTTCTCCCCAACTCCCCCCCAGACGGCAAGTAATCCAATATATGTTAAACATGTTAAAATATGTTAAATTCAATATATGTATACATATTTATACAATTATTATGCCGCACAAGAAAAATCAGATCGAAAAGGAAAAAAATAAGAAAACAAAATGGGAGTAGATGGCTCTCTCCATAACAAGATCATTGGAATTAGCCTGAATCACCTCATTGTTGAAGAGAGCCATGTCCATCAGAATTGATCATCATATAGTCTTGTTGTTGCTGTGTATAATGATCTCCTGGTTTTGCTCATTTCACTCAGCATCAGTTCATGCAAGTCTGTCCAGGCCTCTCTGAAATCGTCCTGCTGGTCGTTTCTCACAGAACAATAATATTCCCTAACATGCATATACCATCATTTATTCAGCCACTCTCCAATGGATGGGCATCCCTTCAGTTTCCAGTTTCTAGCCACTACAAAAAGGGCTGCCACAAACATTCTTGCACATGTGGGGCCCTTTCCCTCCTTTAAGATCTCTTTGGGATACAGGCCCAGTAGAAATACTGCTGGGTCAAAGGATATTCAGAGTTTGAGAGTCCTTTGAGCTTAGTTTCAAATTGCTCTCCAGAATGGTTGGATCCATTCACAGTTCCACCAACAATGTATTAGTGCCCCAGTTTTCCCACATCCCCTCCAACATTCATCATTAACTTTTCCTTCTAACTTTTCCTAGCCAATCTGACAGGTGTGTAGTGGTACCTCAGAGTTGTCTTAATTTGTCTTAATTTAGCATAGACTTTTAAAAATGCAAGCCGTGTATAATAGAGAAGCATAGTTTCATATTCAGTCCTCTTTTTCTGTTCTGGATATGTAGAAATGCTCATATGTTAATATTTGTCAAGTTCAGAACAAGGGGAAAAAATTAAACATTCAAGCCTCATAAAATCACAGATTTGAAGTTAAAAGGAACTTTTTTTTTAAATCCAAATCTCTTTTTCAGATAAAGGGACTGCTTCCCAGAAAGGGAAGTACTTGTCCAAGGTCACACAGATAATAAGGGACAGACTTGAATTTTAAGCCAGATTCTCAGGCTTTCTAAACCCACTATTTTCTCCTCCCTACCACATTGGGAAATAACAGAGGTAAAGAAGAAAAGAATAGGGGGAAATTACTTCTGAATTATGACTTGTCTAGAAAATGAGGCTCCATTAAAAATCAATTACAGCATCATAGAACCATATCATGTCCGAGTCTGGAAGGAACTTAGTGGTCACCTAGTCCAAGCCTGAGCTTACCACAAAATGCCCCCATCTTTAGCACTCTCAACAAGTGGTCAGCCAGTCTCTGCTTGAAGACTAGCGGAAGAAAAACTCAAAAACTCTCAAGGGAGCAACCTCCACTATGTCAACTCCCATTGTAAAGAAAGTTATCAGTTCGATTCAATAAGCATTTATGAAATGCCTACTGTATACCTGGAACCGAACTAAGCGCTGGGGATACAAAAGGAGGCAGAAGCCAGTCTTTGCCCTCTGGGAGCTTACAATCTAATGGGGAAAGAGAAAACAGGAGAAATAGACTATAATGGACAGAGGGAAGGTGCTAGACTGAAGAGGGGCGGGGAGAGGCTTCCTGTGGGAGGGGGCATTTTAGGTGAGGCAACGATTCTGTTGACATTGAAGCCTAATCTCTCCTTTCAGTGACAGCCTGGAAAAAAACTGGAAAAGAGGCTTCTCCAAGCTAAACATCCCCAGGGACTAGCTAGAATTTATGGACTGCATGAGGTTTGTGACTTGCTCATTTGATATCAAAATAGAGAGAGAGCTGGGTCTGGAGTCAGGAAGACCTGAATTCAAATCCAGTGCCAGACACTTACTAGCTTGAGACTCTGGGCAAATTAAATAAGAGCTTATTTAACTTCTGTCTGCCCCAGTTTTCATGTCTAAAATGGGCAAAGTAATAAAATAATAATACTGACCACCCAGGATTCTTGTATCAAACATACATACATATATGCCAATTATTATCACCACCACCATCATCATCATCACCATCATGGACTTGTCCTAGCTTCTTGCCCTAGTCACACTCCAACTTGCTCATTTCCTTCTAGAAATGGGGGGCTCCCTATAGCTGAGCCCAGTACTCCAGGAAAGACCTGAGGGGCTCCTTTGGCTCAGCATCACACTGCAGGCAGTTGGTACCAAAACTCTCCAGGCACCTTGCCCATGATTCCCCTCCCTCCTGAGTGTCCCATCACCACTCTCCCTCCTACCCTTTGGACACATCCACAGCTTAGACCGGGGTCTCATCAGTCTCTTAAGACCTGATGACCTGATGTCACTTCCCAAATGTGAAGTTTGCAGGTGAGATGGAAAGAGGTCACCTGACTTTCAAGTCTGCCTCCAGCACTCACTGGCTGACCAGTGACCCGGGTTAGTCAGTTAAGTTTGCTCAGTTCTCTCCTCTGCAAAATGTGGATCCCATTAGAGTCGCTCCTTTACAGGTTTGTTTTCAGAAGCAAATGAGATAAATGGATATGACGTGGTTTCCAGATCTCTAATGCTACAGAGATGTCAGCCATTATCACCGTCCAAATGGCATTTCTCATCCATTGGATGGCACAAATCCCTGCAGGGTGCTTCGACTGCCATGGCAGAGAGCTGGCTCCAAGGGGAAAACTTCCCCACCAACTCAACATCTGTAGGTGACGGAAGGCAGAGTCCATTAACCAAAGTACGTGGAGAGGAGGAGAAGGGAACAGGGAGGAGGGAGGGCATTGGGAAGTAGGAACTTGGCCAATTAAGAACTGGATACTAATTTAAGCCTCTCTGACTCACCTCTGGCAGAGATGCTGAGATGATGCATTGGGCTTTCTCACTGAGGGGCTCCAAGTACTTTGGGGCCATTCTTCCCTCTGGCCCCAGAAGAAGCAAATGGACTTCCAGCATTGTCATTTTCTGAGAGAGATGCTAAATGATTTCCCAGGAGTCCTGTGGTAAACACAAGAGATGGAGGCCAATATAGGGAGGAGAGGCATTATGGCAGCCTCTGGCTTTCAAGCCACGTGTACCCACCGGGCCCACATAGTCATCAAGCTCACAGGAAGCACAAAAGGCTGAGGTATGAGTCAGAATCCTCATGCTATGAGTGGGAGACAAGTGAGACTTATCCATCAGCAGCCCGACCTTGTGGAGGGTAATTATGAGAGCAATGAGAGATGTCCAAGCCCTGGAGAGGGCTCAGATTCTTCTTCTGAGGCTTTGTACCTCCAGGACTCAGTTTCCTCCTCTGTGAAATGGAGATCAAAATATATTCTGAACCTACCTCACAACAGCCAACAACCACCTAGATGAGTGGATTCTCCTGTCTTTTATTTCATGACCGACATCAGTCTGGCCATTGCTCCCTAGTCTAGCCATGGCCACCTGTCCTTCATATCTCTCCTCCTCTTCCTCCTTCCTGTCCTCCTTTACTTCTCCCTCCAGCTCATCTCTCCTCCTCCTGTCCCCTAGCATTTATGTATACTTTAAGGTTTGCAAAGTCCTGCCAATATTATCTCATTTTATGGTGCCATTATTATCCCCACTTTTTAATTAAAGAAACCGCAGCAAACCAAGGTTAAAGACTTGTGCAGGAAACCACAGCTAGTAAGTGTCCGAAGCCACATTTGCATTCAGATCTACCTGACTCCAGGTTCAGCTCTCTCCACTGCAGTGGCCCCTAGTGGCCCCTAATGACCATCAAGCACTTTTATGCTCTCCACAACATCCCAAAGTCCTTTTTTCCAGTCCTTTCATGGCTGAGGATGCTTCCTTAGGGAGGGGTGTTGCCAAGACCATCTCTCGGCCCTTTTGGCAAATAAACACCGATGTCCCAAAACTCTGCTGTCTGAACAAAGTTCTCCAAAAACTGGGCAGCTGAGGCTCTAGAACAGTCTAGATTTCGGAACCTGAGACAGTTTGCAGATCGGACGTGTTCTTTTTACTCACACCCTCTTCTAAATCCCGGTCCAACACCCAGGGATTACAGGCCACGAGTCTAGAGAAGAGCCTGGATTGCCCCCAGCTGCGGCCCCCCCATCCTGAGGAAATCGAGTTGGACAATGAGCATTTGGATTCTCTCCCCCCTTAGCTCCACGGTCCTACTTCCCCCTGTAATTCTCATAAGCAAAGGCTCTCACTTTACATCTGTAACCATTCAGACAAATTCAGTTAATATGAATTTGAGGCTTTTTAAGAACAAAATAATAAGGGAAACTAGGGGGGAAGTCTCTGCTTCTCTCTGAGTCTCCCCCAAGAAAGGAGAGAAGATCAGTGACCTGGGAGAGCCGTTCAGGAGACAGGAGAGGCCATGGGAAGCACATGGGCCCGAGAGCTGGCTTCTACCTTGGCCTCGGTCACTTGCTTGATCTCTGCGGCCCTGGACAAGCCATGAGTCACAGAAAGGTGAAGGGACCAGATGAGCTCCCCTCTTAGGGACTCTCAAATTCCCTGGGTGACAATGCCAGAAACCTCACAGTAGGACCACCTTCCCCTCCCCCTACCTTTCATCAAGGATGGACTCATCAAGGCAGGGGCTCTCTCAACCTTAAAAAGAGTTTGGGCCCTTTGTTTTACTCATGTAATTGGTAATCCATCTGTCTCCTGCTCCCTTGTGGCTCCAGAGCGGTGACCTTGCCCCCAACGGTCTCAGCCAAGTCCCGGAGCCTGCATGAGGCTGCCTCCCAGCCATGCCCTGTGGGGAGATGCTAGAAGGGCTGTCCTTGCCCTGACTCCCCTGCACGGGTCTCTTCTTGGAGTAATGGCCATTGGCCGAGCCACTTGGACCCTGGGAGCCCAAATCCTGAAGACTGAAGTCGCTTGATACCTGGGTGACCTTGGTCAAGTCTTTATTATTAAAATAAGGGGGTTGAAGAGATCATTATATATGGCAATGGCAAGATTACGATGATCAATTCTGATGGGCGTCTCTCTCTTCAACAATGAAGTGATTCAGGCCAGTTCCAATGGTCTTGTGATGGAGAGAGCCATCTGCACCCAGAGAGAGATTGTGGGGGAACTGAGTGTGGGTCACAACAGGGCATTTCCACTCTTTTCGTTGTTGCTTGCTTGCATTTTGTTTTCTTTCTCATTTTTTTTCCTTTTTGATCTAATTGTTCTTGTGCAGCACAATAATTATGGAAATAGGGAGAGAGGAATTGCACGTGTTTAACCTATATTGGATTATTTGCTGTCTTAGGGAGGGAGTAAGAGGAAGGGAAGGAGAAAAAAATTGGAACGTCATTTTGCAAGGGTGAATGTTGATAATTATCCGTGCATATATTTTGAAAACAAAGAAAGATTTCATTTAAATAAATAAATAGATAGATAAATAAATGTGGAGAGAAAAAAATGAGGGAGTTGGACTAAAGTTCCATCCAGCTCTAAGCCTATGATTGCTAACCTAACACTAAGATAACCTTGGTTTTTTAGCTAGGCTCTGTTTCCTTTTCTTTCCCTCTCTCCTCCTCTCAGACAAAGATCATGAAGGCTTCTTGTTATTCTACCTTTACGTAGAGTTGTGAGGTAGATGAAAGTATGAGGGGATGGATTCAGAACTGCTCAAATGGCCAGACCCAAAGAACTTCATTAATGGCTCAATGTCAATTTGAACAGAGTCTAGGGCAGCTAGGTGGTGCAGTGGATAGAGCACCAGCCCTGAAGTCAGAAGGACTTGACTTAATGCTTCCTAGCTGTGTGACCATGGGTAAGTCACTTAATCCCAATTGCCTCAGCAAGAAAAAGAGAGACAGAGACAGAGACAGAGACAGACAGAGAGAGACAGAGAGAGAGAGTCTGAAGCGTCCCAGAAGTCTGGGCCACTTAGTAAGGTTACTAGTGACTTGCATAAAGGCTTAGATGGCACGTCCCTCTATGTGGAAGGTGACAAAGTGGAGAATGACATTTACCATCCAAAAATGCGTGCAAAGGTTAAAACCAATCTAATTCATTCCAAAGAAACTTAATAGGGAGAAATAGCAAGTCCCCAAGCACAAGGTCAGGGAAATGGGGCTAGACAGCAGATTAGCAGGGAAATATCTGCAAGTTCCCATGATGGCACAGCTCAGTGTGAGTTAGCAACCTACTGTGAGGAAGCGCTGGGATCATGAGTCACATTGAGAGACATAATTTCCAAGAATCGGGAATCAATAGTCCTTTTCTTCTCTGGTCAGGCCCCATCTGGAGCAATGAGTTAAGTCCTGAGGCCACATGAGACTTTGATGAGATGGAAAATGTCCAGAGGAAGACATCCTGGACATTGAAAAGGTTCAAGTCACGCCATAGGAGCATAAATTGAAGGAACTGGAAACATTTAACCTAGAGAAGACAAAGTTTAGGAAGGGGGATGATCATAACAATAATGATGAAGTTGTTGTTGATGATGATGATGATGATGATGATGATGATGATGATGATGATGATAGTGGTGATAGTAATCATTACAGCTCAGAGAGCTCTCTGAGGTCCCAAAGTGCTTTACAAGTGTTATCTCATTTGCTCGATGTTGGGTTCAAGGGAAATGAAGGAAAATGTCCCAGGGAAGAGGTTCTAGACTTTTTTTTTTGCTTGGCTTCAGAAGGCAAGACTAGGATACATAGGTGGATGATGAAAAGAAGAAAATTTAGGCCGGACATAGAATAATAGAGCTACAAAGGTGACACAAAGGTCACAAAGAGGTGTTCAAGGAGATAGGCGGTTACTCCCTCCCACTAGAGGTCATCAGACTGGATGACTGTGTGGAAGGAGTGTTGTTCAAGTCCAGATTAAACTAGATGGCCATGGAGATCTCCACTCCTGCCATCTTGGTGGATTTTGACTGAATCTGAGGATGGGAGGACGATCTGGCATTACATCTGTCACCCCACTGATCACCAGAGTTGATTTGGCAAATCCGGCTGGCCAAGTGGATGTTCTCTTCCTCCTTCATCACTCCATGGGCATCCCTCCCAAAGCTGGGCAATCAGGCAAAGAGAACAACCTTCCCCAATAGAGATGTACCAGTCTCCAGATCGAGGTTGTGATCCCCTGCTAGAAAAACCTCCCTAGGCCAATTTGAATGAATCCATGCTTGTTCACAGGGATGGCTGCTTCCCTTTCCAAGTGCTCAAAAATCATCCCCTTTATAACGTGGTCTTGAAATCTCCCAGAATTATGAGACCTGGTCAAAGGAGGGAAGACTAATCATCTTACTTAGAGTTGATTAGAGAACTATATCTCATTCAACAGCAAATAGAAGGGAAAGGTATTGGGTGAAAGTTGAGCCTTTTTAAATAGGCTCAAGAGACTAAATTTCAAGATAATTTAATTATTTTATTAATAATGCAGACATTTTTGTTAATAAAAGGATGATCATTTAGCCATCTCTTTTAGAACAAAGTTCCCTCATGGCAGCAAGCTCATGGGTTACATGAGAGTAGGTATTTCTGAGGGTGACGATCAACTGTAGTTGGTTAAGAATTAATGAGAGAGAAAATGAACATTACAATAAGAAAATGGGCTATATTACATTGAGGGACATGTGGTATGTGAATTGGATCACCCAAATCTTGGCAAAAGAGACTTATCAATTTCCAGATTGCCTTTCAAACAAAAGGGAGAATCAATATTTTCCCAGACCTGTCTGAGTAAGCACAACAAGCAGGAATATACCCATCAGCTCAAACTTAGAATTTCTTTTACTGTCTTTGATTTATTGATTGATTGATTGATTGATTTCAGTCATCCTTTCTGGGTAAGTATTTTAGTAAGATTTTTGTTTGATCTCTGGATGAGAATGTAAGAAAGAAGAAAAAATTTTGGTCCTAATTCAATAATTAGTGATACAAGAAAGAAATAATGATTTCTCGAAGCTGGGAACAAGAGGGAGGGCAAATTAAAAAATGACTTAGTTAGAAGCAAAGCAAACTCTTAAAGAGGAAATTACAAACAAGCAGAAGGAAAATTATAAGAGCATAAGATGGAGGGAAATAAATAATAATCATAACTGAATATCAGTGGGATGAATTCACCCATAAATTGGAAGAGGATAGCATAATGAATTAGAAATCAGAATTCAATAGCATGTTTTTTAAAAGAACCACTTTAGGGGCAGCTAGTAGTGCAGTGATAGAGCACCAGCCCTGAAGTCAGGAGGACCTGAGTTTAATTCTGATCTCAGACACTTAACATTCCCTAGCTGTGTGACCCTGGGCAAGTCACTTAACCTCAATTGCTTCAGCAAAAAATAAACAAACAAAAAAAAGAACCACTTTAAATATCCACCAAGACCATTACTATTCAATAGTACTGGAAAAACTAGCTCTAACAATAAAGCAAGAAAAATTTGAGGAAATAAACACATGCAAAGAGGAAAGAAAATTATCACTATTTACAAATGCTAGGATGTCTTATTTAAATAACCCTAGGGAATCAATTAAAAATTCATTGAAATGATTAACAACTTCAACAAAGTAACAGTATGTAAAATAATATAAAAATATAAAATAAACCCACACAAATCATTAACATTTCTGTGTGTTACCAATAACAACAAAAAGATACTATAAAATACTTGAGTAGCTACCTGCCAAAGCACACATAAAATTATATGAACACAATTGCAAAACATTCTTTATACAAATAAAAACAGATTAGAAAAATGAATATCTCATGGGAAGGCTGAACTAATATAATAAAAATGACAATATTACCTAAATTGATTTATTTGTTTAATGCCATACTAATCAAACTACCAATGGACTACTTTGCCAAGTTAGAAAAAAGGAACAAAATTTGTCTGGAGGATGAGGTCAAGAATATTAAGGAAATAAATGCGAAAGGGAGGAAAGGAAGGGAGCCCAGCAGTACCGGATCTCAAACCATACTACAAAGATAGAATTGTTTTTAAAGACTACAGTTTGGTACTGGGTAAGAAACAAATAGATTAATCATTGGAAAGGATCGGGTACGCAATATGCACAAGCAAATGAGCACAGCAACCTAATATGTAAAAAACCATATGTCTAAGCTATCTCAACAATAAATATCAACTATTGGAAAAACTGGAAAACAGCCCTGCAGAAACTGGACATGGACTAATATTTTGCATTGTGTATATCCCAAAATGAGCTCCGAATGGGCATATGATTTAAACCAAACAGGTGACACATTAGTGACCGATGCAAGCTGGATTGAAGTAGAGAGAGACTTGGGGCAGGTATAACCACCAGCAGCTATTGCAGTAATCCAGGTGTGAGGTGATCAGGGTCTGCAGCAGAGTTGGGGCAGGGGCAGAGCAGGAGGGGGGGCATATTCTTGAAGTCTTTCAAAAGTAAAATCACCCAGACCCTAGCAACAATTTGGATATAGGGTTCAGAGATTGTGAAGTTGAAGTTGACTCAGGTTATAAGCCTGAAAGATTGAGAGAATGGCGTTACCTTCCACCATAATAGGAAAGGAGGGAGAGAATTTAGAGGGGAAAGTAATGAGTTCTGTTTTGGACATGTAGAGTTTAAGATGTCTAACCTAGAAAGAAGAGGGAATCAAGGAGGAGTGATCCATAATGTCAAAGGCTAGAGAGAGGTCAAGAAGAATGAGGATTGAGAAAAGGCCATTGGAAGGCATGAAAAATATGGAAGAAAACACCCGTCAGCTCTGTGGATGGGGAAGTGTTCATGATTCAAGAAGAGGAAGTAAAATGGACAATTTTGATTACATAAAATTAAGAAAGTTTGTGTGCAAATTAAACCAATTCATCTAAAATTATAAAAGAAGCAGGAAACTGGGGGGAAAGGAATTTTTCAGCAAGTTTCCTTAATAAAGGTATCATTTATAAAAATAGATAGATATCTTTATATATAGTATATGTCATATATACTATATATAAATTCTAATTTATAGGAAATATTCTCCAATTATTGGTGGTCACAGGATATGAACAATTTTCAGAGGAAGAAGTCCACGCTATCAAAAGCCACATGAAAAATGTTCTAAATAATTAATGAAATCTAAAACAATTCTGATCTACCACCTCACATCTATTGGGCAAGGTGACCAAAAAGGAAAGTGACAAATGTTGGAAAGGCTGTGGGAAAACAGATACTATCATATTGTGGAGCTGTGATCTGGAGCAGCCATTCTGGGAAGAAATTTGGAACTATGCTCCAAAAGCTCTAAATTATGCATAACTTTCAACCAAGTGATACCTCGCCTTGGTCTATCCCTTCTCCCTGAGAGATAAAAGAAAAAGAAAAAGCTTCCATATTTGCAAAAATATTTATAACAGCTCTTTTTATGGTGAGGTGGAAGAGGAGCCTGTCAGCTGGGCGATGGCTGAGCAAGTTCTGGCATGTGGATATGATGAAATAAATGCTTTTGTGTTGTGAGATGATGAAATCTGGAGAAGAGGAGATTCCAAGAAGATGAGGAAGCTGAGTTCAAGTACTTTAGGAAGAAAAACAATTGTACTTGCTCTGCTTGGACAGAGAACAGATCCAGGAAAAAATGGGTGGAATTATAAAAGAGCAGATTTAGACTTGATGGCCGGATGACAGCTGCCCAGATATGGAAGGGGCTGCTTCAGGAGGTATGGAGTGCCCCCCACCAGGCTCAGGGGAAGATAAAAGGATTGACTGTGACTTAGGTTATTCCAGGATTCTTGATCCCTCACATTGGATGACATCATCTCTGTAGTCCCACCCACCTCTAATTCCGTGGTGCAAGTTGTGGGAAAACACCTAAACCTAACCTAAATGCACACACTGGATAAACCAGGGATCTAGGGAGTCAGGGCTCAGGTTTAGAGCAACCATAACAACAACAAACAAACAACAAACATCAACAACAATAATAATAATAAAACCGTTTCTCTCCATCCATTCTCTCATCAGGCCTACCCAATGATTTCAGTACTGCAAGGGTTATCGTCCCCATTTTATAGGAGAATCACAAATTCTGACTTACTTTTCTATGATAATAAATACTTATTCAGACAATTGATAAGTGCCTTAGATGGTATTCAGACCAAAGTGGGCCCAAGTCTACTGCGCTCCTCACCCGACTCCCACATAATTTATAAACATCCACTAAATGCAAAAAAAAAGGATGTAAGGGAGAGAAGGAGGGAGGGAGGGAAGGAGGGAGGGAAGGAGGGAGGGAAAAGAAGGGAGGTAGGGAAGGAAGGAAGGAAGAAGGAAGGAAGGAAGAAAGGAATAAAGGCAGGAAGGAAAGAAGGAAGGAAGGCAGGAAGGAAGGAAGGAAGGAAGGCAGGAAGGAAGGAAGGAAGGAAGGAAGGAAGGAAGGAAGGAAGGAAGG
>JAJPUD010001872.1:349049-365407 GCA_023553655.1 Myrmecobius fasciatus
TGCCTCTCTGTCTCTCTGTCTGCCTCTCTGTCTCTCTGTCTGCCTCTGTCTGCCTCTCTCTCTCTCCCCCTCTCTCCCACTCCCTCCCTCCCTCCCCCTCTTCTCTCTGCCCCTGTCACTATCACTATCTCTGTCTCCATGTCTCTTTCTCTGTCTCTGTAATCTCTCACTCCCTTCTTGTCTCTCTGTCTCTGTCTTTCTCTGCCCCTGTCACTGTCACTGTCTCTGTCTCCCCTCTCTCTCCCTCTTTCTTTTCCTCCCTTTGCCTTTTTCTGACATGCTTTTTTGGTTCATGGTCCCCTCCCCCACTCCCCCCACTCCCATCCATCTCTGCCTCGGTTGCTTCCCTACGAGCCCCAGCCTCGAGGCTGCTCCCAGACCCAGAGCAGGCTCCCGTCCTCTACATGTCCCTTTCCAGGGCGCTGTTGCCCTGGCTCCGGGCGGCGAGCTCCCTGGTGGCCATCATGTCAGTCTGCGAGCTCAGGGGGCTCGCCTTCCCGCTAGCCTTGATCCACGGGTGCTCGAGAACCTGGCGGGCCGTGTAGCGCTTCTTGGGATCCACCACGAGCAGCTGGCGAACCAGATCCTTGGCGGCTGTGGGAGGGTCACAGAGGAAAAGCCAGACCAAATTTGGGGGGGGGCTTTTTCAATTTTGGGGGGGGGAGCCGGGACAGGCTCCCTCTTTGGGGACTGAGATGCCGCTAAGCTGGCTTTGGGTCAGTAGAAGTCTCATGGCCCTGGGGGCTCAGCCTCGGGGGCCGAGGGGAGACCCTGGGGGCCGAGGGGGCACTGGGTGCTCAGCTTCGGGGGCCGAGGGGGCACTGGGGGCTCAGCTTTGGGGCCAAAGGATTCCCACCAGCTTCCAGGGGACCAGAGGAGATAAGACCCCCAGTCCCTCCCCCTCTGCCCTCTCATGGCCCCAGGAGGGAGGGGTGCCCCACGTACCCTCCGAGATGTTGTCCCAGTATGGGCTGAGGAAGTCAAAGTGTCCCCGCTGAATGAGAGCGAAGAGCTCCTCCTGGTCTCTCTCTTGGCTGCGGAAGGGAGGGAAGCCACACAGCAGGATGTAGAGGATCACGCCCGCTGCCCACATGTCCACCTCCAGCCCGTACCCTGGGGAAGAAAGGCGCGAGGCTGAGAGGCTGCCCCCACAGCAGCCATGGCACCAGGAAGATGGCACCAGGGGGCACAAGCAGTCAGAACCTCCCCTTTAGGTCTGGGGAGAAGCCCGAGAAGCTGCAAAGCTGCCCCCCTCCTGCTTGGGCTGCCCCCACCCCGTCTTCACTCTGCTCCCCCATTTCTCCAGCACCCGGCCTAACGGCCCAGCATGTCCTGGGTCCCTCCGGCCTCCCTGACCACTCCTCCCCCGGCCTCCTCCAGCCGGCAGGGTTTCACGGAAGGCCATGATGGGCAGCCCCTGCCCATGGAGACAAAGGGGTCGGCCACAGTCAGTCCGGCTGGAGCCGACCCCCTGGCCCCTTCATGAGCCCGGTGGGGATGGACGGGGGTTGGAGCAGAGGAAAGCTCATCGAATTCAAAGGGGCCCCAATGAGAATGTATTGCACAGCCACTCCACGGCAGGAGGGCAGCCAGGCTGCACAGTGGGTGAAGTGCCAGGCCTGAGGTCAGTGGAACCGAGTTCAAATCCAGTCCCAGGCACTCAGTGACCCTGGGCAAGTCACTTAACCCCGGTTACCTCAATTTCTTCATCTGTACCTGTAATTGGAGAAGGAAATGGCAAACCCCTCCACTATCTTTGCCAAGAAAACCCCAAATGAACAATGGGGCAAGACTGAAAAATGACTGAATGACACTGAATGTGCCTGGTACCGGACACCAGAGCTAGGGATATAAATAAAGATAAAAGGCAGGGGGGGGGGGGACGACTCCTGCTCTCCAGGGACTTACTCTCCAGCCAAGGGAACAACTCAGACCTGTAAAGAAATATCCAGAGTATGCAAAGTACAGACCGGGGATGCAGAATTTCAGCAGAAAGGTCAACTGAGGCAGATCTTGGAGAAAGGTGACATTGATTAGCAGGGCTACGCTCCCTGTCAATAAAAGGCAGAAGGATAGCCCCACAGAAATGTAGGTGACACAGTGGGCCTGAGGGCCACAGAGCTGAGGCTCAGGGAACTAGCTGGACGTTTGATAATAGGGGGTCACCACAACCCCCCTGCTCCCAGGAGGCTAAGAAAGGCCTTGTGGAGCCCAGACCTGAGAGAGGGGCCGTGCTTTAGCCCAGGGCAGCGTGCAGGGGAAAAGGCCTCAGACCTCGCACCCACATTTCCCAGGAGGAGCCAAATTTCTGGAGCAAGAACTGGTCAGTGATTGGCTGGCTCTTCCATTCAGGCCCTTCCGGGCCAGGGAATCCTTCTCCAAAGTCGGACACAGGGGGCTGGGGCTTGGGCAGTTCCCCAGAAAACCCAGTATTCCTAAATGGGATCCAGGAGAAAAGGGCCCAGCTTCCGTCTCTGCTCTTTGCTCTTCCCCTCCCTGATCTGGGACCCAATGGGCTGCTCCCATCCATCCCTCATTTAAGATGTAAATTAAGGCCACAGTCAGGACACAAGGTAATAGGGAAAGTGCTGGAGGTGGAGGAGAGAGAGAGAGCTCACAGCCAGAGCCTGCAAGGAAAGGAGGGACTCCCTGCTGGGAAGGCAGCAGCGGATGGCCCAGCGCGATGGGCTTTGGAGTCCAGGGCCCTGGGTTCGAATCGTGATTATAGCCCTTCTCTGGAGGAAGTTTCCTCAGCTGTAAAATGAGTGGGATCTGCCTCTGAGCTCCTTTCAGCTCCAGGTTTGGGATCCGGGGCTCTTGTGGTCCCCAGAAGAGGAGATGAGAGGGAGGCAGGCGGACGCAGTGAGGACCCTCGGGTGCCATGTGAGAAGGGCAAGAAGCGTCCCCATGTGGCTGGACTGGAGGAGGCAGGAAGAGGGATGAGACAGGGAGGCAGCCCAGGGAAAGGACCCGGGCCCACACGGCTCCAGCCAGAGGTTTGGGAAGGCCCCCTTAGCGGCCCCGGGCAGGGAGGGCTGAAAGACTGGACACAAAGAATGGGCCAGTACCCATGGGCCCATGCCCACCGGCGGGAGGTCTCCAGTGCCGTGCCCTCGGGCTCCAGGCTGTTTCTGTGTCAGCACGTCTGCCAAAGGGGCAGAGCCAGAAGCAGAGACAGGAGCAGGCGGGGGCATCGCCAGGACTGGGCATTAGGGGACCCATTTGGGAAGCTTTGGGGGGAGCTTTAAAGGGCCGACAAAGTGTCCCGAGTACGGCCGCGGTTCTCCTCACAGCATCAGGAAGCACCCGGATGCCGGAATCTCCGAGCCTTCCCCATGGGGCTTAGTTCCCAGTCTGGGTGCCCGGGCTGGCTTTCAGCTTCCACCATGTGCCTGTAAAGGCATTTGTTAGACCCTACCTCCCACCCACCCCCCATCTGCTGCTCCATCATCCCCACCAGGGGGAGCCAGCCCTCCCCCATCTTGCCTGGACTCAGACACAAATCTCATAATCCCTCCTGTGCGCCCTCCCGGTCAGTCTTCCAAAAGCCTCAGTTTCCCCACCAGTGCCCTGGCTCAAGCCCCCCCCTCCCCAGCCACGGCAGCAAGGTGAAGTTTCTCCTGGCCTTCAAGGCTCTGCACAAATTAAGCAGCCCCGGTTCCTATTCCTCAGACTCTCGGCAGTATTCAGCCTGGTCTTGGTCCTCTGTGTCCCCAAACACAGCTGAGCTCATTGGGCCTCCGGGCCCAGCCTCCCCCTGTCCTCAGCCTCCACAAAGGGAAACAGGTCGGCACCTTCTAATCAGAGAGCTGAAGCAGCTCTGGCCATTCCCACACACACACACACACCAGAAAGGGGGAGCAGCTCTGGCTCCCCAAGCATCATGCACAGGGTACTTCCTGCCGCTCCTCCTTGTCCCCCTCCCCAGCCCTGGCACCCTGCAGCAGACCCCCCCCAAATGGCCCGGCTTCGCCCAACTCTGACAACTTTGAGGGAACAACCATGTGACCCGTTGGCAACGGGCAATCGGGATGCCGCTGCTAGGGAACGGCGCTGGGGAGGGGACGGCCAGCCGGGAAGCCAGAGCCCGGCTCAGGGAGCCCCTCCCCAGCCGCCGTCTCCCACTTACCTTTCTCCGAGAGGATCTCTGGGGCCACGTAGGTGGGGGTCCCACACACGGTAAATATGGGCTTGACCACATGCTTGGCCAGGCCGAAGTCGGCCAGCTTCAAGGTGGTGGATCTGTCTGCGTTGCGTTGGACCTGCAGCGGAACAAAGTCCCTGTTAACTCTCCGCTCCATGCGCTCATTGCTGCAACCACCCAGCGCAAAAGGAAACCGGCAAGGAGCCGCCGGCAGCAGGACCTGCCCGGGAGAGGCAAGCACGGGATAGGTTGGGCCAGCCCGGAGGTCTCTGCCCACCACGGGCGCTTCTCCAGGATCCCGTCCGGAGCCAGAGACAGAAATGAAGGGCACGTCCGTGCCATTCCCTGCCCACCCTGGGGGCATCTTTGCCCCCTCCCACAGACACCACTCCTCAGAGGCTCGGGGGGGGGGTCACACATTGTCAGGGGAAAGGCCTTTGGGACCACTGACAAAACCAAAGTCCAGAGTGGGCAACAGACTGGTCACATCTGGAAACTGTCTGGGGCAGGATTCGAATGCAGGGTTCACAAGCAGACTATTGCTACTACATGATGGCCAGGTGGTGCCACGGTGCACAGAGCGCTGCACCCACAGTCAGGAGGACCTGAGTTCCAGTGCAATCTCAGACGCTGCATAGGAAAGTCACTGCACTCTGCCTCAGTTTCCTCATCTGTAAAATAAGCTGGAGATGGCAATCGCCAATCACCTCTGCTAAAAACACCCCAAAGGGGATCATAGAGAGTTAGATACGACTTATTAAACAACTGAATCAGGCAGCAAGTCAGGCCAGGTGAGGAAAGCAGGAGGGGCTGCCTGGCCTCCCAATGGCCATGTCCCCGTCCCCTCCCCCAGCTTACTCCGGGCCCTGCCAAGCCTCTGGTTTCACTGGTATCTGGGCAACGGCCAGAGGGGAGAATCCTTCCCCAAAGCAGGGCCAGCCAAGGGCCACGCTCCGGAGGGCGGACGGGGGAGCTTCCCCCCAACAGCCCCTCACAGAGCCGAGGCAGCTCTGGCCATTCCCAGACACACACACGCTCACACTCACACACACAGACACACTCACTCACATACACACAGATACAGACACACACACACACACACACCACTGAGCCCCTGGTTCCCAGCCCGTGGGCCAAGGAGCCTTTAGGACACCCCGATCTTGATTTTCGGCCCCCTCAGAGGCCACTGGGGCTACGTGACACACACATTGTTGAGATCAAATCCTTCTGAGGTCACACTTCGTTCTCTCAATCCACCCTCGCTAAGGGGACGGCCGTCAGAGGAAGGGAGGGATCTGCATAACTCCTGACTGGAAGAAGAGCCCAGGGTCCAAGCCCCGCAGGGCACCTGGGCACGTTTCTCTCTGCACCCGCAATGGATGCCTTTCCAGCCAAAGGAGGATCATGGAATGGGATTCAGTTGGGATGGAAGGAAATTATTCTAAGAGGACCCCAGGGAAGGAACTCTGAATTCCCGGCCCCCACCTTTGGAGAGCCCCAGGCACAGAGCAGGCCCTAGGCCACTTAGACGTTGCAACTCTGGCTTTTGGTCGCAAGATGGCAGCAGGTGTCTGTGTTCCCATCTCAACCAGCCCTGATGTGGCCAGCCCAGAGCAGCCCAGACTGGGCGGTTTCCCCGGGACTTCCCGGCAGCCCTTTCAGCCCTGATCTGTCTGCCCCAGCCCCCTCTCTCCTGTAGCACCCCAGGCCCACATCATTGTCTGACTGCCGCCCCCCCCACTGTCCCCCCTCTGTTTGTGAGACTTTCCCCTCAAAAAGTGATCAAACTGTGCATCCCCTTTGCCCCAGCAGTGTTTCTATTGGGCCTTAAAGGAGGGAAAGAGCCCCACATGTGCAAAAATGTTTGTGGCAGCCCTTTTTGTAGTGGCTACAAACTGGAAACTGAAGGGATGCCCATCCATTGGAGAGTGGCTGAATAAATTATGGTATATGAATGTCATGGAATATTATTGCTCTGTAAGAAACGACCAGCAGGAGGATTTCAGAGAGGCCTGGAGAGACTTGCAGGAACTGATGCTGAGTGAAACGAGCAGAACCAGGAGATCATTATTCATGGCAACAACAAGATTATACCATGATCAATTCTGATGGACATGGCTCTCTGCAACAAAGAATTGTCCCAAACCAGTTCCAATTGTTCACTGAAGAAGACCATATACACCCAGAGAGAGAGATGTGAAATGTGGACCACAACGTAACATTGTCATGCTCTCTGTTGATGTTTGCTTGCACTGGGTTTCCTTTCTCTGATTTTTTTCCTTCTTGATCTGATTTTTCTTGGGACGGGTCCCATGGGCCGCAGAGGGGCGCGTCGTACTCTGGCCCTGACGTGGTGACGTCATGTCGGCCCCCTTAAAGCACGCAGGGCAACCCCCCTTCCGCCACTCTAGCCGGCTTCCCCCCTTTTGTGAGCTAGGGGAGGGGAGGGCGAGGCTCCTCCCTGTACTGGGAGATCCTGGTCAGCGGGAGAGAGCCCCTGCGTCTACACTGACAAAGTGAGCGAGTCACTGTGAATAAGTCACTTCCCCTCTGCAGCCTAAAGGATCTCGGGATGACAAATGAGTGTAACTCGCCATTGGACGCCCCACCTCCTGTTGTGACGAGGAAGGGCTCTGGGGGAGGGGGAGATAATTGGCAGTGGCCCCTCCCCACCCAAGGAAAATTAACAGCATACAAGCAAGGCATTTCCTCCTCCCTGAAGCCTCGGTCCAAGAGAGCGCCCCCCTGCGGCCTTCCCTGGGGCCACCCCTTCCCCCCACACTCTCACACTCTCCCCCCTCCCCCACGCCCTCTCACACCCTCCCCTGTGCCCTCCCCCCCTCCCGCGGCCCCCGCCTCACCAGGAGGTTCTCGGGCTTGAGGTCCCGGTGCACGATCCGGTGGTCGTGCATGTGCACCAAGGCCCTGCACAGGTCGGTGAGCATGCCGGCGGCCTCCTGCTCGCTGAACTTGACGTTCTCCACGATGGCGTCGAAGAGGTCTCCGTCGCGCACGTACTCCAGGATCAGGAAGATGTGGGCGGCGCTCTCGTAGACCTCGTGCAGCTTGACGATGTTGGGGTGCGAGAGGCTGCGGATGATGGCGATCTCGCTGTCCACCACGGCCTCCTTGCCCTTCAGCTTGCCCTTGTCGATGATCTTCATGGCGTAGGCCCGCCGGCTGGCCAGGTGCCGGCACTCCTTGACCACCGCGAAGTTGCCGTCGCCGATGACCCTGCCCACCTCGTAGTGGGCTCCCACATCGGCCTTGCCGGCCTCGGCCAGTCTCGGCTTCTTGCCGGCCCCGCGGCCGGCCTTGGGTTCCTCGCCGGGGTTCCCGGCCCCCCGGCCCGCGTGGAGGCAGCCCCGGGGATCCCAGGCTTCCTTCTCGGCTTCGGGGCTCCTCTCCGCCGAAGCCCGGCCCTCACGCAGCAGCCAGCCGTTCCCCCTGGCCCCGGGGAGGCTCCCGAGACCCCTCTTTGGCTCTCTGAGCGCCCCCTCCGGGAGGGGCTGAGCTTCCCCGGAGTCCCGTTTGCCTCTGGCCGGGGCCGGGGCCTGGGCCGGCTGGGGATGCTCGTGGGCTTCCGCGTCCCTCCTCTCTTTCTTCTCCAAGACTTGATTGGGCCTTTCCAGCTCCAGGCTGGGGGTCCGGGGGCTGTCCCGCCAGCTCTCGCCCTTCCACCGGACCTCCTCTCCAGCCGCAGAAGGCCCCCGCAGAGGTCCCCGGCAGCTCTTCATCCTCACCAGCCTTCCCGGGTCACACTTGGGGCCCCTGCCCAGGTCCAGCTCGCTGCTGCCCAGAGAGAGCTCGGCCAGCCTCTGCCGCTGCCGGCTGCCGCGAAGGGCCCTCTCTTGCTTGCACTTCTCACACCGGACGATCTCGCCGGAGCTCTTCTCCGCCGGGCCGTCCCGGTGCTTCTCGCCGTTGGAAAGGCCCTCGTCCTGGGCAGCCCTGCGGTCGGGCTTTCCCTGCCGCTCGGCCGCCCGCTTCTTCTGGGGCCGCGGCTTCTCCTCAGGGCCCGGCTGGCTCGGGGCCTTCCCCTCGGGCTTGGCGCCCACCTCGGGGAAGGAGGCCCGGCTGCGGCCGCCGGAGCCCTCCCCCTCCCCAAGGTGCTGCTCGGCCTTCAGGGCCTTGCCGCAGAGCCTGCCCTTGAGCGGGCCCGGCGCCCAGCTGTGCTGAGTTAGCGTCAGGGCGCGGGGCTTGGCGGCGGCCAGCTCCTCCATGGCCGTCTGGATGCTCTTCAGCGTCAGCGGCTCCCTGCCCATGGCGATGAAGGCGTCTCCCTCCCGGAAGAAGTCCGACACGCTCTTGACTTCCTTGCCCTTCAGGCTGTACAGCTTCCTCACGCGGTCGTTCTTCCAGCGCGGGAAGCCCAGGGCCTCCGAGATGTCCGCCAGCAGCTGCTCAAAGGTCTGCACCGACCTCCTGTTGAGCAGCAGGGTGATCTTCCTGAGGGGCTGGGCCCCCGGCTTCACCACGGTCACCACCCTAGGCTTCATGGCGCTGTTCTCAGCAGGGCCGGGATGGAAGCCACCCTGGGGGCTGAACACGGGACACACGGCCCTCTGGGCGGGCCCGGGCGCCTTTCCACAGCGGCCGCCCGGACCCACAGGCCCGCAGGAGCTCTGGAGCCGTCTCTCCGTTATTCGGGAGCTCAGATACTTTAAAGAGTGGTCAAGGCCTCCGCGGTGACCTGAAACAAAGAAAAGGAGGCTGTCATTGGAGGCCCAATCCAAACACTAGCAGGGGGAAACCTCGTCCGCTCTGTCCCCTCTGCTAAGGCTCTGGGGGCAGCCGGGCGGGGGAAGAAGGTGGTCATGAGGCGCAAACTCCCAGCTTCCCCAGGCCCCAGGGCCAGGGCCAGGAGCTCGGGAGCCTCCCCCAGACGTGGGTCCTCCTGGCCATCCCACAGGGCGTCTGCTCCGGCTCCGTCTGCCTAAGACCCATCCCTGTAGGGATGTCTAAGGAGTCTGGCCGACACGCCACCAGTGGCGAGACGTGGGCCCGCTCTGGAGTAGACCCGACCCACGGTGGACACCGACTGAGGGAGAGACGGCGACAGACACGGAAGTCAGGGCCGAGTCCCAAGGGGAGCCCTGAGCTCGGCTTCAAGAGCTCCCGGAGCTGGAGCGCCAGGGCCGCCGCCACGGTGGCCATCATCGGTGTTGATGTATCGCCTGGGCCCCGCGGAGCCCTCTGCAAACACTACCTTGTGTGAGCATCTTACCGTCCTTAAAGGACTCCCGGCGAGCTCTTTGGTTATAAAAACAGGTGTTTGGGAGGGGGGAAATCTACCACAGAGGACGCCCCGTGATTGGGGAGCGACCGAACAGATCCCAGCGACGGCGAGCGTACGAGAGCGAACCGTCGTGATCCACAAGTAGGAGAAATTCAGCGCCACACGGGGATGTCCTGGCCTCCGACGCACAGGGTCGCAGAGACTTTGGAAAATGTTGCCGGGTTAGGGAGGATTGTGGCTGGCTAGCAAGCTCCCAGGGAGGCTGGATGGTGAGCGGACTCCAAAAAAGACCCCACGTGTCTTATGGTTTTTGAATCGAGACATTTTTCACCCAAGTTTGGGGAAGACCAACAAAGGGGGCCCAGAGGAGAGACCCGGGCAGAAAGCAAGCCACAGGGACCCACATCGCGGCAGCTGGGAAGTAGAGTGATGGCGGCAGGAGCAGCCGTAGCCATAGTAACAAGGATAACAACGGCAAACAGTAAGGGGCACTTGGAGGTTGGCAAAGACATGCAGAATTTCCCTCATTTTATCTCCCCAACAACCCTGGCAGGTATTGTTATCGCTAGGATACCCATTGTACAGTTTGTGAAACTAAGACACAAAGGTTGGCTCGTTCGGGGTCCTAGTAAGTGTATGGGGCGGCATTTGAACTCGGGTCTTCCTGACTGCAAGTCCAGCAGCCCTACCTACCGTTGCGACTTAACTAAAGAGCAGTAGGTGGACAGATTGTAGCTGGTGAAAGGAAGTCCGGTCCCTAGCTCATCCTTCCCATTTCCTCAGGGCACAGAGATGGCTCTGGCTGCGAGTCCCCTCCATTTAAATACTGCTCTGAGCTAATAATAAATTATTAATTGTGATTATTAGTAATCATTAATGTATTAATAATGCGATTTTCATTGATAGTGGATAGTAATGTTTTCCTTGATAATTATTGATCATTAGTAATATTTTCATTGATGCTTATTGATAACTAAAATTAATAATGCTCATTAATAATGATTTTGTCTCGGTCCCACTAAGAGCTCCCCTCCTACAGGAAGCCTTCCCTGAGCCCTCTTAGTTCCAGGACCTTTCCTCTATTGCCTATTGGTCCTGTATCCAGCTTGCTTTATGTACCAGCTTTCACTGGGGACCTTTGAACTTTGGGAGGGAGACTGAGTGACAGAAGCAGACGCAGGAGGGAGAGACAGTGCCTTTGTCCCCGAATGTGCCGTCCTTAGCCTAGGCTCACACACTCTCACCTCTAAACTAGGGCAGAGTGGAGAAAGGGCGCCCAAAAGCTGGGGGTCCACAGGCTTCTGTAGGATGGAAGTCATCAGGCTCTGAGAAGTCAGCCAGCTCTCCCAGAAACACTCTGGATCCCCGGGAACCACGGAGAGACTTTTTCCTCTTGGATGTGAGGCCTGAGGAAGCAGAAGGCGGCACCCCTGGAGCCGGGCACCCAGGAAGTGCGGGAGGGCTTTGCTCCCATGGAGTTTGGGCTGCGATTGGCTCTGATGGTGGGGAGTGGGCAGGAAAGGGGGAAGCGGCCATAGCATCGAGACGAGGGCTCCCCAGGGTGCGGCCGCGACACCGTCTCCACTCGGGACCCTCGTGGTTGGGCGATGCTTGCCGGTGAGAACTCTTACTAGCCATCCAGCCAACCAGAGGCCCTGAGGAAGAAAGGAAGGGACTTGTTCAAAGCCATCCATCTAGAAAATGGCAGAGCCGTGGCTGGAAGCCGAGGCTCTCAGACTCCCGGGCCCCAGGCCGCCTCAGTAACAGCCCCACCGGGTCCAGGCTAGGTAGAAGCTTTTTAGAGAACGTGTCCGTGTAGACGCCTACTCGGGCAGTGATGCAGTCACCGGAGCCTTGCTGTGACAGGCTCAGTGCCTGGAAACGGAAGGCAAGCCTGCCGGGTACCGGTGACTCATGGAGATCTGGCACCCCCAAACACGTGCCAATTCTTTGCCATTTTGGTTAGCGCTCTCCCCCCTTCCTGCCGACTGGCAGTGTGGCTTAGGGAACGAGCACGCGCCTGAAGATCGGAAGCCACAGGTGACCGTAGCCCTGCGTCACACTTTGGGGGTTCACGCCAGGCAGTCACGACAGAATCCGGGCCCCAGTGCTGGGGAGTCACGATGTTCAGCTGCTAATTTACTTGAAAGAGACGGGGCCCGTTCTCCATTCACGGTGAAAGACTAAAAAAATCACCGAGCTCAAGCGTTTTCCAAAGTTGCCAGGGAATGCTGGGTTTGGGATGCTCACGAGGCAGGGATTTTTAGGACGTGGCCAGTGTGGAAATTCACCCTACTTGACTGCACTGCTTCCCTCTGAAGGTTTTCTTTCACTATTTTTTGCCTTGGGGCAGAGAGGGTGGGAGGAAAAGAAAATAGATTTTTATTCTTTGAAAAAAGGGAATTTTGAAAAATTTAGCCAAAGTTGAACCCAAGTGTTACTACGATACGCCTCGTTGTGTTCACAGGACTCCGCAGACATGTCAGGAGCTTCATCAAGTCAAAGCCAGAAAAAGAACTGCTCCCGTGGGGTTTGCAAAGCCCTCCACGAATACCATCTTGTTCGATCCTCCCAGCAACAACCCTGAGACGTAGACGCTGTTATTATCCCCATTTGACAGATGAGGAAACTGAGGCTGGCACTACCATCATCCCCAGTGCACGGATGAGCAGACCGAGTCTCAGAGAGGTTGAATGGCCACACTGGCCATAAGGATCAGAGGCACGATTCAAACTGAGGTCTCTCCCGATTCCAGTCCAGCAACGTGTCCATCCTACCATGCTCACACCAGATCTGGAAGGCTCATCTCTGTACAGCTGCTCCCGGGACCTCGGGCAGTACACAAACCAGGGACCCTCCATGTATTTCCCAATTGGAGCTTCAAGATGGTGGGCCCATCTTCCCCTGCCCGATCCCAAGAGGAACATCACGGGCCCATCTTCCCCTGCCCATTACCAAGAGGAACATCACGGGCCCATCTTCCCCTGCCCGATCCCAAGAGGAACATCACGGGCCCATCTTCCCCTGCCCATTACCAAGAGGAACATCATGGGCCCATCTTCCCCTGCCCGTTCCCTAAGAGGAACATCACGGGCCCATCTTCCCCTGTCTGTTCCTAAGAGGAACATTTGGGAGTCGGTTCTGGAGCTCTCTAAATTAAGCTCTAAGACCCCTGGGAGGACTCACCATGAGCAGGGAGACCTCTACTAGCTTGTGAATTGTGCTCTATGACCCAGCCAGCTGTTAAGAACAGGAAACCATATGCTTGCTGTGCAAATTTATGCATAAGGTCCAAACTCTGAGGAAAATAGAGTGCTACAGGAGAGGATTCGAGGGGAGGCCTCCCCTATCCTTACCTAGCCCCCTGGCTTTGGTGCAGAATTGGCCCTGGCCCAGCCTCTGAAGTACCTTCCCTGCAGGCTGAGCTCTGCCAGCAGAACTGGCTGCTTCAGAGACGAGCAACAAGCCCACTGGTGGAAGGGAACCCCTGCAGGAGCCGGCCTCTGGGAAGCTTTGAGAGGGAGGGAGCCCCAACAGGAGTGATCTCTGGAGAACGGTTGCCCATTGCCGCAATCTAGTATTTCCCGTGAACTCTGACAAGGCTCCATTTGTTTTCTCTGGCCCATAAACCCTTTTATCTTCATCAACATTGGCTAATCAAGAGCTTGCAAGGAGGAAGGGAGGGGAAGGGTGGCCAGTCCCTCCACAAATGTCACAGTCTCCTGATTTTCTGGGTTGGAACCATGCAACAGAGAGGTTCCTGAAGCCTTCCTGATGTGGCCCTGTGGAAAGAGAGCTCAATGGGGCATCAGGGAACCTGTTTTCTGATAGGGTTCTGCCCCTTGCAGAGAGGTCTTCATCTCTCTCTCTGGGCCTCTGTTTCACCTTCTGGCAAATGGGCCAGCCGATCTCTGAGCTCGGGGTCTCAGGAGCTCAAATCCTCAGTAAGCCTCTCGGAAGTGAGCTCAGGATGAGTCGGACACCTCGTGGCCAACTTTGGGCAAAACCCAGATGAGTATAAGACTCTGATGAGGGCCTCACTCCCAATGGGCCAGCCTCCGAGTTGGGGACGGTCCTCCTTTCTCCCAGCCCGGAGTTCTTAGCTCTTTGAAATCGATGCTTGATTCGTTGACACAACAGGGGCTACCTCCCAAAACGACAGCTCTTTTTAAAGGAGCTCTCATGTATCTATGTGTAACCCTGTCCCAAAGCCCATTAGTGGGACTCTCTCAGCTCTAGGAAGGAAATGAATGCCCTGTCCTGCATGAGGGGTAAGGGGAATTTGGGGACAGAACAGATCCCACTTTGTTAGGACCTTTCTCCAGCCCGGGAGACTTCTCCTCAGAGTGAAATCGCATCAGGGTCCGCCATCACTCTGGGGGCTTCTGGCTTCCACTTTCAAGAGGGAAAATGGACGAGGTCAGTCCCACTTCAGGACGCTGACGGAAACGTTTCTGGACGGAAGCACCAGGAGAGGAGCTGTGCTCGTCCCCAGCTGCTGCCCCCGAGACGTGGGGGACCTTCCCCTTGGGGAGATCCCGGACCCTCTCTCTTGTTGAGCTCCCAGTGGGCGAGCTCCTTCCCTTTTATTTTCTGATTTGTGCTTGGCTCTTGACCGGGATAAATGGGTTTCTTTGTTACCTACTACAGATGCATTCCTTGTAGAATATACTCTTCCACTTTCCTGCCTCCTCTTCCTGTGTAGATTGTAAGTTCCTGGGGGGCAAGGACGGCTCTCTTATTGTCTCCCCAGGGCTTAGCCCCTAGTAGGGGAGTAGTAAGTGTTTATTGGGTTGGATTGGAACTGGTATTCAGGGAGAAGGGAATCAAGCTATGGAGAGAAAGTTTGGGGTGTCCCTGTTCCTCCCAATAATGAAACATCAAGCAGAAACTAGCTCGGAAAAAGCCCACAGAGCAACGGGATTTTAGGGAGCAGATACATGTAAATGTAGCTCAGTACCGCCCCTCCCCAAGGAGAGCAGATCGGTGACCTCTGACTCCTGCCTTCCTGCTTCCCCTCCCCTTCCCTTGGAGCAAGGTGTGACAAGGGGCTAGAGTTGTGTTCTGTCCCCCTCCCATCCTAAAGGCAAAGGACATCTCTCACCCTTTGGGCCCCCACTACATATGAGGCAGCATGGCGTGAGGGATGGGGAGCTGGCCTGGGACCCAAGATGTTCTGAGTTCAAATCCTGCCTCTGAGCCATCATAGCTAGGCAAGTCCCTCGGTGCCTTTAAGGGTTCCAACTGAGGAGAAAACGTTGGCTTCCACTCCACGCCTGCCAGTGTTCTCTCTCTAAGGTATATGGCCTACCATTTCTTTGGCTTGGGTTCACCACTATCTATCTACCAAAGAGGCTAAAAACTCTTTCACTTAACCTTCAGGACCTCACAATCCGGCCTCAACCGGACTTACTGCAGAGCATGCCCCTTAATACGCTCTCCCTTCCCACCAGAAGAGACTTCTGACCATTTCTGGTCCCAGCCCCCTTGAGAATCGCGCAGGGCCCGAGTCTGGCACAAATCTGCTTTCTAGCACGGAGAGGATACTGGGTACATCTTCATCTCTTTGGGTTTCCTTCTGATTTAAAGGCAGCAGGATGGGAGAAGTAAGTGGATGGAGCTAATTCCCAGTCCTCTGGGTTTGTTTACTTAGATTAGTGCCCACCTGAGCAGGAAAGGGCATTCACTAGAGAGGGAGAAGAAACCCACAGGGCTAGGGCGTGCTCTTGGATGGGGCAGGAGGCTTACCCAGAGGCAGGAGGACAGTGTCCCATCTGTGGCACTTGAGACATGTGTGTGACACCAGAAAAGTCACTCAGCTTCTCTCAAGCAGGAGCAGGTTCCTTATTTGGGAAATCTCCGCCTCACAGATTGTTGGGAGGATCAAGGGAGTACCCGGTTGTATTGTGAAATACTGTGAGCGCTAAGTAAACACAAAGCCTTGTGATTGTCACTGAGGTCCTTTCCCCAATGGTCCGTCCCCGCTTGCAGGTCCCAGGACATCAGGTCCCTCTTACCTTTGAGCTTCGTATCCTCATGTCAGGATACTCCCATAATCCCTCAGTCACTCACAGAGCATCTGCCCTCCTAAGGCTTAGAGGAGCCGTACAATTAGTGGTTTTTTCTCTCTGACTGATGGATGGATTTCAAAGTCTCCATGGCTTCCTGGCTCTTCTGCGATGCTGTATTTTCGGTCCCCAGGGGCCGATGCGTTTAAAAATTTGCTTTACTATTCAGCCACTTGGGCGTCACTGTGGATCTCCTGGCCTTCCTCATTATTAACAGCTGTATTTTAGAAAGAGTATATTTAAACTGCTTTCTTCATCATCTAGGCTTTCTATCACTCTGCTCCCACCTACTCATCTTGCCTTTTCTCCCCCGATTTTCTCACTCCCTTCCTCTGCACTAGTCACACACACCTCCCATCTGCTCACTTTCTCTTTTTCCCCCACTTCCTGTTCTGGGCCATCTTATTTTTCCAGGGCATCCTCAATAGCTTCTCACACCAAACCACCAAATTAATCATCCCAAAACGCAAGCCTGACCATGTCACTTCCCTTCTCACAGACCTACCATGGCTCCCCATTGCCTCTAAGGTAAAACCCTGGTGTTAAGAGTTTACAATCCGGCTCCCATGTTCTCTTCTAGACATCCCTTTTACCACCCAGCCAAAGTGACCCACTAACTGATCTACATCTCCCAACTCGGTACCTTTGCACTGCATGTCCCCAGCAGGTCACCCCTTCTCCTGGCCCTCTATTGAAGCCTTTGCTTCCTCCCAGGCTCCAATCAAGTGCTACTTCCTACCAGAAAGCTTTCCTGGGCACCCCAGAAACTAGGGCTCTTTCCTCAAATTATCTCAGGTCTGCCTATTTTAAACCTATTGTTTCCACCTGTAGAACTGCTTGGAGGCAAGGGCTGGGGGGTTTTCCTTATCTTTGTGTCCCCAGAACTTCTCAAGGTCAAGGGCTGGGG
>JAJPUD010001872.1:365417-378835 GCA_023553655.1 Myrmecobius fasciatus
TTCCTTATCTTTGTGTCCCCAGAACTTCTCAAGGTCAAGGGCTGGGGGGTTTTCCCTATCTTTGTGTCCCCAGAACTTCTCAAGGTCCCTTCTCCACAAGAAGAACTACATAAATACGTTTCTGTGGTATTCGGACACCTCCCTACCCTGCCCCCTCCTTCCTCCTAGTTTGCTCCCACAATATTCACCCTATTCAGCAGTCCCACACAACTTTCGCTTTCCTGTCGTTTGTCACCTTTCCCCCAAGGACCATTTCTTCCTCCTGCTTCCTATGTATGGTTCAGCCTAATTAGGAGGAGGGCCAGTAAGCCTGCCAGGCCCTGTTTCAGATTTATATTGGGGGTAAAGGAGGAGTGTTCGTTGGGGGGGGGGTCCTTCACAAACTGATGACATCTGTGCTACTTTTTTCCTCAGGTGAAAGCTTTAATGACAATGTGTGAGCTAAAGCAGCTGTTTCCCAAGACCAGCGGCCGCCTTCTTTCCACTTCCTCAGGTGAGCTGGTTGGTCTCTCCCTGGGGGAGGGGGACCGAAGCCGCAGGACTACCTGGGCTCCCCTCTCTGCTTCCCAGTGGCTTTAAGGATGTCAATTCACCAGCTCTGGCCATTGGTGCTCTTTGCCACCTGTTTTCCTGCTGTATCCGGACTCCGGGGGCCCTCCCTGGACTGCTCTCCCTCTCTGCAGTGTCTCCTTCGGTGGAGACCGTCTCCAGCAGGAGGCTTTGGGAATCCTGGCCAGCTCTGCTCAGCATGTGGGAGCTGGCAGCTTTCCTCCCAGCACTCCCCATGTCCCCAGGCTGCCTCCCTCCCAAAGGAGCAGCCGAAGGGAGCCCGAATCCTCTCCCCAGCCTGATTCCACTAAGTCATGGAATCTCAGCCCCCCTGCGCCCTGTCCAGGAGGGCACAGACACCTCCAGGGAGCTGGGAAGAGGCTTCCCGGGAACATTTCCTGCCCGTGGCCCTTGGGTCAGCATCTCCCCCGCCGCACATAGGCCACATCCCTCGCAAGTCCCTGCAACGTGGAGGTTTTTCTGTTTTGTTTTTGTTTTTGTTTTGTTCTGTTCTGTTCTGTTCTTCAGGAACAGTGCGGGTTTTACGGACCAGGCAGGTTTGCAGAGTGAGTCCCCTGGAGATGGAGAGCACAAACATTCACATGAAATGTGGGGGCCCCGAGCCAGGACCGTGCCCACAATGGGGGAGCCCCCAGCCCTCCAGAGCACCGCCGATGCACCAGAGCTTCTCTTCCAGGGGCCACATTTGAGTTGGCACTGCCCCCGCCTCTGCCTTCTCCATCGCCAAAGGTCCCCGAGCACGAACTGGGCTCAGGCCTAGGATGGCCGCTGCTGCCCCACTGGCTCTGAGGAGCTCTACCTTGAAGGCAGCTGCCTGCTGGGAGCATGCTGGGAGTCAAGGATCCTGCATGGAATGACAAGGTCTCCACAGGGTCTTGACCCTCATGTATTCAAGGCAACATGAAGAAGCCCCTACAGAACTAAGCATTCAGGGATACATTTGGTTAATGATTAGCTGCTTAATTTCTGCTCTAGGAGTTCTTAGCACAGCTGTATGTATATACCCATCCATCACAATGAGGTGAGCACGAAGCCCTTCACCCCCCAAAAAGCCCCTTTGTACTTTCTGCCTAAACATGAAAGGTTTCTTTACTAGGGAAGCATTAAACAAACTTAGAGACTGGGAAACTTGGGAAACTGATCACTTTCCCCAAAAACTCCAAAAGAAATCTCCAATTACTCCCTCTTGTTTGAAGCAATTCCAAATTCAATCAACCTGGCCCTTCACTCCCCTATGCAGAGCTTACATAAATAATGATATGATGAAAAGGACAGGAAACATCAGTGATAGATGGACACATTGGTAGCAAGTAAGTCATGGGAAAAAAAGTAAGAAAAATAGGCCACTGTATGGTTTACTGACCCCTACACATAAACAAGCTATTGTACGAGTGATTAATAAATGGGCTGAGGGAAATAAGTTCTTGACAAAAAAAGTTTCTATTCTAAAAAAATCTTATGACCATGTTAAAAATTAAAAAAGCATTGTCTAAGTCTTGGAATAAGTAAATGGGACATTTTTAGAGAAGCTCATGTTCTGCCAGACATGACATGATGACCACAAGGTACATTTCCCTTTAGTTAAAGTTTCACTATTGTTATATTGTTGGATGAATTTATTCTGTATATTCTTTTTTTCCCTAAGAAGCATTGCACCGGGGGTCCTGGGAATTTCTGGGCCCCCAAAAAATCTTGTAATCCTAGCCAAATAATTGTCCTATCTCTAATCAACCCTAACTTTGTAAGACTATAAAAATCACAAGCTTTCTTGAATAATTGGAACAAGCTTTTGCCAATAAATCGAACTTGATGACCACGCCATAGAGTGTGCTGTCTCTTGTTCCACTTCGCCGACTCCAACCCTCCATTCAAGAACCTAGATCCCCGCGGAGGCTGGACCTCCGCAGCTGCCCATCACACTGGCCCACTGAGAAACATCCCCTCCAAGAGAAACAAAAGCAGAAGCAAGCCCCAGACTGTGGATCCCCTGGAGAGCGCTGCCGAGCTTAAAGGAGGGGGGACCGGAGGCAGTCCGGTAAGGGCAGAGGAGACAGGCTGGGGAGGCTCGCCCCACAGCTGTGCTGGACCTGAAAGGCCATCTGCCCTCCCACCCTGCCCGCCTGGGGCCCACACCTGCCAACCCCTGGGCCAGAAGCGCCTAGCATTGTTTTTCCAGCCTTGGAGATGGAGATGAATCACTGAGAGCCAGGGAAGCGGCCCTGAGGAAGCTCCAGCTGGGGACCATAAGCGCTGGTGCTGATCCCGCTACCTTGGACAGCTCCAGAGGGGGGGGCAGAAGCACAGTTACTGAACCCCGGCCATGGCTTTGACCCCATGCTCGCTTTGGAGATCATGATGTGGCTCCCTCCTCACTGTTACATGCGGCAGCACCTCAGAGACAAGATCAGGGACCCTCAGAGATCCCTGGGGAAACAAAGCCCTCCCAAAGCAGCCCCTACCCCCCAAGTGGGGAGCATCCAGAGACAAGGACAGCAGGTAGAGGAAGAGCTACCTCCTGTGTAGAAATCAGTGGGTTGGGCCATTTGGTGCCCAGCAAAAATTAATGTTCTTGGGGCATTCAGCAGCAAGTAGCGGCTCTGGGTGCACCAGCCCGAAGGATGCCCGATCACCAAGGTCTGACACCTACAAAAGCCCCCAGTGGGTGTCCCTGCCAGGCAGGCCCAGGTAATGATGGCAGCCCCCTCTGCTCCTCTCTCTCTCGGGTCTGTGAGGTCCCCTCTGGGCCCCTAGAAGCATTTCTGACAATACTGTTGTGTTAGCCAGACTGAGTGTCACCCCCATGCTTCCTTCTACCCATCATGACCTACCCAAGAGCCATACTATGGCAAAGGGCAAGTGGAAAAGGAAGTGCCACAAAACGATCAGAGATCTGGACTCAGTGACAAAGAACAGTCAGCTCCTGGGGCCAAGGAACTGGGGGGATCTAAGAGGTGGGCCAGTCTAATCCTCACTCTACAAACAAAACTCGGGCTCAGAGAGAGTCGTATGGTGATGGAGGTCCTCTCACTCCAAATCCAGCTTTCTCCCCACCAGACTGCACCATCTCCCAGAATGGCACTGACCGCCATCAACCAGGCTTGGGCAAATCCCTGACAATGTCGGACCTCAGTTTCTTCTTCTGTAAAGTGAGATAATGGCAGTGATGTGCTCAGTACCTGCTTCACAGGGTTATTGTAGGTCTCAGCTGAGCCGTATCCCTTGACATCAGTCATGGAAAGTGGGGCCACCTGCCCAGACAGGTCCCCAGCAGTCCCTTAGGTGCCTAAGAAGGGGACCGCTTGCTTCCCAGTCTGGCCAAAGGAAACCCCTGGCCCATGTTTCGCATTTACCAAGCAGGAAAAATTAAAGAAGTCCCTGTGTTTAGGGAGCTTCCATTTTTCCAACAGATCCTGGGACAGTTACTACTGGCAATTGCTGCTGCCCCCATAAAGGGGTTCTCCTCTCCAAAGAGCAGAGCCCTGGAAAGCCAAGACAAGGAAAAGAAACGTAAGCCTCTGCCACGTGAGTGGTCATAGCTCCGACCCTGACCAAGCAGGACCTCGGACGTTTGCTGACTTTTTCTCCTCAATCTGATAAATGGAAAGTCAGCCTCCCTGAAGGCAAGCTCGTCGAGGTCCCGGCTCCTCTGCACTTAGTAGGCAGTATCTGGCCCTTGGCAGGCATCTGCTGATTGAGGAAGCAGAGTCCAAAGTCGGCCGTCTGAGCTTTGCCATCCACGTTTCAGAATGAATGCTGAGCGTCCGCTCAGGCTGGGCCAGAACTGGCCAAGGTCCGGGACCAAGAGCAGGATTCCCGGTGGCGAAGCCCCCATTGTCACTGGTGGGGTCCCAGTGTCTGAGGCGGGCAGCGGCTGAGCCAGGCGGCCACAAGGCAGTGGGAAGCCTCTGGCTCCTTCAGGGAGGGAGCTGTCGGCCGTCGTGAGGCCATTGGGGGTCGAGTCATAACTGCAGCCTCTGCACACAAGACAGAAGGCCCCAGCTCACAGAGCCCATGGGCTCGTCCCACCGACAAGCTCCAGCTTCCACGTTTTCCCCAACGTGGCGAATCTGCCAAGCTTCCATTGTGGGGCCCGGAGCTCGTTCAGCCTGGAGGGAAGGGCCTTTAACCTTTGGCAGAGAGTCCGGGCACATAATTCTCATGGAAAGGATGAGCAGAACAGGCTGGACAAAGGTACGCTTGCGGGCTGTCCTTCAGGACATCAGGAAGGCCCGCCAGCCTGCTGAGTGCTGCTCGCTGGACACTGCTTTTCTCCCACAGAGCCCTGCTGTGGCTGACAATGCTGGACGCCCCCCTGGCCTGCAGACACCCTCAGGGCAGACCTCATTATACCGAGGAAGACACTGGTGAGTCCAAGAGGAGGAAGGGACTTGCCCAGGGTCCTCAGTAGCACAGCCAAGATTTTAACCCAGGTCCTTCAACTACAATGGCGGCCCTCTTCTATCTCTGCACGGCCCCACGCTGAGCTAAAGACCAATGCGAAAGCTGGCTCGGCCCTGCTGCCCTCAGAGAGCCCAGCTTAAGGAGTCACTCCAGAGGGGAGGCACAGGCCTTGTTCCCTGCAGAAGCACCGGTTCTCCAGTCAGGGGAACTGGGTCAGCTCTCACTAGTCACCCCTTCCCCTATGAGGGACCTTGGACAAGATGCTTAACCAGCCTCCCAGGCCTCCGTTTCCTCCTCTGAGAAATTTGAACTCATGGCCTTGGAGTCCTTTCCAGCTTGAGCCCCGTGATCTCAGGGCCCCCCCTCTCCCATTTCCCAGCAGCTTCCCTTCCATCCCTCTTCAAGTCCTCACCCAGAGAGGTTCCTTTCACAGTCGGCCTCGAGGGCAGCCTCCCTCCTCCAGCCATTGGCTCACAGTCCTTCCCTGCTCTGCAATTAGGGCTTCCTTCCTGAGATGCACGTTAATGTCTCCTCAAGCACCCCCCCCCAGGTCATCAGCCTCCTCCACTCTCCTGCCCTGCTCTATCCTGCCCCGAGGCCCTGCCCACAAGACAGACTCTAGCTGTCACCATCACCCCAACCCTGGTTCCCAAACCCTGAAATCCTTCCCTCAGGCCCCAACCACCTGTCCTTTCTTCCTTCCCTCTGTCTTACTCCTCCTGACCTCTAGACTCACTGACTCCTACCCTGAGTGATGGATTACTCACACCATCACTCCCTCACAGACCCAGCGTTGACTAGTTGAACCAAGTATTCTCTCTCTGTCTCTCTTTCTCTCTCTGTCTCTCTTTCTCTCTCTCTCTCTGTCTCTCTGTCTCTCTCTCCTTCTCCCTCTCTTTCTCTCTCCCTCTCTCTCTCTGTCTCTCTTTCTCTCTGTGTGTGTGTGTCTCTCTCTCTTTCTCTCTCCCTCTCTTTCTCTCCCTCTCTCTTTCTCTCTCTCTCTCTGTCTCTCTCTCTCTGTCTCTCTCTGTGTGTCTCTCTCTCTGTCTCTCTCCCCCCTCCTCTCTGTCTCTCTCTCTCTGTCTCTCTCTCTGTCTCTCTCTCTCTCTCTCTTTCTCTCTCTCTCTTTCTCCTTGGATCACCTCTCCCTCGTCCTTCAACGCCCCCAGTCCTCAGCCCAGACGTCCCCTGAGCGCCAGTGTCCACCCACTGTGCGGCAGAACACACCCCAAAACATCATCTCCTCACAGCTGGGCCCCCACCGTCACCCTGCCTTCTCCACAACAGCTGTTCCTGAATCTCTCTCTCCAGATGTCCTCACCTCCCACTTTGCTGAGAAAACTGCCACCATTTTCTGTGAGTGCTGCTGGATCCCCCCTCCATCATCTCTCTGTCTCTCCAGACTTTCTCTTCCCCAAGGCTGTCCCCTCTCCTACCGGCTCTTGTGCAGGAGCTTGTCTCACAATGGCTTCCCTCTCGTCAGTCTCCCGTCTCTTTTATCAGCATGAGCAACAACCCTTAATTAAGTTTCTACTGCATATCAAGCGCTAGAGATGCAAAGAAGAGCAGAACGACGGTCCCTGCCTTCACAGAGTTCTCCCAGTCGAATAGGGGAGAGAACCCTGTACAAACAAGACCTAGAACAGTGTAAATGGGGAGATCTCAGCACCGGAGAGGAAACACCAGCGCCGGGGGCCCAGGAAGGGCCCCTTGCAGAAGGAGCTGAGTCTTGAGGGAGGCCAGGAGGTGCAGGCAAAGGAGGGGAGCCTTCTCTGAGGGCAAGGCGGTAGCGCAAAGGCACCATCAGGAAATGGAGAGCAACAAGGCTCGCAGCATGCGACGGCAAAGGGGATGATGGTGGAAAAGCCATAGGAGAAGTCCCCAACGGATCTGGAGGCGGGCGCTGGAGGAGCCACTGAATGTGACACACTCGGTTCTGTGCTTTTGGAGTGGAGAAAGGGCTTGAGGGACGAAAGCCTTAAGGCAGGAGGAGCCCCACCCAGCAGAACACTCAATGGTCATGGAAGCCTAGACTCAAAGGACCCAACCACCTTGGGGGGCTCCCTGTTACCTACAGGATAACCGACAGACTTCTCCGGCTGGCACTCCACAGGGAAGACCCCTGCCTTCCCACTCCTATACATGGTCAATACTGTCTTCCGGGCAAACAAGACTCCAAGTTGTCCTCTTCATTCAGCCGTGTCTAGCAACATCTTCCTTGAGCTGCACTTAGACCATTTCTTTTTTGTCATCCCAGACCTTCCATGTGTCTCTGTTCAATTTCTTCCTGCCTCCAGTCCATAATTCTGGTAAATTGAGATCATTAAGGATATAGCTATGGTGAACTTCCCAGCTTCGTATTATCTGCAAATCTAACAGCTGGGCGACCTCTGCCCTCATCTAGCATCATAAAAAAGGTAAATGGCACAAACCCAAGCACAGATCCCCGGAGCACTCCTCTGGGGACCCCCTTCCAGTCAACATCAAGCCATTAACGACTATTCTTTTTTCCACCATCCACCACCATGTACCATTATCCAGCCCCGACTTAGCCATCTTTTCTGGAAGGACGACAAGAGAGACTGCCCAGGCCTTGCTGGTACCTGGACAAGCTATAGCCATAGCATTACCCTGATCTTCCAGGCTAATCGTCCTGTCAAAAAAGGGATGAGGGGAGGCGAGCATAACCTGTTCTTGGCCAAGTCCCACTGGCCCTCACTGGTCAGGATTTCCTTTTCTAAGGGCTCACAAACCATCCCTTTCACATGTTCTGAAAACGTTAACAGGGGTCCAAGTCAAGTTCAGTAGCTTCAAGTTTGCAGACTCCATTCTCTTCCCTTTTCTAAAAATCAAGAGACTCTTAGTCTTTCTCCAGTGCAGATCTCCTGATCTCCACAATCTTTATCTCTTTGAGAGCACACTGCCAAAGGGCACACGGTCCTGATCTTTCAGGATCTCTAATGGCCACTTGGTGATCTTATCTGCCAGCTCTTTCACTCCCCTAGAGCACAGGTCATCAGGGTTGGAGATCTAAGCATATTAATGGCAATTAGGCACCCCTTCCAATCTCCTGGGGGGTCTTAGCTATCAGGGAGGACCTAGCAGGCATTTTTGTTCCATCTTGCCAGTCTGATGGTCATTCTCCCTGAGTCATGATGAAGCAGAGGCAGAGTAGTTCTTCCCTCTCCCTGATAGCTCCTTACATTATCCCACCCATGGTGATGGGTGGTCCTGTTCCTCCTTTGACCTTCCTCTTCCCCCTTAAAAACTCCCAAATGGGGAGGAGAGCCTTCCTGTCTCAGCAGTCACCCCAAACCTTAGCTCAGTCAGATGTAGTTAGGGTTGGGGCTAAAGTGCCCTTAAAGTTATCACCACTGAGCTGCGCTGCCCTTCTTACAGGAGCCTCTTGATAATCTAAAGTCACAATACTTGTCATGTTGACCTCCTGAGGTTGTTGTGGAGCTTCAGATAAAACAGGACCTACAAGGCTTTGCAAGCCTTAACGTGCTCAAGAAAGCCCAGTGATTGGTGCAAGTCTCTCTTTAGGCCAGACAAGCTCTAGAATACATCACTGTTTACCCTTAAGCCAATCTCCCCCGTTCTTTCCCTTTCCAGTTTCTGGATTTCCCAACATTTCTTGCTCTATGTGCTCCTCCATGATCCTTTTACTATATTCTGCTCCCTTCACCCGGCAATCTTCCAGCCTTGGACCTCATTGCTGATCTCAAGCCACAGCAATCGCCACCAGATCAGGTTTGCTTCCCTGACTTAGACTGTCAATCACCCAGACTTCATTCACTTGTATGTAGACATTTGAAGCCATACCCCTTCTTTCTGTTTCCTTTCTTGGGTTTTTTCCCTCTGAATTAATGGCCTTCACTATCTCTATTGTGTATTTCTTTTTTTTTCTGAGGCAATTGGGGCTAAGTGACTTGCCCAGAGTCACACAGCTAAGAAGTGTTAAGTGTCTAAGATTAAATTTGAACTCAGGTCCTCCTGACTTTAGGGCCGGTGCTCTATTCACTGTACCACCTGGCTGCCCCTTTTTTCAGTTGCATTTCTTTCTTTCTTTCTTTCTTTCTTTTTTTTTTACTAACTCTACTGTGTAGATCACGCTTTCTAGGGTCTCGGGACAGAACAGATGATCTGGATAGCTTTCCACTCCCCCTCCCTATTCACTTTAAAGCCTCCTTAATCAGACTGATAATTCTGAGGTCAAGCAAAATTGTGCTGGTCCTCATTGGGTGCAAGGCATTCTTGAATGTTTGTGGCAGCTCTTTTTGTGGTGGCTAGAAACTGGAAATTGAGTAGATGCCCATCAATTGGAGAGTGGCTGAATAAATTATGGTATATGAATGTTATGGAATATTATTGCTCTATAAGAAACGAGCAGCAGGATGATTTCAGAGAGGCCTGGAGAGACTTGCAGAAACTGATGCTGAGTGAAACGAGCAGAACCAGGAGATCATTGTACACGGCAACAACAGTACTATATGAAGATCAGTTCTAATGGACATGGCTCTCTTCAACAATGAAATGCTTCAAACCAATTCCAATTGTTCAGTGAAGAAGGCCATATACACCCAGAGTGAGGGATGTGAAATGTGGACCACAACATAACATTTTCATGTTCTCTATTGATGTTGGCTTGCATTGTATTTCCTTTATCAGATTATTCTCTCTTATAGATACGATTTCTCCTGAACAAAAAAAAAATGATATGTGGCAATAACTATACATATATTCGATTTCTTAAGTATTCTAACATAATTATCATGTAGTGGATATCCTGCTATCTAGGGGAGGGGTGGGGAGTAGGGGGGAAAAATTTGTAACCGAAAGCTTTGTAAGGGTTAATATTTAGGAATTACCCATACATATGTTTTGCAAATAAAAAGTATTAATAAAAAAAACCAAAAAAACCAAGGCATTCTTGACCCAAAGCTCATCATTCATGTATTTTAAGTCACATTTCAGAAATTTCCATCCTGACCATTAATTGGGGGATGGCTAAACAAGCTGTGGTATGGGATAAGGGAACACTACCGTGCTATAAGAAATGGCAAGCAGAACGTTTCCAAAAAACCTGGAAAGACTTCCATGAACTGACACATAGTAAAGTAAAAAGAACCAGAACACTGTGCACAGCAGCAGCAATATTGCTGGACGAAGAACTGTGAATGATTTAACCGTGCTCAGCAGCACAATGATCCAAGCCCATCTCAAAGGACTAACGATGAAACGTACAGAAAAAGAACTAATATTGACTGACCAGAGGCAAGAGCAGGCTAATTTTCCCTTTCTTTCTTTCTTTTTTCTTTTATTCATCCTCTTGTACAAAATGACTAATATGAAAATGTTTTACATTATTGCACATGTATAACCTAAATCTGATTTTTTTACTCTCTCAGGAGGGGGGAGAGGAAAAAGAAAGGGGGATAACTCAAAACTTGAAATAAAAATGTTTTTAAAAATTGGAGAAAAAAAATTTCAATCCTGTTCTAAGACATCACCTTCTCTGCCACCTGTTCATTTCCTCCAGAATCCATTTCTCCCCTACCTTCCATTGGCAGCAGTGACAATGCACCACCTGGGACTACCGAGTCTTCAGTTTCTGGTGCAGCACTTCACAGTTCTTGGCAAAGTTTCATTAACACCCTCCTTAACTCCCCATAGACAAACCCTACCCAGGGAAAGAACTACAAAATCTTCTCTCCCTGTAAACATAGACAAAACCAAATTGTGCCCATGCATCCCAAGTCACTGCCCCTCTCTAGGCCTCAGGAGTGTAATAGTCAGAGGGTCTCTAATGTCCCTTCCAGCTCCAAAGCTGTGATCCAACGGGCACTGGTGTATTTTCAGGATACTTTCTTCCCCTTTTGCCTTTAACATATACTTAATCTCTAATAATGATATCATCAGTAAGATGAGGAAGTGTAATAATCAGAGAGTCTCTAATGTCCCTTCCAGCTCCAAAGCTGTGATCCAACGGGCACTGGTGTATTTTCAAGATACTTTCTTCCCCTCTTGATTTTAACATCCACATAATTTCTAATAATGAGATCATCAGTAAGATAAAGAAGTGTAATAATCAGTCTCTAATGTCCCTTCCAGCTCCAAAGCTGTGATCCAATGGGCATTGGGTGTATTTTCAAGATACTTTCTTTCCCTTTTGCCTTTAACATCCACTTAATCTCTGATAATGGGATTGGAGAATTAGCAAAGGGACCTGATGAGTCAAGTAATCCAACCCTCCCATTAAACAGAGAAGGGACTATTAAGTGCTCAGAGACCTCAGGTGACTTGCTCGTGTCACACAGCTACCAAGGGGAAGATGTGGAAATCTGAACCCAAGTCCCCAACTCCAAAAGCAAGATTTTTCCTACTGTTTTGTGTTGCTTTTCCTCCTCCTTTTCCAATTTACCCGACTTGTACTTTGTAGCTGTTTGAATCTAAGTTCAAACCAATCCTGCTCCCAAAGGGGTGACTTCTATGAAAGGGGGTGCAGAAGGACCACGCCCTTTGAGTTGTGTCTCAGGCTCAAAATCCTGGCAGTTTCGGCAGGAGGTGTGGGAGAGATTAACAAGGATCCAGAATGGTAAAGTCCCTGTTCCTGGGAAACTTTGAGCAGAGAGTGAGGAGTATGGGCGACTCGGACTTCCCCAGCATGTTGCAAGCCCAAGGTAATGTAAGATAATAAGGATCGCTGCCCAGTGAGCTTTCAGACCAGAAAGTAACGGCTACAAATTTCTGCTAAAGAAGTCTAGGCTAGAAAATGACCTAAACTGACCAGGGTCAAGGACTGGGAGAAGCTTATTGGGCTTGCTTAATGAGCCTCATGCATGTGCAAGCAGAAACACCCCAAATAAAATGAGAGCCTTGTTAACTGAACTTGAGACGCATGGGGGGTGGGAAGAGGATAGGTTTACACATATGTACAATGGGTATAATTCAGAGGAAAACTGACTGATCCTTTAACTGAAGGGAGGAACTTCGATGAACTAACAGCATAAAGCTCATCTTGCTTCCAGACCCGATGCTCCCTCTACAGAGAGAGGAGGGGAGCCCGCTTCTGGCCGGAGACCAGAAGGGCCATGTTTCCCAAAACGTGTGCCAGTCATCAGCTCCTGGATGACTTTTCCCATCCCTCCAGCTCCTCTGCTGGGGGACCAGCCAGCTAAGCTATCCCGTGCTGCCCCAGGCCTGGAGTCTTTCCTCTCATCCCCCAACTCAGCACATGTCCTTCCACACACTGAAAGCAGAGTTTTTGGCTGAATCTAGGGCACCATTCCTCTCTAGTCCAAGGACCATTATCTAGAGCCTCTTTCTTCTTAACTATATTTGAGCTCATGTCCTCCAGCGGTCCACAACTGGATCACACCCCTGCTTTCTCAAAATGATTAACTCTTGTCCATGTCATCCTGTCGAACCTCCCTAAATGCTGGGGACCTTCCTGCGGATCTCCAGATACTTTCAGGAAGGCAATCAGATTGGAGGGGATGAGATGATATGGGGTAGGTGGGGTTGGCTAGGGTGGGACGGCATGGGATGAAACGAGATGGGATGGCATGGCATAGGATGGGATGGGACGAAAAGCATTTGATCGGGAATTAGCATGAGCCAAGCCCCGGGCTGAGCACTAGCTCGGGATTCAAAGCGAAAGCCCCAGAGCTGCTGCTCTCAAGAAGCTCACATTCTAGGTACCTCTTGAGGACAGATGGAAAGGGTGTCCCCTGATTCACAGGTGCCAAGAGACAGTAGATGGCCAAGGTCAGATCACACCCAGCTATCTCTTGGTTACCTTTGGACAAATCACTTAACCTCAGTTTCCTTCCTCTGTTATATGAGAGCATTGGCCTAGATGACCTTCTAGTGCTATCCCTGGGGCCTTATGGTCCTATGACCTTTTGCTCCAGCTACAGGACTTCCTTTTACCATCATGAATCTCTCTGGTTTGGCGACACATTACCATACTTTCCAAAGACTCCCCTCCCTGCAATTGTAGCTGGGACAAGGTGGGTCAGGGCAGTCTGGCAGAGCTTCCCAGGCCCTTCCATTTCTGATTCAGTGGCTCCTAGGGCCCTTTTCAGACAGTGATATGCTAGAGAGGACATTACAAAGCATAGAGGTGTCTGCTCCATTTCTGCTTGGGAGTGGGGGGTGAGACAATTTCCAAAATTACCAGGAGACAACTTCAGAAGTGAAGGTCCTCCTTCTCTCCTTTCTCTCCCTCTCCCCTTTCTCTCCCTCTCCCCTTTCTCTCCCTCTCTCCTTTCTCTCCCTCTCTCCTTTCTCTCCTATTCTCCTCTCTCTCCCTCTCCCCTCTCCCTCTCCCCTTTCTCTCTCTCCCCTTTCTCTCCCTCTCCCCTTTCTCTCCCTCTCCCCTTTCTCTCCTATTCTCCTTTCTCTCCCTCTCCCCTTTCTCTCCCTCTCCCCTTTCTCTCCCT
>JAJPUD010001873.1:0-26562 GCA_023553655.1 Myrmecobius fasciatus
CTAGGTCTATATCCCAAAGAAATCATAAAAAATGCACCCACATGTACAAAAATGTTTGCAGAATCCCTTTTTGTAGGGACAAAGAACTGGAAAATCCCCCATTGTTGGGGAATGGCCAGATAAATTATGTATATGACTGTAATGGAATATTGTTATTTTTTATACTAATAGCTTTTATTTTTCAAAATGCATGAAAAGAATCCTATTGTTCTATAAGAAATGATCAGGCTGATTTCAGAAAGGCCAGGAGGAACTTAACAGGAACTGATATTAAGTAAACTGAATAGAATCAAGAGAACACTCTACACAGTAACAAAAAGATTGTGTGATGTTCATCTGTGATGGACTTGGCTCTTTTCAACAATGAGGTGATTTAAGGCAATTCCAATCATTTTATGAGAGAGCCATACACATCCAGAGAGAGGATGAATGTGAATGTGAAGTGAATGTGGATCACAACACAGTATTTTCACCTTTGTTATTGTTTGCTTGCTTGTTTTTTCTTTCTCATTTCCCCCTTTTGATCTGATTTTTATTGTGTAGCATGATAAATGTGGAAATATATTTAAAAGAATTGCATGTGTTTAACCCATTGAATTACTTTCTGTCTAAGGGAAGGGGAAGGGAGGGAGAAAAATTTAGAACACAAGGTTTTGCAAGGGTGACTTGAAAACTATCTTTGCATGTATTTTGAGAAATAAAAAAAAATCATTACTTTTTTTTAAATGAATCTAAGTCAAGGTCAATAAGTTGTCCATTTAAATCAATTCCACAAACATTTATTAAATGCCTATTATGTCAGGCACAGTGCCAAGTATTGAGGACATAGAAAATAGAAAAAAAAAACTGATCTTAAAGATCTCACACTGTAATTGAAGAGAATACATGCAAACATAAAAATAGCATATAGAGAGGATAAATTGGGGGCAGGGTAGTGTCAGAGAGAAGACATAAAATTAAGAGGAAAGGAAAAATGTCTCTTATAGAAGATGGAACATTAGTTCACATGGGAAGGAATCCAGGGAAGATAGGAAGGAGAAAAAGAGTTCTAAGCATGAAAAAGAGGTAGTGAGAATGCTCAAATCTTTAACTGGAAATTGAGTATCTTGTGTGAGGAACAGGAAATTGACCTATGTCACTGAATCCCAGAGTAAATGGAGAGGAAAAAGGTGTAAGAGTACTGAAATGTTAAGAAGTAGTTGGGTTGGAAAGAACTTTAAAAAACAAATAGAGTTTTTTATATTTGACGCGGGAGTCATTGGTGTTTATTAAATGGAGGTGAGGGTGGGGTGCCATAGTCTTCTTGTACTCCAGAAAGTAAGCAATGCCTTTTCTTTTCTTTCTTTCTTTCTTTCTTTTTTTTTTAATGCATCTGGATTTCACATGTTGAAATCTCAAGACAACATAAATAGCTTTAGTTAAAATTTTAAAGGTCAATAAATTATGACATAGTAGAAACATAAATATTGTTCCACATGCCCCTGGCTATGCTTCTGACCTTCCAAACTTTGCCATCATCTTTTAGCTACCTTCTCACCCTCTGACTTCCCTCATTGCCTAGAACTTTCTTACCTTAGAACACCACCATGCAATTCCAGTTACTTTCTCCTATTAGTGAGATCTTTTGGGGGCCTTCCTTTTGTGCCTAGGATAGACATCTTTTATTACTCATCTGGCTGTGCTTATGCTTCTCTGGCCTTTCTACCAAGCCTTCATCTGGATACTTTCTGTTCCTTTTTCCTCCTTTTAATTTTTTTTTAATATGTTTTGTCTTACCCCATTAGAATGTAAGCTTCTTTTTAATTTTTTTTATTAAAGCTTTTTATTTGCATAATATATATATGGGTAGTTCTTCAATATTGACCATTACAAAGCTTTACCTTATAAATTTTCCTCCTATTCCCTTCCCTTCCCCTAGATGGAAGGAAGTCCACTACATGTTAATTATATTAAAATATTTGACAAGTCAAATATATGTATGCATGTTTCCATACTTATCTTGCTGTGCAAGAACAATCATATCTACATGAACAAAAAAATCTGAAAAAGGAAACCCATGGAAATGATATGTTGTGGTCCATATCTCATAGCCCTCTCTCTGGGTGTATATGGCCTTCTTTACTGAACAATTGGAACTGGTTTGAAACATTTCATTGTTGAAGAGAGCCAGAATGTAAGTTTCTTGAGGACAACCCTTTCTTTTTTGCTTGCATTTTTATCTCTAGTACTGAATGCAATGCCTAACATAATAAACTCAATATATTATGGTTGTCTGCTTGACTTCTAATTAAAAAAAATAAACTTCATTATTCCATTATTCAGTCTTTAACAAAAGCATTGATAAATGGTAGCACCTAACATATCTAGTATTGCTGGACCTTTGATTTTTTTGAGGAAATTGGCATTAAATTACTTGCCCCATGTCACACAGCTATTAAGTATTTGTGTTCAAATTTGAACTTGGGTCCTCCTAATTTCAGGACCAATGCTTTATCCACTGTGTGAGTTAACTCTCACTAGAGTAAATTTTCAAGATGATTAAATTTACCTTTTTAAGAGACTAAAATTATTAAAATTTTAAAACTTTGGGGCAGCTAGTTGGTACAGTGAATAGAGCACTAGTCTTGAACTCAGGAGGACCTGAGTTCAAATTTGGTCTCAGACACTTAATACTTCCTAGCTGTGTGACTCTGGGTAAGTCATTTAACCCTAATTGCCTCAGCAAAAAAAAAAAAATAAAAAACAAAACTTTTCTGAAGAAATCCTTCCAAACTGTTTCCTTAATTTCCTAACAGAAGCATCTGCATACATTTGTTTGAAAACTTAGAATGGTTCACATAAACATCATTGCTTTTATTGTATTTTTTAAAAATGGATTTTTCAGCTAATAGTTACATAGGAATGTTTGTTCCTATAGTAACTTACACCAGAATGTTGTTTTTATATAATTTTTTCTTCTTATTTTTATATTTTTCTCTTTCCCAGTCTATCACATCCTAGTACTATGAGTGTCCCTTATTTGTAATTTGCTGCATTGCTTTATATAGAACTTTCTCAGGGAGGCCCTAACATTGGTATATACAGTATCCAAAAGAGTGAAATGGAATAGGTAGGTGGTACTATGCAAAGAGTGTCCCACCCAAAGTCAGGAAGGCTCATCTTCCTGAGTTCAAATCTGATGTCAAGTACTTACTAGCTGTGTGATCTTGGTCAAGTCACTTAACTCTGGTTTGGTTCTTCATCTGTAAAATGAGCTAGAGAAGGAAATAGCAAACCACTCTTAATATCTCTGCCATTTAAAACTCCAAATGGGATCAAGAATAATTTATTATAATTGAAATGACTGAATAACAAAATCCCTGCTATTCATGAAGAGTCCAACAGAACTCTCGAATGATTGAACAACAAAAAAGAAGTAAAATATCTGGGCTGTTCGAGATAATTATTGCTAATTAGGAGCCTTGTGGACTTTGACTTGAATTTAAGCTGTGTTCTGGATTAGTGAGCTTACTGAAATTAAGTGGAATACTAATCTACCAGCTTTCAGAATCAAGAGAGTTCAGTTCATAGTTAATATATCTTAGATTCATTCTAGTGAAATAGATGTTAAGTATAACTTTATGATTTTATGTAGTGAAAAAACTGAAACAGAATTAAGTGTTATACTCTAAAATTACTAGCAAGCTGCTGGAGTAGCTTTATACCTATAATACATATATGGAATATGACTAAAAATGTATAAGTATGTACATATTTGTGTATTATATATGTATATCAGTTTGTATAATATCTTGAATACAGATTATTACTATGACAAATCAATGTGCTATAATAGGAAAAAAACAAAAGAAGTTTTTTTCAAAAGTATTCACAATATTATCATATGAATCACCCTCACTTTTGAGTTTCAGCTGCTAGGCATTTGGACTCTTCCTTTTACCTTCTATATTGCATTGTCCATCAGAGCATTAATACAATGCAGATTTGCTTACTGTTTTACTGTGACTTTATTTTCTTTCTGTTGATCCCTGAGACAATCATTATTATAAGATTTAAGACCCTAAGGGAAGAGAGAACAATTTTCTCAGTTTATGCAAATTTAAATTAGATCAGTACAGCTTCCACAAAGATTGCTTTAACTCAGTGAATCTCTCAATTGCAAAAAGTAAAATAAAAATCTGAGAGTCTTCCCTGACTATTGCTGTGGGGTACTTGGAGAGGGATAAAAAAAATAGATGCAGATATCAGGCTGGGAAATAACAAAGCCTGATATGGAGCATTTCTATTTCCTTGCTTAGCATTTTTTCCTTATTAACCTAAAAAATTGGTAAAAGATAATAGGAACTTAAAGTTATTTATTTTTCAGCTTACAGAACACTTTTCTCATAATAATTATGTGATATGGATAGCATAAGTATTATAATCCCATTTTAGAGATGAGGAAAACAAGGGCATGGATAAGCTATAATCAGGTGATTGCTTCTGCATTTTCTGTGATTATATAACATTGGAGGTGTGATTAAAATCTTCTAAGTACATGAGTTGAAATTCAAATGCAGATCATTTTTTTCTACACCTCTATTATTTCCATCATAATACAAAAGTCAATATTCCCTCTTAATTTGAAAGTTTCCCTCCCATCTTTTCCTATTTACGAGACATTTAAATAGTAACCATCAGAGAGAGAAATAGAGTCACAGGCAGAGACAGAGACAGAGAGACAGAGAAGTGAGCAAAGTAATATTTCCCTACATTGTAGAATGAACAATATTATGAAATAGCCACGCTTCTAAGGGTTTTAGGATAGCAGAATTACCAAAACTACCCTGGTGACAGCTCTAGCCCTACTATACACTCCTGTTCCTGACTTTTGGCCTTTCCCAGTACACAATCCTATCAAGTGGAGGTGCAAGGAATATCCTTCTCAGCATCATGATAGATAATGTCATACCAGAAATGATACTCTAAATTAAACTCGACCTTTAGCTCATAATTTCCCATGCTAATGAACATATATATGATTTAACAGTTTTGTTTTCTTGGTGGGTGGTTGTTTTTTTTCCCTTGAAAGGTGAGGCTTCCTGTTACTAGATTTTGCATAATTTGTATCTTACTCAATTTCCTACTTACTGTTTTCCTATATCCCCTTTCCTCCTTGTCTGTTTCTTTCATGCTAATATGGCCCACTGAAAGAGAGAGATGGAAAAATAAATAAAAGAATTAGGGAATGTAAGGTAGGGATGCAGGAGGATGGTATTTGACCTTGAAACCATGTACATTTCCCTGTCTTTTTCCTTTCTCCTTAATTTTTGAAAGATACTCAGCATCTCCCTATTTCAAATACAATTATTCTCTAGCCCATCTCTCCTTAAGGTGGCTGAGTCCCATGGAAACTTTCAAAAAAGAAAAGAAAAGAGAGGAGTAGGAAAGCAGCCATAGAGCTTTATAGACCTTCAGGTTCCTGATTTGTAAAATGAGTGGGTTGGACTACAAGATTTCTAAGGTTACTCCCAGCTTGAAGGCATTGATTCCATGAACCTTGCTGAAATAACATTTGTGAAGAACCATTATGGCATGGTGGTGTGTCTGTCCTTCCTCACAAACTTCCTACTATTTTTTTTTCTGAGGAAGTCACTTTCATCATTTGTAAAATGGATTTAATAATAACAAATCTAATTATCTAGGGTTGTTTGTAAAGGTGAAATGAGAATGATAAATATATATTCATATAAACATATATACATAAATGTTAGTTTGGAAGGCATATATCGGGTACCAAACACCAGAATTCATCCAGGATCACTAGGCTTCTAGAACAATACTAGTTCATCCCTTGTGGTCTATGTTGGAACCTTCTTCCTGACCTTAAGATATCTGGAATCCTTCTATGATGGTTGGGTATCTTCTTCCTCTTAGTTGGAGAGTATTATTCTTCTAGATGTACACTCTTTCCTGTACCCAAGCTTTCCAAGAAACCATCCATGATGGCCAGATGGCAGAAATACTCATTACCACCAGAGGCACCTTTCCTGTTTGCCTTCCCTTTGCTTGATCCCTCGACTCAAGATACCCATAACCCATCAGAACTGTGCAATTGTTAACAGTGCCTTTATGAAATAAGAGGCAGCAACAGTATGACTTATTGTGAGTTAGAAAATCAAAAAGATTCATCAGTTGCCCTCTCACTTCCTGCTTAGACCTGACTACCTTCTTGCTACTTTTTTCTACAGTCTCTCTCTGAGCTCTGTCTTCTCACCTCCTGATATAATCTAAGGACTGCAAAAACCTGCCCATCTGCTATAGAGCTGAACTTTCTTTTATCTCTCGTCTTTCCCAATTAGAGCATGACTTCCATGAAAATAGGAAATGTCTCACTCTTTTTATTTATATCCCTAACACTCAGTACTCTTACATATCACATGGTAGTTGTTCAGTCATTTCAGTTGTGCCCAACCTCATGACCCCATTTGGAGTTTTCTTGCAAAAGTTACTAGAGTGGTTTGCCATTTCTTTCTCCAGCTCATTTTACAGATGAGGAAATGAGGCAGAGTTGAATGACTTGCCAAGGGTTACACAGCTAGTGAGGGTCTGAGATTTGAACTCATCAAGATGAGTCTTCTTGACTTCAGGTCTGGCACTCTATCCACCATGCCATGTCATAGTAAGGGTTTAATAAATACTTTTCTTTGATTGATGCACTCATTTACCAATTAAATCATCTTTCTACTGTCAGTTAATCCTAGTTTTAGTCATACCAACTTTGAGGTCTTAAATCAGAAAAGTATTTGTGAAAAGAGCCTTAGACATCAAATAAAACTTCATCTTAGTGCCAATTCTTACATGTACTAGCTACATAACCTTGGGCAAATTACGTCTTCCAATTGCAATTTCCACATATGTAAAAGTCACCAAATATTTATATTTCTTACCACATAATGATCCTATGAAACTTAAATGAAATTATGGATGTCAAGGCATTTTATAAACTCTAAAGTACCATGAAAATATGCAATATCATTTTATTTCCAACTCCAGGACAAGCATGGAGTCACTTATCAATAATATTTATTTAATCTTCTTGAACTAGTTTGGTACAGTGCCTGACTGTCCTTTTTATGGCTCACTCGAAGATGAGAACATTGGGATATTCAGAAAGATTTGTGAAAGTTCTCAATGTTTCAGACACACAGAGGGCACCTTTACTCTAGGTATCTCTTCCAGAAAGATGCATTTTTGTGGCTCTGGCCCAGCTGGTTTACTTCCAGCTGAACTTGAAATGCTCTATCACTTTGGCTAAATTTCAACTATGTCAGTTAAATCCCAAAGAGAGAATCAGGCTAGCACCAAAAATATATTTCCTAAAGAAATAAGAGACTGACCCCAAAATAGTACAAGGGACACTGAGCATGAGGACTATTTCCAATTCTGTTTTCACATGAACAGTCATCCACCTGTATATATACAGGCATCTGCTAAAGACAGATGTGTAATGTTTTATACATACACAGTGATATGAATTTGCTGGAATGAACTTTGCAGCATGTTACTTTATTTGTAATATCCAAGAGCCTGTTGTTGTTATATCAAGATTTCATAATATGTAAAGAATTTAATATTTAATAAAATAGTACTAGCCCCAACATTGACATATATCATCCTGAAGTTTATAAAATATTCTTTCAACATCCCTAGGAAGCAGGTGATGTCACTGTTATTATTCTCATTTTTACTTATGATATAGAATGAGGCTTAAAGAGAATTATGATTTGCCTGTAGTTACACAATATTGGTAGGACCAGTAATTAGCAGAATTCAAGCCTGCTTCTTGATTTCAAGACCAATGTGACCTACTAATGATAGAAGATTCCCCGCTGCTCCAATTGGCCCATACTTTTATCTTTGTTTTTTAAGTCATTCTTATCTTCTTGTCCTCAGATTTCCAGATGATAAGTGGGATGGTCATAATTTTGGATATTTTTATGACACCAGACTAGTACTCAGTAAATTCTAATCATCAGCCTTTGATTTGTGGATCAAATATAAACTCTTCCAATTTGCATTTAATATACAGCCCTTCCCAATCTCAGCTTTTCCAGTTTTATTATATATTATTCCTCTTATATATTCAGTAGTGCTATCAAGCTGGCCTACTTAATTATACTCCATCATCATTCCCCATGTACCATCTGTTACCAATGCCCAGAATGCCCTTCTTCATTGGAAGCTCTTAGAGTGCCTAGTTTCCTTTCAGATTCAACTCCTGTGACCTTTTTCAGGAAAGATTTTCCTAATTCCTCCCAGCTGCTAATATCTGCCCTCCTCTGTTCTACCATAAATAATATATTTATCTTGTAAATAATTTAGAAAAAGATGAACCAATCACTACCAAACAAGAGCTTGTAATTTAGTAAGGAGAGAAAGGGAACATGATGTCTCCTCCATCAAGGTTGGCTCATTGATAGCAAAACAAAATATCTTATTTTTGACTTTATATTTTCAATGCCTCATGCAGTGACCCCTACATGATAGGCATTTCACAAGGATGTGTTGGATTTTTCAGCATAAGGGTTTATACATGGAAAAATCAACAGATATTACTAACTGTGTCTTGATTTGTTGTTTTGTTATATTAGATTTAAGAAAGTGGTAGAGAAAATATTAATGTGAATTCAATTTAGCAGTGTGTCCTGAAATTTTAAAGAGCTGGTTGTTAAATATTTACTAGCACACCATTAGCTGCATTTGCTGAGTGCTTGTTGGCTGATTGACTGATTGATTGATTAATTGATAGTGTTGCCAGGAGTGGGAAGAGTCAAAAGGGAGCAAAGTATTTTGTTGAGTATTCAAGTAGAGTGACAACTGCTGAATATAACAAGAAACAGCCAATTTATCTAAAATGGAACTTGGCAAAATACCCCACTGCTGCTTGGGAAAACTATGAATAGTTCTTGAATTTCCAATTGTGGTTTGAAGGGCTCCTACATGTTTCCTGGATGTGCTCTTTCTAGTTTGTTCCCTTTCCATGTTTTCCTCTGTTGTTGACCATGCCTTTATATCTTCTCCCAAAGTTTTCAAAGCCCAGCTCAGATACCGCCATGAACCTTCCATTCTACTTTTGATCTTTCATAGCATTTTGTAACTTTCATTTAAAAAATTTGTTGTTGGTGGTGTTGCTTTTATTTGATCCATGTTTCATCAATGGAGGGAATTTCTGATAAGGAATTTCCTCCACCAATGCAAACAAGTAACTTCTTTGCAAATTATAGTGTTAGAGTGTTGCTTGAGGATCATTGAGAGGCTTTGTGACTTGTTACATAACTAATATATGTCAGGAAAGACTTAATTACAGTTCTTCATGAATCAGAGGCCTTATCTCTCTTTTATACTGTGTTGTCCCTCTTCCTATATCACAATCTATGATTATATTACCATATATCTTATCATAGTATTTCTATATCATATCCTATGCTTCACATATCATATTATATGATTCTCATATATCAAAAGAAATTATCATAACTGTTTCTGTATCTTTATAAGATAGCAAATTCCTTAAGTTCAGGTACTATATCTTATATATCATAATTTTGCCCTCAAGCAGATAAGAAAAGGTTAAAAATTATTTATTTATTAACCATATCCTTAAGAATTCTATTTAATTTAATTCAACTCAGTGAAATAGAAAACAATCCATGACTGTGGTTACTCTTGTTCCTCCAACAAGTGAGGCTAAGGCTTAGAGGAAGATTATTAGTTTTGCTTTACATGGAGACAGGAGGTAGCACAGCATGAGAGTCAGATCTTTTTTAGAGAAATTAGTCATAGGCTCCACCCACTGCACAATACCATCCAAATTGCATAGAACACCCTCTGCTTACCACCTGGAGAGCAGTATAATATAACCAAGACTCCCTGATGATTAAGATTTTAAAAGCATGCTACTTAAAACTCAAGTAGTACCCTAGAAAGATATTCTGACATATTTCAGTGCAGTTGGTGTCTCACTTGATCCTTTGAGGAATTATAATTTTTTACAAATGTATACTATACGTGTGTGTAATATATGTGTACACATGTACACATACATATATGTAGACAATATTGTCTGTCTTGTGTGTGTACATTAAATGTATCCACATATATGGATGCATATGTGTTTGTATACATACATATATATATATATATACACACAATTTTACACACACACACAAGATAAAGGCAAAACAAAACCCGGATACAGTGACAATCTTCTTGAAAATTATGGAGTATCTCTACTCAGTTGGATGTCTTCATGTTGCTAAGGCAAGGGCATGACTCAGTTCTCTCCTTCCTTATTTCTACTCACAAATAGCAATAAAGTAAGTTCAGTGTGACCTTTGTGGCTGTCAAATCTATTTCTAAAAGGCCAGCTTACAGGGATAATTTGCACATTGCCAATGGAGACATAAAATAGTACCTCTACTAGCTTCTAAATTCTTTCTCTACATTTCCATGAAAAATTTGAACTTCTTGAGGAAACTAAATCTTAGTACAAGACTCCTACTCATAGTTTAATTGCCAATCATTTTATGCAAAGGCTTCATTTGTACATACATGCCAGCATCCCCTCAGAAAAGGTATGCAGATATGTTCCCTGGTATTTTTGATAACTCTGAATCTGCAATAGCAATTGTCTACTTTTTATAATTCTCCTAACATTCAGCTACCAGAAATTTGAATTTTATGGCAAATGGGAAATTTATTCTGAAATTGTGCATATTATTTGCCTCTAGAAATAAGAAGGAAAATCCATGTCTTATCACCAGCAAGAAGACTTTCAATAGAATATAGGATATCCATGATTCACCACAAAATTCTCGAAAAATTTATAATTCTTTTATCTAACTTTTATAATTCTATTCCTCCATTATCTTAAAAAAGTGGAAGCCAGTATGGTATAGTGGACAGAATGTTGTACTTTAAGATTGTGTTAAAATTCCACCAATGACATCTTGTGGTTGTACCAGCAAATTATTTCACTTCTTTCAGCCTCAGTTTCCTCATTTGTAAAACAAAGATAGGAATACTTACACTACCAAATGCACAATGTTGTGAGGTTCATATGAGATATTGCCCCTTTCCTATGTGGATGGTTTCTTTACTAAAAGGGGCATAAAATTAACATTTGTGTGAGAAATACAGAGGAAAAAATAGCTTGAGAAAAAATGCACATAGGTCTGAGAGGACTTGAGAGAACAACCTCTCACATAAAAGTAATTGAAGAGACACAGTTATGAAGAGCACCTGAGTGGATATAGTACCTTAGAGGTAAAAGTACTGACTGATGTCTACAATGCATTCTTTCCTAGTAGCTAATTTGCATCTGTCTGTTTTTAAGACTTTGAAGTGTGTTACTAGGAAATACAGAATCAAAGAATTGTTTGGGGACTATGGGAAAATTATGTGTTTACTATTTTATCATATCTGACAGAAATATGGATTTGAGTTTTCACAACATCAGAGTGGTATCCCTGTTTTGAAGCTTAGAAGCTACTTTAGAAGTCACATAAAAAACTGGGGAACTTGAAGTTAGAAACTGTTGAGGAAAGCTGCTTATAGAAATTAACACATCAGAAGCCAGACAACACAATACAGAAGCCAACATAGCAAAAGCATGACCCAGCTTAACCAGGTTTAGACAGAGACAGATTTTGGAGTTCATACATGAGATAGGCAACTATCTGTTGTTGAAAAGCTCATGCTAAGAGCTTATTGGAGAAAACAGAATTCTCTGCTGTTTGAAGAACTGGGGAAAGATTGCCTTGCTTTTTAGCACTATCCAGATTTTAAAAGGGCAAACTTTAGATAATCATGTTTACATTAACCTATACTATCTTCTGTGGCTTGACAGAGCTGATCTGAATAGTTTTTCAGATTCCAGACTTAAAGGAATCGCTTTTCATGCTAAGACTGTAAACATGTCCTTAGCACCCAACCAAAGAAAGATAAGCTAGGATATTCTGCTCATTCCAAGTGCAAAGGAACTTAGAATTGTTTCATTGGGTTAAGAATAGCAAAGAAGCTTCAACCAGCATGAGAGCTAAGTGGCCCAGAAGAGATGCAGTCCATTCCTCATATGAGATGTGTTGCAGACTACATACACCCTAAAGAGACCAAGAGCATCGAGACCTGCAGTCCCAAATTGTAGTTAACTCAGACATGTGATTTTCCCTATTTATATGCTTCACTGATACTTTTCTTCAAGTTCGTGCCCACTGTCCCCTAAGGACAATGTAAATATGACCCAGATCTTTGGAAGACATTTCTTTTTCTTTGTATCTCTTGGAAAATATTTCATTTTAAAAGTATATGTTAGCATGTTGGGTGATATAGTTACATAAGAATGACACTAGAGGCTTAGAAACCATAGTTTATTACAATATACATGTATGCCTCCAGGTCTCTGAATGATTGTAAGAGTCTACAGTTATTTTCTCTAGGGAACTACTTTGATCTGCCAGTGTGAATGCGGGTAGGATGAATAAGGTAGCTTTACTTCAGGAACAAAGAAACTATCAAGAATTAGAGGGGTAAGGTTAATGCCCCACTCACCTTGTGCTACATGTTTAAAGCACTTTTCAAATTTAAAATACTATATATAAATATCAGATGGTAGTAGTAGTAGTAGTAGTAGTAGTAGTAATAGTAGTAGGGATAGGGTTGGTGTAGTGGTATGATGTTGGTAGTAAGGACAGTAATAGTGAAAATCTAGTCTGGTTTCTAGATATTTGCTTCGTAATATTATTAGAAATTCAAAGCAACAAAATATTTCCAAAAAAGTGGATAGTCAAAAATTAACCTAAGGTGCTTATATTTAATGTTAAAAGTTTATGGGTATTATATAATAGAGAAATGGATGTAGATAGATGGACATATATGCATATTTGCACATAATTAAATAATATCTATAACTGTGTTCCATATAATATATAGGGACATGGAAAGGACAATTTAATTTTCAGTGTAGGTGGTTAGTTGGAATCTTTTCTGGGTCATTATAATTTTTTTAAAATGTCTACTTCTTCAAAATTGAAACTAAGTTACAAAAACAAAAAAAAACCCTTTAAGTGATCTGATTATATGAAACTATCAAAATTTCTCTAAAGCTACCTTTATATATTAAACTATTTTGGGTATGTATGCCCTAAATCAGCATATAAATTGAATATCCATTTTTTCTAATAGCTTTGAATTTCATTTCTCAGTGCAGAAATTTAAGTATAGTTTACTTATATAGAAAAGTTTGATATTTTATTGTCACACTTTATTGATATGCTGGATATTAATATGTTCTAAAAATATGTCAATATATAGGACTGACATTAGGATTTTTCTTAATTGGAATTTCAAATATTTGAATGATACAACAAAATGATAAATTTATATAAATATTCATGATAAAAGTCATGCTCATATTTTACATGTTTCTTAATCAGGTCTACCTAACTTATCCTTGAGAATCTGTTCCCTTGTAGTTAGACTATGTCTTTACATGGAAGCAAGTCAACTGTTATGACAGATAAGTCAGACAAAGTACCAATCAAGTCTTTGTAAAAAAGGTTTTGTTTTTAAACTGACAACATTGATTTCCTTGCCAGAGATTGAAAATATTTGATTTTTTTGAAATGGGAATAATTTTAATTGCTTTTATGAATTAAACTGCTTTTGCATGTGAAACATCTTACTTGTCTACATAAACTTTTAAGATTGATTAAAAATTAAGAAATAAAAAGTGATAGGAACAATGATTCAATAATTAAAGAGATTCTAATACTTTCTTTCAGTTTTAGCATTCTCTAATCTATTATCTCTACTTTTGTCCTACATTCTCCCATCAACTGTTCTTTCCCAAACTGAAACAGAATTTAGCCAAATTAAAACAACTAAACTCAGCTTAGATTCTATTTCCTTGGCTAATGACAGCAATGATCACACAAAACTAATTCCAAAACACATGCTACATTCTCAAGGAAAACAATTGTGAATATAATAAGTGGGTTCGATTTTTGCTCAGTATTTTTTGTTTTGTTTTGTTTTATTTTGGCAAAATTATCGATCCTTTTTGATAGATTTAGTGTGGAAAATGTTGAATTCTGAGTCAAGAACCCATAACTTCAAATTGCACCTTTCAGATATACTAGCCATGTGACCATATAAAATTCATTTAACTCTGAGCATCCAAACTACTTAGGGGGTGAAAGAATAGCTGATGGTTTTACTCTTCTAATGGGAATGAGACATATTCTATTGCTCTAAGGATTTAGAGATTGTCCTCTCCTCCCATTACCATATCTACTGGAGCTTGAATTGTGACATATAAGAGCATGTGAACAAATACACACACACATATATATACACACACAAATATTCCAAAGCTAAGAATAAAATAAAACATAGATAGAAAAATTCAGAGGTTTACAGGGAAAATGCATATTCTAGAGCAACTTTAACAATAAGGTCTTTCTATTGGCAGCCACAGATGTAGATTATGATCATTTCATTTTCTAACTGCCTTTAACCCATATGCCTGGATATATCAGACAAAAAAAAAGATAAAAAAAGAGAACATTACAGAAAGCCTTTTCCCTTATTGCTTAGAGAGATACTGCTAGTATTTCCCTACATTAAAATAACAGGAGCAATATATTGCTAATCATGACATGCAAATTACATGTATGGGTAAATATATATATATATATATATACGTGTATGTATATATTCATAGGTATATATGTGATAGATTTTATAGAATACTATCCCTCACTCAATAAGTTTAATAAATATTATATCCTATATCATACGGGCTTCCCAATCATCTATAAGGTTTGAATTTATATTTTACATTTATTCCCAATTTTATAGCTCATCACATTGGTAGAATGTGATGTTTACATGACATATTTAAGTTAAATATTTCAAACAAATACCATTGTTGTTATATAGAACAAGTAGGTCAAGTTCTCTTGACAGGACTACTTGAATTAATGAAGCTAGAAATAAAACCCAAAACTTTAGACTCTTAGGATTAAGCTCTGGTATCTGAAATGCATTAAAAATCATAGACAGTTGTCAAATAGTAATATCACTGGACTGGATTAAATTTACCTTGTTTCAGAGCTCTTGCAATATCTCAGAAACAGATGTAGAATGAATTTGGTTCATTTGCAAATGTCAGTCCCTTTTAAGTGATTTTAAATCACTTTTATAACTTGATGGGGGGATAGTAACAACACTTAAAGCTACTTACTTTGTTAATTAGTATGTTGTCTGAAAGGGCTGAAATCAATTTCAAAGAAATTGGCTCAGTTCATCCCCTCCCCAAACAGTGCAAAGGTCTCTGACTCTTTGGTCCTGTACAATTGCCAGTGAAATAAGAAAATTACCCAGCTATTTCTTTTAATATCAAAGATAGCAATATCATTGAATGAATAAGAAACTAATGATAAAGTTCTAAAGTTCTAAAATCTCTGTTACTTTTCCCCCAGATCTCATCTGTATTTGAGAAATGTATCATGATATGGTTTGACTAATCACAGTTGGGAGAACCTACATTTCTAACTAATATTGAAGGCATGTTCAGGCCACCCAAAGATCAAGTGATGCATGATGCCAACTATTATAATTACACATATCAAACAATGAACCAAACAAATGGTTCATTGGAGCTGATCTCTTGGCATACTACATTATACCTTTAGTATTACCATTATATTCTCTTGTTTGTATACATCTATCCATCTATCTATTTGTCTATCTTTCAACCTATATCTACTCTATTTTTATGCCCATCATCTATATTTGTCTGACTGAAGCAAGAGAAGTTGAAAAATTTGCCTTTTAGCTTATGTACATCTGTTATGGTGTTACATTTATTTTGGATAATTTTCATATCAATATTACTGCATCTACATGAAATCATAGATTTCACTAGATTGAGACAAAGAGTTCATGTGGTTTAATGCTTTCCTTTCACAGTTGAGGGAATGGAGGGAAGAAGAGTTAAGGATCTCACCTAAGGAAATATAAGATATAAAACCATGTCCTATTATTCTAAATCCAGAGTTCTTCTCAGTCATAGGAGGCACATTTTCAGATTCTCTACAAGTTCAAAAACTGGCACAAAATGAGCTTGGTCATGAATGAGACACATCATAAGGCCCTCTGATGACTGAGGAAACAAGAATTGAAAATAATGGTCATTCTTATGATTCATTTAAAACACAGATGAACAATAATTCTAGGATTTCTAGGGAGGCATTGTATGATCAGAATGTGCTTACTAAAACGAAAGCATTGAGAGTGGTCTGTAGTATGAGATTCCATTTCAGCCTCCAAAGGAGCTACATTAATAAAGCTGTGGAATTATCAGAGTCTGTGAGTGAAAGTAGACAAGGATAATCACAACAGACAAGATTTGTAATTTGCATTATTAAGTAAGAGCACGACAAGAGTTAAGATCAGCTTGTGTCCACTGAGTAATTTTAAAAAGTAGCAAAGTATTAAGAACACAAAAGCTATTAAATTTCTTATTTTCTACTTCAAAGTTAGCCTAGGGAAATAACTTTTAAGTGTTACTATATATCTCATTACAACAAATGTTCTTAGAGTTATCATCATTAGAGGAAGATAGGTAGTACAGTGAGCAATAGTACTGAACTTTTAATTACAAAGACTTGAATTCAAATCCTGATTCAGACATTAGCTAGATGGGTTTAGGAAAAAATCATTTATTCCCTTTCAACCTCAGTTTCTTTATTGGTAAAAGAGAGGTGATATTGGTACCTAACTCAAAAGCTATTTTGAGGATCAAAAGACATGTTAAATCTGCAGCTCTCTGCAAACCTGAAAATGCTAAATAAATTGCTAGCTATTCATCTTATCATCATCCTATAGCAGAATGGGAGATGGAGAAAAATGTAGTAATTCAGTGCTTAGATGAGTACCTGGTATATAGTGGTTACTTAATACTTGTTTATTGATTTAGATATTGACCTTGTATTAAGTTGATTCATGAGACTGTTGAAATTTAATCTTCTATGATAAAGAGAGACAGCATGGCATAATTGATTGAGGGTCCACCTTGAAATCAGGAAGAATTGGGTTAAAATCCTACCAAAGAAACTTTTATGTCCCTCATATATTTCAATAGTGAAAATTCCATATTGGGAAATCTACCTATGCCAAAATCTCAAGTGCTTCCTTTCACCTATCCCTAATTTAAATAACCATTTCAAATTTGACCTATCTAATAAATACTAGGCTGTGTGTGAGCAAAATATTTATCTGAAAAAGATATGGTTTAGTGGAAAATGTATTGCATTTGATATCAGGCAAAATATTTAAGTCCTGCCTCTGGCAGCTCCTGACCATGAATGGACAATTCTCTTAAAACTCTCTGATCCTCAGTTTCCTCAGTTGCAAAGGAAGAATAATTCTTGCTCTACCAACTTTATAGCCATTAGTAACTGAAACACTCTTAAACTACAAAGTGTTATGAGAATATGAATTGCTATTCTCTGATCTTTATCATGGTCAGAGAGTTTGATGTTGTTCTAATGTGCAATACGATACCCTTGGTCTTATTTATGGCCCCCACAAACATAGGAACATCTTCCTTTCCTTATGAACTGCATCACTCGCTAAATATTTCTAGAAATGAGTTTAAACATAAACATTGAGACAGACAGAAAGATCAGAGACAGAGGGATAGAGACAAAGAGAACATATGTATAAACCATAGGTTTAGGGACACTTTCTATATATTACCATAATGATTTCTTAAACTCATTATTTTGTCCTCAGAAATTCATATTTTCCCCCAGAAATCCTTGAATTCTGGTGTAACTAGATCAAAAATAGATATTTGTTAGATTGTATTATTCCCTAATACCCCAAGGATTGAATACAAAATCCTCAGACTTTTTAAGCCCTCTCTAATGTAACTCCTTCCTGCCTTTCCAGTTTTCTTACCTTTAGCTCTCTACATAGTCTGTGATCCAAAGATACTAGCTTTTTTTGTGCTTCCTTAGCCACAGCACTCTTTTTTCCTGACTATACCTTTTCAGTGACTGTCCCCCATTCCTGAATTACTCTTCCTCCTCTTTTCCACTCCCTGGATTCCCTGGATTCCTACAAGATTCAGCTTAAATCCCAACTGTTTCAAAAGGTCTTAGTTCCCATTTAGAAAGACAACTATCTTCCAGTGACCAATTAAATTAGCTTAGATATTGACATCATTGTCTTTTCATTGCTAATTGAATTTGAATATTGCCATTCATGTTTATATATCAAATTTTCTCTGTCCCTGGATTTTCTTCTCTATCTCTGTGATTTTGTGTTTATCTGTCTCTGAATATCTCTCTATGTCTGTCTCTCTCACAATCTCTGTCTTTGTCTCTCTGTGTGTACCTCTCTCTCCCCCTACTGAGACTTACCATAGGTATAAATATTTAGTTTGTGAGCCCAGGAAATTTTTCAAAGAAAAAATTTCTGGCAAAGGAAACTTGATTCATGCTGTTGTTGTGTGCAGAAATTACTTCTATTCCCTACCTATCAATCTCTGCATTTCTACAGTTCCTGTCACTGTAGGAGCCAGGCACTGAGACAATGATACTAGAACAAAACAAAAGGCAGATCATTTCCCACCTTGTATCTGTCCCATTGGAGCCAAGTCACATGTTGTAGAAAAGGGAGAAAAGACAGAACTGGAGGAATCCAGGATTATTTTAACATTCTAGAGAAAAAAGAGTTTTACACACTAGAGTATTGAGTGAAAAGTTGTTTTGTTGTTGTTTTCCTTTCCCTGATTGCAAAGTTTTATCTTTAAAATTTATTTCCTGCTGGCCAAAAGTGAATAGGATAAAAGACCATTTCTGAGATAATCAAGACTTCCCATGCAAGAATTTACTTGCATATTCAATTCTGCATACTGACCTTAGTTCAATTGGAGTATCTTGCTATCTTTTTTAATATCAATAGAATTGTAAAATGATCAAATCTATGTCATGGCATATGATAGTTTACTTAGAATTACAATTTAAGATCACCCAAAAGTTAATGGAGAGGCATATGATGAATGGAAACAGGCTACAACATTACAAATAAGGAATTATTCAGGTGAAATGGGGTAAAAGATGCTTTCAAAGAAATGTATAAATTGGAAAAAGAAGTGGGCAACTTATGTTAGAAGATGAACAGTCAGTGTTCTGATTTGGCATCTGTGCATTATCAATAGAAATCAGGAAAGAGCCCCAAAATGATGAATGGATCATCATTCATTGATTTATCACAGAATATAAGTAAAGATCACACTGAATGCCCAGACCTGCAATCTACACTGACAATGAAAATGCTTCCATTACTTACATTGGAGCATTAGAGATCTTTCTTCTTATTCTTCTCTATATAATCAACACACATTGAGTGTATAAAAAGGAGAATTCCACAATAACTCTGTGCACCTCTTATTGAATGCAGCAGATTTGTTAATGTAAGTTTGGTATGCCTTGAAAGTCCAGTTTCAAACTTACTGAGCTTGGCAAACAATTCACAAATAATTGGTATTTCAAAATAGTTTGGGAAAGTCTGTTTCTTTCACAAAGAAAGTACTCAAAACCCAGTGAAGAGTTTGCTTCATCTTGATTTTGTTTGGTCACCACTGCTCCTATAAAATTCAATTAAATATAAATCTCCCTTATACCAGCAAGGGATTAGAACTCAAGAGGCATTGATCTTGGAAACTAAGGTCAGCTTCCATAAGTCTATAAGCTGACCACACACAAAGAAATGTGTCTCAAGAAGGGGGAAAAAGTAGTTAACATGATAACTTGCATGATTATGTAAGCAAAAATTTATGATCCTGAAAATTAAAATGATCTAGGTAAGATAGAAGTAATTAAATATTCCTTTCACTTACTAAATGTTTCATAGAGGCATGTAGATGGTGTAGTGAACTGGATCTGGAGTCAGAAAGTCTTAAGTTCAAATCCAGCCCTAGATACTTTACTAGCTGTGTGACCTGAGCAAGTGGCTTAGTTTCTGCTTGCCTCAGTTTCTTCAACTGAAAACAGGGATGATAATAGCACCAATTTCCCAGGTCATTATAGGAATCTATTCTTTTCTTCCTTCCTTTTTTTATAGAATACTATTGATAGAATGGGAACCAACTACTCCAACCCCATTGCTACCAATAGTTCCAATAACCATATCATGAAAGTATATTCCATTTTTTAAAAAATAAACTTGCTGTAGGAGATAGAATCCTTGATTTAGAGTTAGAAAAAATGACAAACTCAGTCTTTTCACTATCTCTGTGACCTTGGCTAAGGTTTTTCAACTCATAGTAATTCAATTTCAACTGTAAAATTAGAAAAACAGCTCCCTTCTGACTAAATTCTATAATTTATTGAAATTATATGAATATTTCAAAGAGCTATGCTTTCATCAGTGTAGATTCTCCCACCAATGCAAAATATAATCTGAGATTTTGTAAGTGATTTTTTACAAGTTGCTGTGGCTAAGAAAAAATATTTGATAAAAAGTCTTGAATGATGAATGACTCCAAATTGACTAGGCAACAGACATACATTCTAGTGCATCAAAACCTTTTTTTTTTTAACATCAGTTTAGTAGAACTCCCATAATTTGTATTGACCTGGTATTGACATTCATTGGTCTGCTACTGGCTTCTACACTATGAGGAGATTCTAGTGTTTAGCCAAAGTTGAACACCAGTAAGGAGATAAATTTCTCCTATTTTCTCAGAAATCCAGCAAGTATAACAGGGGAGGCAAAAAAAAAAAATCTCTTCTAGACATGTTTGGGATCAGAGGAATATGACAATAGTTAGGTGGCATAGTGTGTAAAATATTGGGCCTAAAATCAGAAGACCTGAGTTCAAATCTAGTTCTATGATCTTGACCAAGTCATTTAACATAAGCTTTCTGAAAGTTTTCTCACCTGTAAAATGGGGATAATTGTAGCACCTGCTTTCCAGGGTGGTTGTGATAATTAAATGAGCTAATAATTATAAAGCACTTAGCACAGTACCTAGCACAGAGCAGGTGCTATATAGTGGAAGCTGTTACTGTTGTCCTTAATTATTTTGACAAACAAAAGTGAATCCAGTATAGTACCACCCAGATAGTGAGAAGACACAAAACTGTTGGATCAAGACAGGTTAATGGAATTGGGAATACGGAGAAGAAAGAATGAATAAATGATTGAATGTAAAAGTATTCATTTCAGACATTTCAGTAATGCCCTAGTCTTTGTGACCCCATTTGGCATACATACTGGAATGGTTTGCCATTTCATTGTCCAATTTATTTCAGATAAGGAACTGAGGGAAACAGGATTAAGTGACTTGACCAGAGTTTCTCAAATATAAGTATCTGGGCCAGGATTTGAATTCATAAAGATAAGTTTTCTTGACTCCAGGCCCAGGACTCTATCCAGCGTCTCATCTAAATGTCTTCATTAAGTTGTTATTACTTCCTATGGACTAAGTACTGTACTAGGCATTGTGCATAAAAATATAAAATAGCTGTATCTCCTTTCAAGGAGCTTATATTCTAATGGAAGGAAACAAGAAAGATAGGAAAAGGATGTTAAAGGAAAGGTGTTTTGGGCTGAAAAGTCACCAGGAACTAAAAAACAGTTGATTGGTAGAAACACTTTTATAAAAGCTATGGTATTATTGATGCAATTACTTCTACCAGAGCAAAAAATGAAAAGTGGGATTATAGAGTAGGGAAATTGAAGTGAGTATATGACTAACATATCTGGAAGATGATGGTTAGAGATCTGGATCAATCTAGATGTGATGGACTCTCACCAATCAGGACAGATTAGCCTCAGGGCAGAGATTTGAGTGACAGCTGTGCCTACTGCAACAGTGGGAGGGCAATATGGAATGAAAATAACCAGCATGAAACATGGAGTAAAAAAGTGACTTAAGTGACATACAGCTCTCTTTAAAGGTTTAATGGGTTTTCATGTGGAAAAGAAATGAAACTTGCTGCTTTCAAGAGAGTAAAGCTCAGAATAAAGCGCAAACTTGATGAAGAGACATTTTTGTTTACTGCGGGGAACTATATGACAAAAAAGAAGATGAGCTGGTCATGTGGTGAGAGCAAAGAAGGACAAATAGATGACTAGAGTGATCTACTAATATCTTCACAATATTTGCAGATAGCAAAGATGGCCTCCATCGCATTAGATGTGGGAGGAGATGGACAAAATGAATAGGTTTTGATATCTGTCGCTGATGAGAATGCACAAATCAACAAGTCATAAATTTATTTGACTATTGGAAAAACATTAGATATAAGAAAGAAAATTCATGTCTGAAAATAGAATGAGCTATCTACATTATTAGAAAGTCTTGACTATTCCATCATTGAAGATGAGAAACCAGAAGTTTGACAATCACTTGCTCGAGAAGTCTTAGAGAATACTTGGGTTATCAGGTCACAATCTTTATGTGGCATGTATTTGAACCAAATCAGTCAATGAGCATTTATTTCTTATTTATTTTCTAAATACTGTGCAAGTGCTGAAGAAACAAGAAGAGGCAAAAGTCAGCCCTTGTTCTCAAGAAACTTACAAAAGCCTTTTCCAAAAATGAAATTTTATGATTGCTGCAACCCAGTGTTTAGCTTTCATTTTTTAAAAATACAACAACAAATTCTGAAGTTGTTGATGGCATGGAAAAGAGTCTTCTTTTATTGTATTTGCATAGAAAGGAAATCAATTCTATCTTTCTCTGTATATGTTCTCTCCATACATTTATAATGGTCCAATTCCCAGACTAAAGATTGGTGAAAAGGGATGATTAACTTTTTGGAAGATATATAATTGATTCAGTGCTCAAAGAGTAATTATTTATTTTCACGGAAATATAGCTCACTATTACAACTATAAGTTATAATCAGGCCTACACCAGAAAATGCCAATGAAACAATGTGCTGTAGTAAAAAGAGCCCTGAACTTGGACCTGAGCAGGAACCCTGAGTCCTGCTTCTAACATATAATAACTCTGAGAAAAATCACAAACTTCCTTGAGCTTCAGTGATTTCCTTATTGATAATAATATTTGCAATACCTAATTTAATGAGTAATTGCAATTAAAGCTCCTTGTAAATCTTTAACCACCATATAAACTTTTTTTTTGTTATCCTTGGTATATTTTGTAAATGAGTAATATACATATAAATAATCTATATATAATATGAAAATATGCATGTTCTGAAATATATAACTAACAATTAGAGGTACTTCATTTATAAACATAAAAAGAAGCATATCTTTTTATATTTTCTACACATTGTCTAAAAAATTTCAAGCATTCTGTAAATATTTAATGATAATAACTGTATTTTCCTCAATCATTTCTTCTTTCTATCCTAAATCCAGTGTTCCAATTATACCTAGAATAAATAGAAATGAAAAAGCAAAGTTTTTGAATGGCCATGTATACCAAATCCTTGGCCCAGAATGGTTAGTTAAGTATACATTGAAATATATTGAATTTAGAATTATATTTAATCCATTTGATCTGCCTAAACTTAATTACACATTATGCATTTTAAATGTTATATATAATTGTATATTTTTTTTATTAAATGAAGATGAGATTAAAAAGGACTAAAAACAGGGGTTGACTGTCAATGACTAGTCAATTTCAGAGTTTTTTGACCTATATCACAGAATGTAATGAGAGTCCACTGAGTAAAAAATGACTGCAATCACCCTCCATTATACTTGGCCTTTAACAGCTTGGAGATGCCCTGTCTATGATTTTGATTTCCAGGGAAAAGTTGGTTATTTGTATGTGTGTCAGGTTGCCCCTGAGTATTCTTACCATTTTTCTTTTTGGTATTTACTTGTAGAATAGTCCTCACTAGCCTCTTGCTCTGGCAACTTGACAAATAGCGAACTCAAAGGATGCTCTTGTTGTAGTTCTAATGGAAATATTAGTGCTCTTTGTTGCCTCAGAAATCTCCCTTCTGTTGCAGTTAAAGAGTCCTGATTTCCCATCTCTGTAATACTGTGGATTATGTAGCCAGGATAAAAAGGGGATAAATTATTCCCTTCTTCTAAAAAGTGCCTTGCCTAATTGAAATGACTCCTAATAAGCAAGAATTGTTCTTTTGGTTTCTATTTGAAATATTATTCTTAAAATGTTAAGTGCAAAGGAGGGCTGATTGCCTCTTCTTCATTAACAACATAAGTAGTAGGATAGAAAATTACAATAGGCTAAAGTTTACAGAAATTTCCATAATACTGACTTATACCTAGAACAGTATATTTATAATTGGATAACACAGACCCAATTCACTCATCTGAATTCCTCTATAGAAATTTGGCAATATATCCTCTCGCTCTCTGTGGACAGTTGTTCTTATAATGAAGAGTTCACTATTTTTTTTGTTTTACTTTGGACAAATGAGTGTATCATTCAGAACCTACCTCAATATCTCTACCTCTAAGGTATGGGAAGGAGAGTTTAGATTAGTTGATCCATGAAGCACCTTTCATCTCTAAATATGTCTACACAGAATGATAATAACTAACATATTTTGCATGCCTTGTTTCATTTGAAAGAGGAAAACTCCCCCTCTTACTTGTACACAATTATCTATGGTATCCAAAGAATAAACAATGCTTACCCACCCCATAGAGAAAATGAAAAACTAAACAGATATTGGTTGTAGAGAAGGATATCCACAATAAGACTAACTAGGACAGAAAGGAGTTTACTGTCAGGAGGCATATAAATGAATGACTGAAAATTTGACCTAGTTCACAATTTTACCTATGGTTGGCCCTGGAGGAAAATCAGGCTCCTTGATTCTGCAACAAAATTTTGTTCCAATAACATCATTTTGCCTAATTAAGTAAATTAACTGAAACAAAATATCAATGCATTCCTTTATTCATCTTAGATTTAAAAGGATGTTGTCCGTCAAATAAGTTTAGTTTTAGGTAGCTCTTCCCAGAGTTTAAAGTAGGATTATATACAGCATAGATCATAAGTCAAATACTGCTTCTTGTTCAGCATAGGAGAGAGATTTCTAGTACTCGATTGACCATTTTTTGGACTACAGGTAGCTCATTTCACTTCTTGGGACTTCTGTCTTTGTAAACTTAGAGGTTTGATGAAAATCAGTGGTGTCAAACTAAAATAGGGATGGGAGCCACAAAACTGTCCACAAAGATCTCTATGGGAGCATATTGATGTAGAATAACATATATTAAGATGTTGTTTTATTGTATTTTTTGTTTTATTAAATATTTCCCAAGTTTATCATAATCTGTTCAATTATATCCAAAAGTGTTATGGGCCATGTGTTTGATTCATCTAATATAGATGAACCTAGGAATCCCTTCCAACTGTAATAAGCTTTGATTCTGTGATTTATATAAGTAGTAGGCAGATCAATATGTGAGCTACAGGTCAGAAATCCCAAATGGAATACATTTCAGGCAATATATTTAATTGAATGAATAGTGGAGATTAAAAAACAATACCATTTTTGCAAAACTGGAATTCCCTTTCTGGATTAAAATTAGTCATTTTGCAAGTCATGAAATTGCATATGCATATATGTATACCTTCATATATACTTAAATATATATAAATATATATAAATGCATATAGACAGACACATATATAGACATTTATATTTTTGTACAAATATTTGTGCCTTTACTTGAATGAAGATATTAATAGATACATTATAATAGTAAAAGAACTCAAAAAGCAAAGAGAGAGATGATTGGGGTGAAGGGAGATATTAGCAGTCTGCAAGTATTTTAAAAGCAATTGCATGGAAGATTTATTAGACTCATTCTGTTTGGCCTCCAAGGGCAGAAGCAGAAGTAATGGGTGGAAGTTGCAAAGAAGCAATTTTAAACTTATGTCAAGGACAATGTCCTAACAATTAGAACTATACTGAAGTGGAATGAGAGATGATGGATTAACCCTCACTGGAAGTTTTCAATCAGAGATTGGATGATTATTTTCCTGATATGTTATATTCAGGTGCCCTGTTGGCTATGTGTTTTACTAGATAATTATTGAGATACCATAAAATCTAATTTTGCTATATGAAGTTTAAAAATGAATACATTTATAATATGAATGCACAAAACAAATCCTTAATGATTGAAGAAAAGCTAAATTAAATGTAGGAAATGTAAGAATGTATATATGCATTTATATGTATATATACAAAGAAAATAGATATAGATATCTATGAAATTTATTTCTATAATATATAAATACACACATATATATATATATATATATTACACACATTGTATGTATACATGTGTGTATGTAATTTTTTTGTAAATGGACTTTTGCTGAAATTGGGGTCTTTTGCACATTCCTACATTTTCAGAAGGATAGGGCTCATAACATGACTTTTAATTGATAGAGACAATAATAGTACAAAACTTAAGGCCTGTGTGTGTATGAGAGAGACAGAGACAGAGACAGAGAGAGAGAGAGAGATA
>JAJPUD010001873.1:26572-64176 GCA_023553655.1 Myrmecobius fasciatus
AGAGAGAGAGAGAGAGAGAGAGAGAGAGAGAGAGAGAGAGAGAGAGAGAGAGACTTGGCACCAAGCCTTCAAGATCAATGAGAGAGGGCGTGAGAAGAGGGCAGAATAAGACTTTGGATAGTTCAGACTTGTAGCGGGAAAGATGAGTCAATTCCTTAACTTGCCTACAATTTTCAATGTATTTCTTTTACCTCTTCCTTTAGCCAGTCTCAAAGACTGTCTAGAACCCCATGCCTCTCCCTCACTGAAGGTGACTCCTCCAAAAACTTTCATAACAATTCTACTCCTTACATAGCCATGGCTAATGAGAGCATTATTTCCACCAATCAATCCAAAGTCAGACACAAGAAACAATATGTAAATAACTTAGGCTTAGACTCAGTTATATCTCAAATTTGTGATGTGGGGAGAGGGGAGTGTATAATTGTTATTTCAACTTACGCATATTGTAGCTTCTTTTTACATTAAAAACTCTTGACTTTTTAGAAACCAAAGACAGCAATTAATTGGTTGTCATGTCTCTCATAAAGAGCCTCTCCTAACTTCATTATACTAGTCCCTTAGAAGACTTACAGAATACACAGTCAGGTCAATATATAAAGCTTGTCCACTTACAGAGAGGAGGCACTCACTTGTGCCTCATTTGTGTAACCTTAAAGAAGCTAAGGCCATCAAGATGGGCCGTCAGAGGAAAATTTAGTAGAGAAATATTTCTCTGTGAAGAATGGCAAGCATGAAGACTTCAGTATTGGATTCAAATCAAACAAGAGTTAGCCTGTAGCTTGTACTTCCCTCCCCCAAAAGAAAACAAAAACTTATACAATCATAGATTCCAACAATAGAATCATGGCGTCTAGAACTAGGTGAAGATAGTCATATTTTTCTCTGTCTTCGTCAGACCACTTCTCATATTCTGTGCATGTCCTAGAAATGATTAGCTTAGGAAAGAGATGATCAAGAAGGAGTGTGATAAATATCTTAAAGTAGAAAAGGGTTTAAACTTGTTTTGCTTGGCTCCTTCGTACAAAACTAGAAGTAATGCGTTGAAGTTACAGACGTAGATTTAAGCTCAATGAGGGGAAAAGTTTCTCAACAATTAGAATTGTCTAAATGTGCAATTGGCTATCTGAGGATATAGTAAATTTCCCATCAATGGACGTTTTCAGATTGAGACGAAGTGACTCATTCTTAACATTATAAATGTAAATCAAGAATGGAGTGCAGAGCCCATGTAATATAATGTAACCCTCTCATTTTACACATGAGGAACCCAAGGCCCAGATAGGGTTAGTGATTTATTTGCTCAATGTTATATATGTGTGATAGAGTAGAATCAGAGTTGAATGTGGGCCCTTTCATTCCAAATCCATTATTCTTCCCAAATATCTAATCTGAGGTATAGATTAGTAAAAGAGACAAATAAAACACAAAGATTCTACTTTAGATATTGTTTGTATTAGATGAACCCTGAGATCCCACCTAATTCTGAGATCCCATGTGACTTTATGAAGAATATATAGAAATATGGGAATACATGATAGCCATGACAACAAAAATAAGGCAAAAACCAAAGATCATACTCTAAATGTTCATTACAATTCAGTACTTTTCTTCAAAATACCAGTGTTTTCATTGATGTGCATCTTTCCTCCAATGACATTCCTTATAAGTTCTTTATTAATCTGTAAATGATCTTCATGAATTAGAATGACTAATTGTAAAGGTACATCAACAACTAAGTTAAGAAATGTGTACTCCAATAAATTTGTGATCTCACTGATGAACACCCCAAACTGGGTGCTTAATCCAACTCATACATTATGGCCCATACCATTTAAATCTGGTCCATGTCCTCATGCAAATTTACCATGGGAGGTCCATATAACCTATTAGAGTTTTACTGCAATTTTTTGATATTACATTGATATCAGTGGAATACGTATCAGTTATCTCAAGGAAGTATTGTGATAAGAGTAGAAGATTAAATCATAGAATCTGGGTTCAAATTCTGCCTCTGAACTTCCTACCTCTATGATCTCTCTGTCCCTCTGTTTCCTGGCTTGTAAAATAAATAAGTATGATAAGATGATCTCCAAAGTTCCATAAAATTCTAAATCTGTTCTTTATTGTCCACATAGAGGCTAAGAGTTATCATAGCTTCAAACTGCTATAAACCTTTTGAACTACCCTGCATAAATATATTTGTATCATCATTAGAAGGAATTTTAGAGCATATTATTGATAAACTAATAAAATTACTCATATGTTTAAGTACATTTTACTGCAGTATTCATAATGTTCTTTTTCCCATATATATATACTTTCCTATGAGATTTTCAGTGAAAGAAAAAAATGCCAATTAAAAGAAGCAATTCACCCATTTTGGACTTTGTTTAATGTACTATGTCTTCCTGCCATATATCAGTTATCATACTTGATAGAAAATAAACCATTTTGGGAGCATCAAGATGGCACAGTGGATAGAGCACCAGACTTGAAGTCAGGAGAACCTGATTTCAAATCGGGCCTCAGACATTTGACAATTGCTAGCTACATAACTTTGGATAAGTGATTTAACCCCAATTTCCTCATCAAAATATAAAATATAAATATATATATAATAAATGTAAAACAAACAACCAACAAGAAAAAAAGAAACTATTTTTTTCTACAAGATGAAAATGAGAGGGAGAACTGGATAAGACCAGAAGAACTCAAGCACAAGACACTGCTGCTTATTTCCTGGTTTTTGCATATCTAAGATGCTTATGCATTGATTAGTACATTTGCAGTTTCACAGGGCAGGAAATTGCAGCATCCCCTTACTGGAGCTCTATAGTAGATTATGGATACAAATTACTCTTATAATAATTTCTTTTCTTTACACCTAGAGGAATTAGGAGCTCAATGGTAAGTTTTTCCTTTACTTTAAAAACATCCATCCTGCTAACTGAGTAAAAGGCCTGCTTTTTGGCTCATGCTGAGTTTTAAATGTAACCTGTTATAAGATGTTTATTCTCTGGCCGATTAGCTTCCATTAACATTAATGGGAATTGCCTAAACAAATTTTCCATGCGCTGCCAGAAGGAAGGGCCTTTCCTCATATTTCTTTATGAATAACTACTCTCAAAGAGAATTGTTGCTTTAATCTCAGCTACCATAAACATTGCATCTTATGGTGCACTATTTTTTCCATCAGTAGTGACAAAGCAGATGGATATTATGTTCGCATTCATACATTTAGAGCTTTAAAGTTTCTGAAGCATTGCTACCACAACCATATTTAGAGAAAGATGAGGTCAATACTAGAAATTTCATTAACATTATTTTTACAAATGAGGAAACCAAGTCTTAGGGAATCTAAAAGATTAGTCCAGTAAGTGCAAAATCCAGATCTCAAATCTAGTTTTTCCTTCTTTATAATGGGCTTCCTCTTTCACAAAGTAGTGGCCTAATGAAAGCCAGTAAAGGGAACAAGGACAAAAAAAAGTACCAGGTGTTAAAGACAGTACACGAAACAGATGCTTCTATCCTATATATAATCTCATATACAATGTTAACCTTAGGCATTGAAGTAGAAGTTATTCATGTAATGAAATTCAAAGGATTCCTGAATATAGATCTCATTGATTCAGAACCTGCTCCAGGGTCTGAAATTTCACTTTTAGAAATCCCTTCTTTAAGATTAAGAGTTTCTGTTAAACTATAGGGGAATAAAGGAATTTAAAAAAAAAACCTATCATTAATATTTTAGTGTAATAAGCTTATCAGATTATTTCCCTAGTGACAAGAGAAGACAGTTTTTGGAAATACCTCATAAGATGAAAATGAGCCATTTTTTTGATAATCTAGATATATCTCTACAAAAAAGCAACAGATATCTTTGTACTCAAACTACCAACATTTACATCTGATGAAACTGGTTCTGCTTTAGGGACACCAAGAGAATTTGAAGATACAATGCCTGGCTAAAAAAGATGAACTGTGTAGGGCGTGAAGCTAATTTGTTATCAGCTGCCTCCATGAGAGGCAATTAACTGGAGGATTTGAAGAACCAACAAAATAAATTCATCTACTTGGCTATCTGATTTTCACTCCAGCTCAGCACAGTTGAAAGAGAATATGGAACAGAGACAGATCAGTTATTTCATATAGTGGTGGTAGCATGCAGTCATTTCAATCATGTTGGACTCTTCATGACCCCAGTTGGAGTTTTCTTGGCAAAGATACTGAAGTGGTTTGCCATTTCCTTCTCCAGCTCAGTTTTTAGTGATGCAAAATTGAGGAAAACATGGTTAAGTAACTTGCTCAGGGTCACACAGCTAGTAAATGTCTAAGGCCAAATTTGAGGTCAGTAAGATGAGTCTCCTTGATTTCAGGTCCAGAACTCTATCTACTACATCAACATTGCTGCCTTGTGATTTAATATGTGGATGCTTACATAAGACTACATCAACCAGAGTATTCCCCTTTCAATGTCTGGTGCTTCTTCTGAAAATAGATTTTATTATGGAATTTTGCATGGGATTAGTATAATGAGATAGAGAGTAGTAGGTCCCTGGGTTGGAATAACACTACTTTTTTTCTGTTGTGTTACTTGTACAAAGTATTATAGAATAAATCTGATCTGACTTGAGACTGTGGCTTTCTAATGGAATGGACAACACCTAACATTTATGCTCTGTGTATCTTATACATACAGAATATTGCAAGTTGTCTCCTCCATTAGAAAGTGAACTCCTTAATGTTGGAGGCTATATCTTTGGCTTTCTCTGTATCCTTAGTGCTTGGCACTCTGCCTGAATAGTAATCATTTAATATGTTTGTTGACTGACTGTTGAAAAAAGGCTAATACCCTTAAGAATAGAAGATTGGAGAGTCTAGAGCAAGAGTTGCCAAACTAAGCTGCCCCTCCACCTGTATTTTTAGTGTATAAACTTCTTGAGAAAAAGGATTGTTCCTTGTTTTTTGCCTTTGTATCCTTTGAAGTTAGTGCAGGTCCTGGCACATTGTCCTTAATAAATGTTTTATGCTTAAGAAAACTGAGGAACTTTAGGGACTTGAACAAAGTATGTATTAAAGCTAGCATTTTGATCAAGATCCTCCAACTTGAAACCTAGAACTCTTATAGATAAAAATGCTGAAAGAGGTAAGAAGAGTAAGGAAAACAAATTAAATTTCACCTTGAGAATTGTATTATTAGGTTTTTTTTGTTTGTTTGCTTGTGTTAGTTTGGTATTTTATGTAGGTTTTTATATATGTTCAAGGAGTTCACAAAGAAAAGATCAAGTTTATACTGGACATTATCAACCATGGCAAAAAGTGTTTCTACCAGCCCTAACCTTGTGAGCCTGTTTCTATTTGAAATATGTTCCACCCCTAGTTTTTCCCTATATTATACCCCCAACCCTTCATCAGCTGTAATCAGGAACATTTCTATACTTATGACAGTGAATGGTACCATCTTGTATTATCAAAGCTTGCTACAGAAAGTGATATTTTTATTCCCCATTTTGCAAGTGGAGAAATTGTGGCAATAAATGTTGAAGGGAAATGTCATTGTCGGACACCCAAAATAGACCCTTTCCACACAGTACTAGGAGAATTTCTCCACTCATCACTTTTCTTAAAGGTAGGAAGATAAAGAGGCAGGCCAAAACTATGAAAAAGCTTTAATCATGAAAAACTGGACAAATTCCAGGGTGTGTGAAAATACATATATATTCTTGGGATAAGGTTTAACTTGACATAATTTCCCTTCATTTCATGAAACTGGGTACATTTTGTTGCCAACCAGTGACTTTTTGCATTCTCATAAAATTTCTCACAGAAGGCCTGTTATCCCATTTTTTTCAGAACAGTAAATTGGTCTTCTCATTATGTTAAGCACTGAATAGGCCAATAATGGAAAATTATTTCAGGTCTTTATAATGAAGAGGTTCAAAAAGAGATGCAATTCTATTGATTAAATAGCTAGAAAATGGAATCCAAAAGAATTATAATTCAATTGAACAAGCATATATTTAGCGCCTACGACATGCAAGACATTATCCTAGGCTCAGACACAAAGTTTAAAAAAAAGTTGCCCTTGCTTTAAATTTACTTATACTCTAATTTGTGATATAATAAGTTGAATAAAGAGAAGTTCAGTGTATGTTGAACATAATAATTTGCATTAAGACTTGAAAGGTAGATGGGGCCAGGAAAGAATTTTAAAAGAAAAAAAATAATTTGTATTTGATACTTAGAAGTATTAGGGAGTCTTTGGAGTTTGTAGAGTTGGAAGGTGACTTGAGCCTGACCTATGCTTTAGGAAAATGCAGAATAGCATGGAGTGAGGAAAAGACTTTAGGGAAACTGTTGCAATAGTCAGGATGAGAGATGAGGAGGGCTCACAGCCTGAGGGCTATGTGAGGAGAGAGAACTTGAGGTGTGTGAGAGAAGTCATAAAAATAGAAAGAACAAAATTTAGCAACTGATTAGCTATGTGAGAGTAAGGAAGGAGTCTGGGATGACACTAAGACTATGAACCTGAATGTCTAGCTTTCAGTGTAAAGAGGTGATTTCCTGATAATACTCTCAATGTTAATAGGGAATTTTGGGAGAGGGAGGGAAACAATTAGTTCTATTTTGGATGTGTTGATTTTGAGTTACCTACTGGATTTCCATTTTTAAAAAGTCCAAAAGACAGATGATGATGATGAAGAAATAGGGGTCAGGAAGGAAATGAAAGTTGACCATACAAGAGTTTCATCTCCATGAAGATTGAAAATTCTTCTACATATTTATTTTCTAGGACAAAAAACTTATTGATTCCCACTCTCCTACTTATTTAATGGTTTTGTTTTTGCTTTTGTAGTTTTGGGTCTGTTTATTTAATAATTCTTTCAATGTGCCAATAGAAATTAATATTACTCAGTAACTGAAATACAAAGAAAACACAAAATTATATTGGAATCTTTTATCTTCTTAATGTAGCAAACTTTTTTAGCCTCCTTAAGAATTTGAAAATCTTAATTTGAATACAAATGATGTGTTAAAATAGCAAACTTTTCCTATTCATCAAATAAGTTCCCTAGGAACCTCTAGTGGGTAACACTTTATCAATTTTTTTTATTATGTATATAAAAGTAATAAAACTCCATTCCTTAAAAATTCTAAAACTCAGACTTTTCAGCACTTCACAGGCAATCCTTCTCTTTTCAAAATGTTATCTTTCTCCCCTTTAGACCCTCCTAAGAACTCTTCCAACATTTATTATCTATTAAATGTCATTGGGCACAGTTAGCATGATACAATGGAATTTGTCTTTTTTGCACACATCCTGTCTCAGGATCTGTTGCAAGTCCCTTGAGTCATCTTAAAATATATCTTGCTATATACCCCATATTTAATATCCTCCATCACATATTGAAGGCTCCAGTAAATATTTGTTGATGATAACATTATAAGAAAAGCTTATTGAAAATCACATCAGTACTTAGATGAATCAGTGAGCATACTGGAGTATATACTTAAGTCCCTCCAGAAATGGATTGCAATAACCTTATAATTCTTATGCTCTACTCTGAGTATTTTCCACAGATGGTCCATACTGCATAGGGGAAGTCTACCTTTGGTTCTTTCAATATAGGCTAGTAAGCTTTGCCTATTGATTAGAATTCTAAACTTGCATTCTGAAGGTTTGATTTCAAATTCTGTCTCAGTTCCTTACTAGTCATGTGACAGGTAGTAGGTTAGTTACACTCTCTCAGCCTCAGTTTTCCCATCTATAGAGTGAGAATGTTAATAGCACTATCCTCATATGGTTGAGGACAAAAAAAAAAAAAAGACGTTATATTTGTAAATAGCATTTCAAGGCTTAAAGTATATTATAATAGCTAGCTTCTTTTTCTTCCTCCTCTTCTTATCCTTCTTCATCCTCTTCCTTTTCATATCATTATTATTGATTTAAATCTGAAAAGGACTTTGGAAAGTCATCTAATGGAACCTCTTTTGATGAAGAAGAAACTGAATCCCAGAAAAGCTAATATAGCATTCTGCCTTAAATATGAATCTGTTATGCCTCACCTTCTGACTAATCTATATTCTTTCTATGTTCTTTTACATGTCCTTCATGGTATCTTTTATGCTACCACAAACCATCTTCAATAATCATGACCACTAATTTTCCTGCAAAGGATTATTAAACATATACATATAAACATATATGTATATGTACTTATATTTTAAACACATACATATATATGTATATGTATTTATATTTTAAACACATACATATATACATGTATATACATATACATAGATAGATATATGAAAAATAATCTTGTGAGCTGGCATGGAATCTCATTCTATCTGGGAGAAATTGAAATGTGGGATTTGGCGTACTTGTGAGCACAGAGACAAGACTTGACCCTTACCCAGACCAATAAAATGTTCATTGTGTCAGGATACTACATAAAATTTGCAGAGAATATGTAAAGTTAGGGCAAAGTGGTCATAGGGAGCACAAAATTTTTCTATTCTAAGAAAAGATGATCTTAGAAGTTCCCTTCCTCTAACATGATTCTCTGAATTTAATGTGTTTTACATGGGGATTATTGATGGTTTGATTTCATTCCAAATATGATAGACTTCTTTAGACTTCTGCAACTATTCAGTGAAAAAGGTCAGAGGAACTAAATGATACATCAAAAAAAAAATAAAAATCATCAGGCATTAGCAAAGGCCAATAATCAGTCACTTTAAGGTTTCTTAAGAGTAAAAAAAAAATTAAGGAAACTCCATGACAAACAGGTCAGTCTATAAAATTTAAATTCAATTGCATACCTCAAAAGAGTTTTTGACTAAAGTTTTAGAATTTGAAAGGAAGAATACCAAAGCCCTAGAAAAATTTGTCTATACTTGCTTTTTTCTACCCCTTTCACTCACTGCTCAACTTTTCTAGCTTAGGATCTCATCAGTTTCTTTCAAGAATTACCAGCCATTTTTAATTGCCTAATCTATTATTCATTTTTCAGTCCTCAGCCTTAGCCTATCTGCTACATTTGACATGCTGACTATCTTATCCTTCTAAAAACATTCTACTTGTGTGTGTGTGTGTGTGTGTGTGTGTGTGTGTGTATGAATGAGAGAGAGAGAGAGAGACAGAGAGACAGAGACAGAGACAGAGACAGAAAGACAGACAGACAGAGATATACAGAGACAAAGACAGACAGGCAGACAGACAGAGAGGAAGAGAGAGGGAAAAGAAGAACAGGGAGAAGGAGAGGGAGATGAAAAGATAGAGGGAGAGGGAGGGGGACAGGGCAGGGGAGACAGAAGGAAGGAGAAGGAAAGAGGAAAGGGGAAGGAAGAGAGGGAGAGAGGGATATGAGTTTGATTATTCTCCTCATAATTGTCAAGATTATTCTTACATCTCCTTCATTGGTACATCTCCATATCATTTTCCTTGACTGTCTATGTTCCCCAAAGTTCTGTGCTAGACCCTATTCTCTTCTCTCTATAAACTCTTTGAATAACTTTATCAGCTTTCATTAACTTAATGATCATTTCTATTGAGATGAGATATATAACATAGATTTAGATATAGTTTCTTCCTGAACATCAGTCCTGTACCATCAATTGCCAATAGGGCATTTCAAACTGAATGTCTTAGAGATATCTTAAACTCACGTGGACAAAAGTGAACTCAGCTAAACCCCCAAATACTCACCTCTTCCATACTTCTCTATTTCTATCAAAGGTACCACTGCATTTCCAATCCTCTGTTCACAATATTTTTGAACTCTTCACTCTCCCTCAGACTAAATATCCAGTAAATTGATAGATCTTGTAGCTTCTACCTCCATATCATCATCTATATCCAATTAGTCTCTATTCACAAGACTAATGTTTCAGTTCAAGCTCTCGTCATTTTCTCCCTTTTTTATTATGTAATCATTGGTTTCCCTGTACTAATATACTAATATACTCCTCCTGAAAATACGACATGCCATTGATCAAATGATTTTTTTCCATAAGCCAAGAGTTGACCATATCACACTCTATTCAATCAACTCCAGAGTTTCCTTGTTGTCTCTAGGATAAAATATAAATTCCTCTGTTTAGTTTTTAAAGCCCTTTACAAACTGGCCCCAACCTATCTTTACAAACTCATTGTAAATTATTCTTCTTTCTGAACTCTGAAAGGGAGCCAAACACCTTCTTTCCTTTCTTCAATCATTACACTCCACCATTCATCTCTCTCTCTTTTTTTAATAAGGCAGTTGGGGTTAAGTGACTTGCCCAGGGTCACACAGCTAGGAAGTGTTACATCTGAGTCCAGATTTGAACTCAGGTCCTCCTGATTTCGGGCTGGTGCTCTACCCACTGCACCACCTTGCTGCCCCTCCAGCATTCATCTCTTTGCTGATTCTACTGATCCTTCCTTATGCCTGGAATATACTTCATTTTACCACTACCCTGTAAATTTTCTCTCTTCCTTCAAGACACAGTTACAGCATCGCCATCTAGAGGGAGCCCTTCCTAGGTCCCCCCAACTTCTGGTATTATGCTACTTTATACTTAACTATGTTATGTTTACTTGTATTTTATTATCTTTTTTGAAAAAAAATATATGCATAGCGTGTGTGGTTATTGTCTTCTTCATTCTAATGTAATATTTTCATAATAGGAATTGTTCCTTTACTTTGTAATTGCAGAGTCTGTGATTGGTAGATTCAATAAATTCTTGTTGATAGATTGCAAAATAGAAATTTGACCATTGGCCTCAGCTCCATAAATGCAATTGCAATATACATGTCCTTACTTCTTTTTTAAAACCAAGGTGAGTCATTCTACCTCCCTCCTTCTATGAATTTATAAGTCTAGACTGAAAGTTTCCCTTTAACCTTTCTTCTAAGACTTTATTCCTTCCCAATATGACCATATTTTATAATCATGCAAAGGAAAAATCATTTCATGGTATAGTAGAAGTAAAGGATGTAGATTTAGGGAAGGTGGCTTCAAATCCCATCTCTATTAGTTAATATTAATATAATAATGAGTATACCACTTAATCTCATTGAGCCTCAGTTTCCTCATTTGTACAATAAAATATTTGGACAAGATGAACTCTGAAGTTTTTCCACCAGCCCCTAAACTTGAAGCCTGTTTCTTTTTGAAAAATATTCCACCCCTGCTGAACTATCTGAATGAAGTCTTGGATGGGTTTTGTTTGGTTGGTTGGTTGGTTGGTTTTTTTTTGTTTGTCAGAAACAATATTGATTCACATCCCTAGTCTCTGCTGCCCCCTAGTGTCTTAGGATGCCTTCCCCCATTATTGATTTTTGAAATACTATTAAAAACAAGGCTTTCTGTGTGAGGTCTCAGAACTTTTGCAATAATTTTATTTTTATTTTAAGAGACATGCTCGTCCTTTATATATACTTGTAGTCTTAAACAGTGAGAACATCCCATGAAAATCATATCAGATAGGCAGTACTAATGCAAACATATCTGTCCTCACATTTTATATTCAACTTTATATCTACTATAAATTTAGAGAACTGAAATAATTGAGGTAGAAGACTTTCTGTGACTACAAGGAAATATACTTCATTGTCTATTTGAGTTCCAATTGTAGCATATGTCAATTATTCCAATAATGACAGTGACTTTAGGATGTCTAAGGTACATTGTTTCACATTGAAATTGTCAGTTACTATTGAAGCTGAGTGCATCCTGAAGCACCAATAGACATTTTGCATTTAACAAAGTCAGTTGATAGTTGTTAAAATAATTTCTAAGTGTTTTTCTCAGGGACAATCCTTCAGATTCTGTAAGGTTTTTCAAGGACAAATAGTGCTTCTGGTGCAATTCATATAAGAAAAGGATAAAGTAGAAGAAATTATATTAACAGTGGACAATAAAGTAAGATATGTTTGGGTAGATGCATAAGCAATATGTGGGCTTAAGTCTAAATACAGTTATTATAAAATCAGAGCATAACATTGGACAGAAGTAGGAGAGGAGTTTTCTGATTGGCCAAATAAAATAGGTCCCTCCTTCTTCAAAGCTCCTCAAAATATTTACTGAAAAAAATAGGTCACAACAAAAGAACTAAGATTCATATAAAATAATTCATTCCAATATAAATCATAGGATCATTGATTCAGAGCTGAAAGGGATCCCATAGACCATGTAATCTAAGCCCCAAATTTTACAGGCAAGGAAACTAAAAATCAGAAAGGTTAACTTCTGTCCCATATAAGAAATTATTAAATACCTACTATATACCAAGAATAATGGTCTTCATAAACACCATAGGAGGTAGTTGCTAACTATTCCCATCAATGCCTTATCAAAGATCACAGAGTCAGTAAAGTGTCTCTGGCTAAATTTAAACTAAGGTCTTCTTTACTCCAGACCCAGTATTCTATGCATTGTTCCTCTTAGAAGAGGAAAATAGAAAACAGGCTGAAGCTTTCTGTCAAAAAGAGCAGAATGTGTAATTGACTCAAGAAGATCACAGAGATGCCTGAATTTGTGGAGACTTTCATAATTTAGTAATTTCCTCTTGGAATGGGTAGAACTCTAGCCATGATTTGTTTCTCTTTTATCAGTATTTCAAAGACTTTTCCTGGCAGGTCCTTTTAGGATGCTATCAGATCTATACTTATAATACTTTATTCGCTGTGACATTTTGCTTTATTGGGATGCAGGATGAGCATTCACCACCACTAAAAGATAGATTTTGAAGTTAGAGATTTATTGCACCCATGCACTAAGAAACAGGATTACCTGGAAAATATATATATGTGCAGACAATCTACCTAGACTTACAATATTAATAAAACAGATTTACCTTCATAATAGATATGAAATATAAATCATTCTCAGGAATTTATGCTATATTAACATCACATGAAAGTGAGTGAGTTTGGCTAGTAATCAGTCTCTCCATCTCTCTTATTCCAATAGAGATATTTTATGGCATTATCCATTCTAATATTTTTTGCAAGATTTTGCTAGACAAATTTAGAAATGAACAAATCTATTAAAATATAAATCCCCAATTCGTGTGTGCGTGCCTGTGTGTGTGTGTGTGTGTGTGTGTGTGTGCGTGTGTTTTCTCTTACCCAGTGTTCCAGGTCTTGAATCATTTGAATGGGCTGTCTGGTCTAGAAAATTCCCAATCTTTCATTCTTTTATCTTTTCAATTTTATCTCTCACTTCTTCCCACCATAGGGCCTCCTTGGCCCTAGCCAAGCCAATCTTGTTCTCTGTAGACTTAGGCCATTCTTATTCTCAATTTCTTTATTTTGCTCCAGCTGCCTTTGGTATGTTTTTTTTCCTACCTCTTTGCCTCAATTTATATAGAAATGCTGTTTATTATGGCCCAGGTAAGAAAATGTTAGGCTTGGAATCTAGAACCTCTATTTACAACACTTACTGGCTGTATGGCCTTGGACAAATAACTTAATATTTCTGAGTTTCCTCACAATAAAATGGGATATACCTACAGCTCTTTATAAACCTTAAAGCACTATATAAATATCAGGTAATTTTAGCCATCTTTCTATTATCAGCTTAACCCTCAGGTCAGTTGTGAAGTCTTTTCCTGACTATTCTAGCCCAGATTTCCCTCTCACTCCTTTGAGAATTGAATCACTGATCCATTCATTTCAGCACTTTAATCTCATATCACCTTAAATTATTCACTGTTAAATGTACAAATCCTCTCCCTCCAATAAAACTAAAAGCAATCTTGGACATTGACTTATAGCAGTCCTTACATAACTGAAGATAATGTTAGTCTATAGTATTAGTTGCTTAGTAAATATTTGTTGGGTTGGATTGAATTCCATATTGGGTCATATGGATCTGGGCAGAAATTCCTTTTTTCAAAGTTTTCTGTGATAGACTACATCAGCATTGGAGAAATCAAGTGTAGATTTAGTGAAGTATTGGGCAAGTGGGAGTGGAAGGAAAAGTAAAAGGACCTTGACCTGAAATTTCATATATATGGAGAATTTACCAGTATGAAACCTTCCTTTACCAAAGTCAGCAATTCATATAAATTATAGTCTTAGAGAACTGTCTGTGTGCACTAATTAATTGACTTGTCTGGGGGGCCTTGGCTATGACTTTCACAAATAGAACCTGAACCCAGATTTTACTTCTATTATTTATTCTGACTTTTTGAAAATTACAAGTGATTAATATTAAGAAAGATTAACATTTAAAACAATTTAAGGGTTAAAATAATTATATTTTTAAATTTTTACTTTGAAGGAAAATTGCATTTGAGAGGACTTGAGTGGCCCTGGCTGATTTAATTGATCAGAACAGGTAACTAATTTAACTCAACTGCACAAGTCTAGATTTTCTGTTTGTACTGTGAACAGGCATAATCATAATTAAAGATAACAAATAATATCAATTAATTTTATATAGTTAATACTTAATAAATATTGTCCTCATCTTAACAATCTTGTGAAGTAGACAGAACAAACAATATCATATTCTTTTTCTTTTCTTTTGTTTTCTTTTTTTTTTTTTTTTGAAGTGGGGTAGGTATCATTCATGCCTGTGTTTTCTTCTATATAGAGAACTGGTAATTCTTTGTCTCTTACATTCTTTGAGAGTACATTTCTGAAGTTAAACTTGAACCCAGCTCTTCAATATTCCAACTCTGATCCTCTCTATGCTAGAAATAGCCTCTTTAGCTTTCCTTTTGTAGATGAGTAAGAAAAGAAGTAACAAACAAGTGAGTCAACAAGATGGGGAAACTAAATGAGACTCGGAGAAGTTACATGTTTTTAGAATCACATAGCCAGCAACTGTCAGCTCAGCTTTGAACTAGTCTTCTGCCACTTTATTTATATAAAGATCAGTTCTCTTTATACTTTTACCACAATGAACAAGAAGATACTCCATCCAGAGTTTTTACTATATTGGCATCTTAAATGGTACTAATATTTTCCAGTGCTGTTTTATTATTCGGCATTTATGTAGCATTCTACCTTTTCAAAAGTGTAATTTTTTCCCCCCACAGAGAATTCAAAAAGTGGAGTAGCGTTTCTATTATATGTCCCTATGATTTCATAGTCACCAACTACAGGGTGCTTTTAAAATGAAATTACAAAATGTTTTTGAGAGGCAACTTTATTTCAAATTCAAATTTGATTTAACAATTCAATTCAACAGTATTTAAGTGTCTACTATGTCTAAAGAAAGCATTGTGCTAAGCACTAGGGATGCAACTACAATGGGCTCTCACTGTCCTAGGGATATAGAACATTTATATAGAAAAGCAAATAAAAGATAATTTGAGGAATTCCTATAACTAAGAATATTCATTTTTAACTTCCAGTTTTATTATTGATGAAATGCTCAATGAATACAAAAAAAAAACTCTTAAAAATAAGGGTTCTCAATATTAACCTCCAGAGGCAAAGGCTGACTATATTTTAGTTAAAGGACACACTGAGATCTCATGGAATAACAAACCAGTTATGTAGTTATGTAAAAAGAATTTAACAATGTTTTCAGTTGAGTATTATAAGTGATAGCTCTCCCATGAAGTATTTTAACTTAAATGAACACAGGGCTTACTTTGTTTCTCACTTTGCAGATTATTCATTAGAAAAATGGAATGACATAGTCACTAAAGATTTGAAATTGAAGATGTTACAAGTGGCATTGGAGAGGCTCATGTTGTTCATGAGCCAACCACAACTTACTACAAAGGAGAAATTTCAAAGAAACAACTTAAATTTAGTGGTCTGATAAATGCACAGAAAAGAAACATGGAACCCATAAAGTGGCAAGAGCAAAAGATAATTAGCAGGCAACCCTCATTCTCTGTCAATAGCCACGTAATGTTAAGAGATTAATAGGAAGATCTGTAGCAGGATGAGTGAACCCCTTATGAAAGATATATGGGAGAAAGACAAGAGTTGAGATAATGTAGAAGAATGAAAAATATTCTAGGTTTAGAACAAGAAATTCTGGGTTCAAATTCTTCCTTTGCCACTTATCACCTGTATGGTCTTGGATAAATCAATAAATTTCTCTAAGTCTTCATTTCTATATATGTACAATGAAGGGTGAGAAGACAGGATGAAGTAAATGGTCACTCCAGCTCTAAATATAAGGTCTATGACCTTACTGAGTCGATCAGGATAGCAAGGTATGTGTAGTTTGCCATCTCTATAATGAGACATTCCTACAGTTACAAGTTTAGATAGCTCTAGAAAAGCTAGGAGGAGAAGGAAACCTTAGTATAATTGGTCCAGTGCCAGTTTGTCCCTTATTTTGTGACTTTGAACAAGCCACTTAACTTTCTCTAGGCCTCAATTTATTGATCTGTAAAATGGAGTTATTAATTATAATAATTATACTATCTATATCAGGGAGGATTTCAACCTGAGGTTATGAGGATTAGATAATATAATAATCTGAAACAATTTCAAGCCAATTATTACTAATATAAGTATGTAGAGGAATTGTCAAGTGTGTGTGTGTTTGTGTGTGTATGTGTGTGTGTGTGTATTAGAAAAAGCATTGAAAGCCTATTTCTCCTCAGGATCCTCCTTATTTTTCTCCTCCTTTTTATTCATTTCTACTGTGTAGAATATATGTAATATCCCCATTTCTGTTCACTTCCAGAAATGTAGGAAGGAAACATTAATATTTTTAACACAGCTGAACATTCAATTTGATCTATATTTAAGAATTTCACTATTTCAGTTCTTCCAGGAAGATTTAAATGTCTATATTGGACATATGTGGAAAAGTCATTAATTACTCTGATTCTTATCTTCACTTGAGTGATGTTCCCCCCACTGAAAATAATGGTCTAATATTTATGGCTTAACAGATGGAGTCAATTGTATTTTGTGCTTATGAATTCAAAAAGACAATTACTTAGGGCTATGCAAACAATTAGTAATCCCCACATTCAAAGCTTTCTTCTCCAAATCTTATAGATTATTAGTTTATCTGTCCATTTTCCTTAATTGTATAGACAGTAAGGGCAGCTAGGTGGTGCAGTAGATAGAGCACCAGCCCTGAAGTCAGGAGGACCTGAGTTCAAATTTGATCTCACTCACTTAACATTCCCTAGCTGTGTGACCCTGGGCAAGTCACTTAACTTCAACTGCCTCAGCAAAAACAAAACAAAACTGTATAAACAGGAATATAGTGTAGTGACGGATGACATCTAGAACACTAGAGCAGAACAGTGTTGAGAAAAAAACCAGGACATATAAAACAGACCACCAGTATTTAGATCCTTAGTATTTAAATCATCTGAGTCGATAAATGATTGAAAAATAATGCTAGTATAAATGCAGTTCTTTCATTTTTAACAAAGGAAAGTTCTTTTCCTCCTGGACCTAGTCTAACAGGGCATACCTCCACTGTTGTTATTTTCATTTGCATTCATAATAAGAATAGCAGTTACACATGGTGCTTTGTCATACAAATGTCAATGATAATGTGGAGAATCCTTCCACAAACAGATTCTGTTCCTAATTTAGTAGATGTTATGAAAGATTAGGAGGTCACAGAGCTATTAAGCCTCAAAGGGTAAGACTTAAACCAAGGGCATTTGACCATCTGTTATGCCTTGCTACCTCTTAGGTAAGAATGTCATACAGATATTATGCCCAGAGAGATTAAAATTTTTGGCCAGGGTCACAGAGCTAATGTCAAGGTCATGTTTTGAATCTAATTCTCCTTGATTCTTAGCTCGGTACTCTGTTTAATGTTTATAATGTATTTTATTTTATTTTATTATTATTTTTTTTTTTTTGCTTAGGCAATTGGGGTTAAGTGACTTGCCCAGGGTCACACAGCTGTTACGTGTCTGAGACCAGATTTGAACTCAGGTCCTCCTGACTTCAGGGCTGGTGCTCTATCCACTGCGCCACCTAGCTGCCCCTATAATGTATTTTAGTGCAATATATTCCCCACATCCCAAGAGAATTTAAGCTCTATGAGGGAAGGGATTTAATACTTGTCCAGTTTTACTGAGGCTAAGTATAGTGCTTATTGAATGAATAGCTAAATCGATAAGTTTCTAAACAAAGAAAGAAAATTAGAAAGAAAAGAAAAATCCATATGGATGCCCCAGAAATATCTAACCACTATCTAAGCAAAAATTTTAGATTACTACAGTTTGTAAAAGCTTAGGTCTAGAGATATAAATAGTACTTTGGTATTGTCCTCAAGCCAGTTATTTTAAATTTGAGATGAATCCTTTACAACATTGTTGTAGAGAAAAAAGTATATTTACTTTATACTTTTGAAAAGATTTGCTAGTTACATTTTGATAATTATAGCACATATCATTTAAGTGCATGGGAAACATGCTATTGTAGAGCAAGATGTTTAATAATGGATTTTTCCCCTATATTGAATTCTATTCTTTGAAAGTTTATATTAGACTTACCCATCAAAGAGCAAGTTCAGGAATTTATTATCTAATGATATGCATCTGAAAATTAATAAAGATCATTTTAATAAAAAGTAACTTTTTTCTGTAATAAATTGATGTTATTCATCTTTTTTTAAAGTCAAACTTTAAAAGCCCAAAGTTCTTCTAGGTTGAAAGGCAAAATTATGGTCAAATAAGCTACTTATCAATGGATTGAAATTAACCTTTCATAGAAATAATGAAACTGGAATAGCTGTCCTATTTTATTTCCCAAATCGGCATGTGACTGTCTCTGATAGAATAACACTTTTCATTTTTTTAAGCATACATCTGGGCCAAAAAACTTTTTCTCCTCATTCTCAGTCAAAATTTAGCATTAGCAAAGCTGGCTCATAAATAATTCAACATTGCTATAAACACTGCTATTTTCTACAAGAAAATCTTTTTTCCTGGGTCCTAGAAATCATTTTTTTGCAGATAATTTTATTATACAAAAGCACACTACAAATTATTCAACAGTAGAAGAAAATTTAGGCATTCAGTAGTTTAAAAAGTAACATTTCAAAGCCTTGCTATATCAAGTGGACCAATGAATCAAATTTGATTTAAATATTTTGCCCTTTAGAAAATCCCCAAATAGCAAGGAGGAGAAAATATCAATAAAGTGTTGTTAAGTGACATATTTTTAAATAATTAGAACATCTTCAATGTTAAGACTTCAGTTTAACCGTAGAACTCTTTCCTGGAACAAGATCAAAACTTTAATGTGGTTACAAGCTTAAAGTAAAATAATTTGCACTTGTGCATGGAGGAAAAAAATGAGATTGGTAGTTAATTCCAATGCAAATAAATTTCCAAAACATGGAAATCTTACAGAATTTAATATAAAGAAGTTGGGCTCTAGAAAATACAGTGTTACCAGAATATTTCATTGAGCTAAGTAACAGACTAGAAAATCAGAAGTTATTAGTTTAATTCTGAGAGACTCCAAATTTTTACATGAAGTTTAGTTAAACTCTAAATTCTAAATTCTCTTCTCTATTTTTATCTTCCTCTCCTCTCCTCTCTTTCTCTCTCTTCTTCTTTTCTCTCCATTTTCTTCTCACCTCCTTTTCTCTTCCTTCCTCTATATTCTCCTTTCTTCTCTTTTTTCTTTTTTCCTTCCCCTTCCCCATCCCCCTTTCTTTCATCTCCTTTATCTTTCCTCCTTCCCCTTCTTCTCCCCTCCTCTTTCCCTCCCTTTGCTCCTCCTCCTCTTTTCTCTCCCCTTCCACTCCCCTTCCTCTTCTTCCTTCCTTTCCCTTCCCCCTCTTCCTTCTCCTTCCTCTCATCCTTCTCCTCCTCCCCCTTCCTCTGCTCTTCCCCTCCTCTTCCTCCTTCCCCTCTTTCTCTTCTTCCTCTTTTCCCTCCTTTCCCTCTTCCTCCTCTTCCTAACTCTCCCTCTTTTTCCCCTCCTCTTTCTTTTCCTCCTCCTCTTTTTCCTCTTCTTCCTCCTCCTTCTTCTTTTATTTTTCTTTTTCTTTCTCATTTCTTCCTTCTTTTGTCTTCTTTCTTCTTCTGAATTATGAAGCTGGAGAAAATATCCATGAGTTTGTCTAACCTAATTTTACAGACATGAAGAAACTCAGAGAAGCTGCAACTAGTCCAAAGTTACACTATTAAGTGTAGCAATGTGGTAGCAATTATTACACATATAGGTTAGTGCAGGATAAATTCTAGTGATCTAGTATTTTATGGTACATCCTACCTATGTGACTTTGCTTAATCTTTTGGGCCTCAATTTCTGAGAAATACAAAACCATAGATTTGGCATTGGAAAATTTCTATTGTAGAAGATTTTTTTGAAGTCATAAAGGAAAGTCAAAGTGAAAAGAGACAGAATTCCAATTGGAGATGGGAGATAGTATGACATGGATAAAGAAAAAACAAAAAAGCTAAATTTATCAGATGGAAGGAAGTAATATTTAATAAAGTTAGAAATACTTTTCGGCGGGGTTGTAAAAGGCTTTAAATGTCACACAAAAAGACATTGATATTTGCTCCTAGAGATAGTAAGAATCCACTGAATTTCAAGAAAGGGCATAATGTGGCCAAATCTGAAAATAACTTGATATAAAATGCTTTTTTTGATGTAAAAGTTCTTTTAGCAATAAGCAACTTTGAATGGTATTCAATACATATTAAACTTACACAAAATTTTCATCTACTTCAACATACAAGCGCATATATACATACACGTTTGTATGTGTATGTGCATGTAGATATAATGACTTCTTCAAATTTTTTTCCTATAGTTTAGCTATTTTTTTCTTAATAGAGCCCATGGAGAAAAATGTTGATGTGATGAAAAAAAATCTTTTGAATTAAAGAGAAAATGTTTTGTTTTGTTTTGTTTTGTTTTTGCTGAGATAATTTGGGTTAAGTGACTTGCCCAGGGTCACACAGTTAGGGCATGTTAAGTGTCTGAGACCAGATTTGAACTCAGGTCCTCCTGACTTCAGGGCTGGTAAGAAAATGTTTTGACATGAAAAATAATTATACTTCATCATGTAACAACAGAAAATATTAAATACAATTTAAAGGAGATGTGGAGGGAATTTTCTTTAATGAAAAACATCTAAGTCTATGCTATGTGATTCTCTATTTTTATTGGTTAAGAAAATTCTTTTATATATTTATTGTTCTTATAGGAATTTTTTTTTATTTGTGAGCTTGAGTTATAGTAAATCATACTTTTGGATGGAAAGAGATCTGAACCAGGAGCTATAACAGAGCAAAGTAAACAGAAAAAAAATGGTTATAATATTCAGCTGAGCAAAGAAACTCATACATTATTCATTATCCCTAGAAAGTGTCTGTTTGCTTGTTCTACCAAGTTACCTGGAAGTCAATGGAGAACCACCAAGAAAGACAGATGTGAGGTTACTAGACTAAGGAGAAGAAAGAAAAATAAGGAAAGGATAAATAAAGAGAAGTGAACAATCATATATTAAACACTTATAATACACCAAATACTCTGCCATGAAACACTACAATTTATTTCATATAATCCTCACAATAACTCTCTGACATAGGTATTATAATCACCCCCATTTTATAGATAAAGAAATTGAGACTGAGAAAAGTTAGTTGAATTGACCAAAATCACACAGCCAATAAGTGTCTATTCCTTCCTAAATCTAAGATCTTCATTCTATCTACTACATCATCCTCTTCTAGACACATTCAGATGTATTTTCTTCCTAAAGGTGGCACCAGAATTGAATACAGCATTCCAGGTGCAGGCTGACCAGACCAGGTTACAAAGATCTTTCTCTCTATTTTTCTCAACATGACCCCATTTCACAAAAAAAACTCGCAGAATACTTCTTGCTTTGGCTACCACATCCAAATGTTGATTCACACTGGCCTTGCAGTGCATTAAAACCACTCAACAATTATATAATCACACCTCCTATACTCTATTATGTAATTGTGGAGCTTTTATTTAAAACTAAATGTTGAATTTTAAATGCATCCCTACTATACTTCACCTTATTATATTTAGCTCATCTCTCTAGTCCAGTGGTGTCAAACTCAAATAGATATAAGGGCCACTAAACAATGCATAAAGATCCCTGTGGACCACACAGTGATTTAGAAAACTATATCTTAATATTATCTCTATCCCATTGTAGTTTTATTTACTTTCTTAAACATTTCCCAATTACATTGTAATCAAGTTGTCTGGAAATCCAAGGATACTGCTCACTGCATATTTAATACTTCTGTTCTAGCTTATAAGGTTTTAATTAAATTCTTACCTTGTCATTCAATGTTAGCCTTTCTAGTTTTATGTCATCTATAATTCAATAAGCATATCTTCTATTTATTTGTATAAGAAATTGATAAAATTGATTAGCCCAAGAGATCAAGGACAGACAAATCCAAAGGACTCTTCACTACAGACTTTTTAAATTGACTTTGACTGATTTGTCTTTGGATTGGGTCATTCAGCCACTTCCAAATCCACCTCAGTATAGTAAAACTTTGCCTACAATTATCCAACTTGTCTATAAGAATAGTAGGACTTTAGATTTAGAGCAAAAATTTCAAACCTGCACTCTGCAATCCACCAAGCACCAGCCAAATTAGATTAAAATGAAATTTGGAAATATTTAACAAAATAAATGAAAATACAACAAAACATAAATAATGTCATATTTTAAGACTAAATCAATATTTAGCCTGCAGAGATTCTTATATATGGATTAGTGTTCCTCATTTCTGAATTTGATTCTACTGATTTAAATCAGGAATTCTTAATCTGTGATCCTCCAAAAAATTGGAGGGGTGGGGGCAATTTTGAATTTAGATAAGAACAAAAAAATCTTTGTTTACTCTTCTATAAATGAAATTTAACATTTTTAATAAATATATATGTATGTATGCATGTGTATGTACATTACACACACACACACACATATTTCAAGGGGTCCTAATTCTTCATCCAAACTGTTAAAGTAATATGTGACACAAAAATTTCTAATCTCCTAATTTTGGTAATGGGCTTGAATTTTCTGGCATGTCATGGCCATTGTTTTGTCAAAGTTCAAGGATAACTGAAATTGTTGTTTTTCTTACTAGTTAATATAATATTTTTAATTATGCATGCTCTTGGCAATGGAATTAATACTTATAACTGAACTCTATTATAAAAATTGTGTTCTTTATTTTTTTTTTAATTTCAAACTCTTTAATGTGAATAGTTTTCTCACCAATGATTTTAAGGAAACTTACTACCCTATTATTTGAAAAGATTTCTCATCTCTATATAGCAATTTCTTCTAGTGATTCAAGGATGCATATTAAGTACAATTTAGTATTCCATCCACATCTAACTGTACTATGTGATTTTTGTCAATGTCCTCCTAAATTCTGATATAGACAGGGACATGCCAGAGCTAACCCTCCTTGGATCAAGAAAACCTATTGCCAAAATTTCAGTGTAAGAATTTATAACTTGGCAATTTCCAATACTATAAGGCTTAATTTGTTGTTTCATTAGTTGTCTGAACTTTAAAAGTGATGGAGAAAATCTTAATAATAAAGATTCAATTTAAGAATATACTGTATATATATTTTTTCCGGAGATCCACTTATCAGCACACCTTTCAATACAAGGGATCTCTGAAAAATTTGAGAAATAACCATTCCTCTCAATATTGAATTCCTTCCTCTAGTTTTCTTAACATTGGCTACCCACCATAAATCATGTGAGCTATTGCTAAATGACTGAGCCCCCTTTTATATGTATATAAGAGATCCATTCCTTTGATGACATCCTTTGTACATTGATTATCTTCAAGTGAATACAGTAAGAATAATTTCTAATACAGTATAAAAATAGAACTTGTTTATATGAAAATGTACTAGATACCCAAAGTAGTGATTTTATTAGCAGAGTCCCCACAGCATATAGACCTTTACTTTCGGATACCTGGCAAGATTTAATGTTATTTCATAACTTTTAGAATATTCAGAGGTGAGACACATGAAATAAGACATTCAGAGTAGAAAATGTTCTTTGCAGAATATTGTATCACCCATGGCTGAGTTATCAGAACTGATATGATATGCAGCTTGTGATAAGACTTCAGCTAACAACCTTCATAATTACAGATAAGATCACTCGTGAGTAATATAATTAGTCTACAAATTTTTCAGTGAAAAATTTCAATTAAAAGTCAATAAACTCTCATAAGTTTGAGGATGCAATGCAGTAAGAAAAAAATCAGCAGCAAATATACATAGCCCAAAGCATTTCTTAGAGATTAATGATTTTTTCAGAGGTTTGATGACCTCAAAAGAAATATCTATCTGTTAATAATCCTAGGAAATTAACTGTGGGAAGGTTGTTGCTGCCATATTCATTTTTAATAAAAGGAAAATAATTATAGGTTTTTCTTTTTGCAACGAAATATTTTTCTTCTTTATATGGGCCAAAAGAGAATCTGCACAGTTCTTTATTCTTACAAGACCAATGACCAATATTTTAACTTGCAGAAATTCTATCATTTTGTAATTGTGCTTTATTTTCCACAGGAAAAAAACATGTAAAGATAAAAGAATTTTACAATAATTATCTATTTCCAGAGATTAGAGCATGTCATCCTTTTTATCAGGCCAAGTCAAAAGATTTGACTCTTGAACTTTCAAGCAGGATGTAAGACTGGTTTTCAAGGAAAAATTAATAGATTATGTTACCAGACAATTTCACTAGATATCTGTGGGAGAGAACAAATATTTATTATTTGTAATATTGGCATTGTTGTATTTTCTCTCTTTAACGGTCAGAAACAATGAGCAAACATTTATTCTGTGTTTACAATATATGAGGCACTATTCTAAGTTCTGATGGTCCAAAGGAAAGAAAAAACATGGCCCCTGCCCTCAAGTTCACATTCTAATAGGTGGGATAGAATGTAAACATACCAAATGAGATATACATGGCATAAATGGAAAATTATCTCAGAGGCAGGGAAGGTATTGGGGGAAGAAGAAAAATGAAAAATGGAGAAACCTTTTTTTTTTTCAGAAGCTGAAAAGATGATTTGGGCTAGTTACTTTGCTTATTGATAGCATTTTCCCAACAAACTTTATTTGGATATATTTGACTGGAAAAAATGGAATTCCACATAATTGCCATAAATTTGGGAAGAGGGAGGAAAAAAGAACCTTGACTTAATTTCATATTATATCTTGCAAAATGCTTCTTATAATTTAGCAAAAATTAGCAATTATTCATGTTGCTCTTTCAGGAAGAAACATTGAGGTTCAAAGAGATCAAGCAAATAATAACCACGTCAAAATTAAAAGTGGTACAGAGAAAATATTATGATTATTATTGTTTTACAAATGCAACCTCTCTTGAGTTCCTTTGAATAAGTAGTTCCCACCTAAAATTTATAGTTAATATTTTATTACTGTGATAATATCAGTTTTATATAAATGTGAGCTTCATATGTATATATGAATCTGAAAAAAAAGTCCATTTCTGACTACACTTCTGAATTTGGTCTTTTTTGTTCTGTTTTGTTTTGTCAAAGCACTTCCAAAAATCAGAATACTTTTTACCTACCATTTTATAGAGTAATTATCCATTTTCCTTCAAGACCTCATAAATTATGATTCTATATTCCTAATGACCACATTAAGCAGTCATCAAAATTAATATATAAATTTGCATGTAAATCTGGCTGGTATTTTTTAGAAAGAGGATACCATTTTTCATCAAAAAATCTATTATTAGAATTACTATCCATTGGAAAAAAAAAACATCACTTGAGCAGAATCACAAGCCCCCTGTTGTGCTTATCTGTGTTCACAATTTGACTTCTTTGCCCAAGTTCATTTATCCTCTTGTATTATCTCTTCTACAATTGAATTCTACAATACAATTCTACAATTGAAATGATTGGTGGTCTTGAGGTTTTTTTTTTGTTTGTTTTTTTTATAAGGGAAAAAGAATATTCTCCACTAGAAAACATCCTTTTAAAAATCATTTACACTATTGTCACAAATCCCAGGTTTATAGATAGCTATGTGTAGCTGTCTATACTTAGTATAATCCAAAAAGTTTGCAATCTCAATAGAGTATGCAATTTATATTTATTATATTATCTTCTTTGGGAAACAAATGGATGCCTCAGGTAGTTTTGCTGTGTTGTTATCTATACATTTGTTACCTAAAAAAATTTCCATTTCTAGATGGAGAAAAAAGTGTAGGATATTGTTCATAATTTATAGTTCTAAAAGATTTTTATATATTATATAAGTACAGAGCACTCTATATGCAGACCTACATTCTTAATGAAATGATGTATTGGTTAACTCTCTGAAACTCTTTGGCTAGCCCAAGAAATTTCCAAGGACCTTTAAAGTATGTGCCTTTCCATGTAAATGTATTAAATAGGTCAAAACAAAACAAAACAAAATACAACAATGTCCTAGTAGTTGGGAGGGTGTGTGTATGTGTGTGTGTGTGTGTGTGTGTGTGTTTGTATTAGATCCCCAAAGCATAGATTTTCATTACTGCTTGAGTGTCACATCTCTTGATAACCGGGGGCAATAGACTATAATAGTAACAGGGCCTGAGCTGTGTTTATGTCTTTTCAGTCTTCAGTACTGAAGATAGATTACCAAATGCTGATGGAAGCAGACTAAAAGAACTCTTTGAAATATAGTTATTTCTTAGAAAATTGAGAGGGTAGTCATTAGAAGTAGGGAATGCAAGTCACCAAAGTCAAAGTCCAAGGAGGGAAAAGCAACATAATAATGGAAATAGCATTGCATTTAGAATGAGAAAATCAGGATTTAAAACTTGACTTTGCTAATTACTAATAGTACTATCTTGGGCAAATCAACTTTTCCAGTTCATTCCTTCCCCATGTCCAAAATGAGACTGGACTAAGTTTCTTTTAATTATGAATCTGTAATTCACAGTGTGAAATATGAAAAGTTCAGGAGGCATGATTTTGGGGTAATTAATCATTTTATTAATCATGTTAGTAAATAGTTACTAAAAGTAGCAGTCTCAAATGTCAGAGACCCCCCAAGAAAGCTACTTAGTGCTTATATGCCCTTAGAAGAGTAGGCGTTCTTGAGGGTGGCAATTGATTCTGATTGGTTAACAACTAATAAGAAGAATGAATATTATAATGAGGTGGCTCTGATCATGTCATTTACTTCCATATCACCCCTAGCCCTAGGTAATCTAGGTAAAGAATCTACATCCTTCTCCACACCTTCATGAGAGGAACGCAATGTGCTGGAATTCACATTAGATTAAATTCTTTGTAAGGTTCTCTAATTGGGTAATGAAATAAGATAGATAAAATTGTCTAGGTGAAGTAAAATTTTGGGGAAATATCAGGAATCACCCTAATAATTTGTTATTTAATTTTTCTCAACAGAATCACTGAATTAGAGAGTCAGAAGTGCTATCTAGTCCAATCTATCCATGAAAAAAACATATCTACTATAGTGAAATCCAATAAATATTTGCTAAACTACTATCTGGGAAAAACTGTGGTATATTCTGGAGATACAATTACTGAAAAGAATGATAATCTCTGCTCTCAAGAAGTTCACAATTTAAAGGCGACATAATAGAAAAAAGGAAGCAGAGAAGGGGGGAAGTAGCACCAGAGGGACAGCACATCTTGTTCTGTCAAATTAAATAAGCAGAGCAGCAAAGGGAAGTCAGATGAGAGCCTGTTCTCTACTCTCTATAAAGGAAGTTATTGGGGGAACTTCAGTGCTCTGTTCTCCAATCAGAGATAGATAATATCAATCAAGGTTTGAATTAGCAACATGGTAGTGAGTTTAAAAGTAATGAGTTTATCTTGGAAGGGACATCTTGTTCAGTGATATCCAAAGGCAGAACGGAGGGTGCAAAGTAGAATGAGGTGAGAGTCCAGGAGAAGTAGTTATCCAATCTCTGCTTGAAGAATTCAAGGAAATAGAATCCATAATATCTATAGGAAGACCATCCTACTTGTAGACAACTCTAATTGTGAGGAAGTTTTTTTATTCCCTTATTTCAGACTTTTTTCAATTTGCAACTTTGTAATTTTTCCCAATCTATGGTTCTTTCCTCTGAAGCTAAATAGAACTAATCTAATGTACCCTACATGATATCCCTTAAAATACCTGAAGACAGATTTCTGCTCCCTTCCCCTCCTCTCCCACCTTCTCATTTTTCTCTTTCTCAAGATTTTTTTTCTTTTCAATTCTTCTAAAGGAAGTAGCCAATGGTAACTGGCCCTAGCAATATCCTTGAAGACTTGAAATTTTGAAGCATTCTCATAAAACAAACCTTTCTGGTTCTTGGAGGAGTTGGATGAGTTTTCTAGTTAAGATGCTGACTCCCAGCTAGCCTTCCATGATAGCACAATCTAGTTCAATTTAGCAAATATTTATTAAGTACCTCCTTTATGCTAGATACTGTGCTAAGGGCTGAGGATACAAATCAGACAGACAGTTCCTCCCTTGAAGGAGCTTATAATCTAATGGGAAAAGACAATATACAAAGTGAAGCTGGAAAGGGGCGAGTCACCAAGAAATATCCAATGTGAAGGAATTATATTCCTTAGAATTCTAACCAATCAGAGCTGTAGACACAAAGTGAAGAATTAGCCAATAAGTCTAGGTCCTATGTAAAAGAAAGCTTTGGCAGATATATAGCATTCCATCCTTCACTCCTGCAATTAGAGGAGAGAGAAAGCTGAGGGAGTTCTTTGAATAATAGTTTTGAAATTGTTTAATTTCAAATTGTTTGAGTCTGTGACTTCCTTTAAATGGCAAAATTTCTACTGGCTAAGCAGCTCAAAGCAGTGAAGTAGATACTGTCATAAAATTAAGATAATATTAAAGAATGGTAAATAAAATTTGTCATGTATAGTTTAGTTACCTTTCCTAAGAGGGATACTCTAATGATAAATTATGTGTCACTGAGCAAGACAGATCAAAAATATGTTAAGATCATTATAATAGCTCATATGTATATGGGCTTTATTGTTTTCAAAATATTTTATGTCATCTCATTTGAGCCTGTCAACTTACCCTTGAATTAAATGCTTATTATTATTTTATAAATACAGAAACCGAGGCTCAGAAAGGTAAAGGGGTATGCCCAGTGCCAAAAACTTTTAACTATCTGAGGTAGAATTTGAATCCAGATCTTTCTAATACTAAATTCACTATTCTGCTGTGTTTCTGCTAAAATTAATTAATCCAAACTAACTGTAGCTTTTATGAGGAAAGAAAGGAAAGGAAACAATCATTTTTTTAAAAATCCCTACTACATGCCAGGTACTCTGCTAAGCATTTTACATGTATTTTATTTGATCTTTACAGCAATCACATGAGATAGGTTCTATTATTGTTGCCACTTTACAATAGGAGAAACTGAGATTAAGGGACTTGCCCATGTTCACACAGCAAGTACTTTTCTGGGCTGATTTTAAACTCAAGTTTTCCTGACTGTGCTCAAAGCTATGTCCACTCTACTACCTAGCAAACACAAATAAATAAATGCTTTCAATATGTGAAGTGAGGGGAGAAAAAGAAAACTTTCCCTCTCCATTCTCCTCACTTTAAATGACATCCGACAAGTCTAGCCCCTGGATTGTCACAATATTTCCACTGCCAGATGGGAAAACTTAATTCTATAAACATTCTATAGACAGAAGTATGTCTTGAGGGTAGGGAAATATGTAAATAAACTTTGGATAACAACCATACTATCATAAACATTATCTTCTTCCCTAAGTATTGTGTTTAAAATCTCTTCTGTTAGCAATGATAGAACTTATAGAAAGAGACATTCCATCCCACTGAGCTGACAGGACAAATAGAGGAGCTGAATTGAATTTTTTTCTGAGAAATCTTTTGAGAAACAAGTAAATTGTTCATGTTTGTAATACCACACACTTGGAATGAGTATTTTGTTATCTTATAAAAATAGAGGTTCCTAAAACAGATGAAACCAATTAGAAATTTGTCTCTAAACAACAGCAATTTGGCAGTCCCAAATCACAAAGGATCTTAATTTCAGCAGGTATGGAGGAGTAAAAAACCATGTTAATGGCCTATAGTAACTATGCCAAACTTATATTTCTGCCATTGGCATTCAGCAACAAGTGTGGGTTTACAAGATACAAATTGATCTTCCTTTAGTGGGACACCGTAAAAGATATAAAGAATTACCTCCATGTTTTCCAGTTTGTTAGGGAGTGAAAATAGTGTTCTTCAATAGGTTGGTGGACTCAACGCAAAACAAAGAAGATAAAGTCCATATGGAGGCAAATGGGAATCTAAACCAAGTATATAAGGCCACATATTTGGAAAATAAGGAAAATGAAATAATAAGAATGGATGCAGAATAGCATTCTGTAACAAGCATTTATTAAGTCATGTATTAGACATAAGGACTTCCTTATGTTATCCTTATATCAAGATAAAAAGTGACATGGTCTCTATACTCAAAGTATTTATCACTCACTGGGCAGTTAGAGCTATATCACTCTCTATAGAAATTACCTCTTAGCTTTTATGTAAGCACTTTATAAATATTATTTCATTTTTATTCTCACAATAACTACCCTGGGAGGTTGATGCTAAGAAACCCTCCAGTTTTACAGATGAGAAAACTGAGTAAACAAAGGTTAAGTGACTTTTCCAAGGTCACACAACTAGTGAACATCTGCAGCTATATTTTAACCCAGATTTTCTAGAATTCTGGATCATTTCTCTAACTATTGCATCACCCAGCTACTTCTGACAAGAAGGCCTGTGTTCAAGGAGATTATATTCTGCTAGAACATGGGAAATGAACAAAGTAAACTAAAGTTTTAGTTTGAGGTGATAAATATGATATCACAGACATTAATTTTTAGGGTACAACTTTTAACTAGAATATGGGAAAAGAAGTACACACCTAGATAAAAAAAATCAGTAAACTAGAAGAAGAGACAAAGCATTGTACAACAAAAACATATTAATTAGTGTAGAAATTCATGCACTTAAATGAGGAGGCATAATGGAACATGTAAATAAGGATCAAAGGATCATTGTTGAAAAAGCCTTCTAACTTTAAACATGGTCCCTTTCCACTATGTGCAATCTATCTACTTTTTCAACAATGTAAAAATATGGGATTAGTGGACTGAAAATTCAAACTGAGCTTGCAGTACTTTGTGACAGAAAAAAATTGTTATTGCAATCTTAGACTACACTAATATACTGGTAGTGTCCTCTATCTTGATCAAACCACAATGAAAAGATGAGATTCACTTTTTTTTTGCTTTTTGCTGAAGCAATTGAGGTTAAGTGACTTGTCCAGGGTCACACAGCTAGGGAATGTTAAGTGTCTGAGACCAGATTTGAACTCAGGTCCTCCTGACTTCAGGGCTGGTGCTCTATCCACTGTGCCACCTACTTCCCCCTGGGATTCACTTTTAAAGAAATATTGACCCATGAAAGTCATCTAGAAAGGCAAGAGAGTAAGGACTTTCTTTAAAAAATAAAGTCAGCACAGGGAGTGAAAAAGAGAGAAAAAAGGATGTAGTCAAAATATTCAAATATTTGAAGGACATCAGTAAAGAAGCATAATTAGAATTTTTTTTATTCTAGAGGCCAAATTAAAAATAATGGATGAGTTGAAAAGAAGCAAATTTCAATTTCACCTCAACATAATGAAAAAAATATTTAAAATTAATACTATCTTAAAAGAGATAAGGAGGGAAAGTACATCTTGACAAATGGTAGTGCAAATAATGAGATAGTAATGATGCTAATAGTGTATGCACCAAGTGATAGAGCAGGCAAATTCCTAGAGAAGATTTTAAGCCAATTACAGGAAGAAATAGACAGCAAAACTATTCTAGTGGGAGACCTCAATGTTCCCCTCTCAGAATCAGGCAAATCTAACCACAAAATAGAGAAGAAAGAAAGTAGGAAAGTTAAAAGGATCCTAGAAAACACAGGTATGATAAACATCTGGAGAACTTTGAATAGGGATGGAAAGGAATGTACCTTTCCTCAACAATACATGACACCTACACAAAAATTGACCATGTATCAGGGCATAAAAACCTCACAATCAAATGCAAAAAGGCAGAAACAGTAAATGCTTACTTTTCAGACCACAATACGATAAAATTATATTCAATAAAGGGCCAGGGAACAATAGACTAAAAACCAATTGGAAATTAAATAATCTAATTCTAAAGAAAGAATGAGTCAAACAACAAATCACAGAAACAATCCATAATTTCATTGTCATAATTTGACAATAATGAAACAACATAGAAAAATCTATGGGATGCAGCCAAAACAGTTCTTACGGGAAATTTTATATCTCTAAATAGCTACATAAAAAGTAAAGAAAGAGAAGATCAATGAATTAGACTCACAAGAAGCTAGCAAAAAATTTAAAACCCCCAATTAAATATCAAATTAGAAATTTTGAGACTCAAAAGAGAGATTAATAAAATAGAAACTAAGAAAGCTATTGAACTAATAAACAAAATAGAGTTGGTTTTGTGAAAAAACTAACAAAATAGATAAACCTTTGGTTATTTTGATCAGAAAAAGGAAAGAAAAAAAAAACAAAATCACAAGCATGAAAGGGGTGAACTTACCACCAATGAAAAAGAAATTAAAGGAATAATTAGGAGCAATTTTGCCCAACTCTATAGCAGCAAATTTGACAATCTAACTGAAATGGATGAATATTTACATAAAAATAAATTGCCCAAGTTAATGGAAAATAAAATAAAATACTTAAATAGTCCCATTTAAAAAAAAAAAAAGAAGTTGAACAAGTCATTAATGAACTCGCTAAGAAAAATCTCCAGAGCCAGATGTATTCATAAGTGAATTCCACCAAACATTTAAAGAACAATTAATTCCAATACTACGTAAACTATTTGGAAAAGTAGGTAAAGAAAGACTACTGCCAAATTCCTTCTATGACCAAATATGGTACTGATGCCTAAACCAGGAAGGGTTTGTGAGAGATCAATCTCCCTAATGAATATTGATGTTAAAATTATAAATAAAATATTAGCAAAAAGATTACAGTTTATCAGTAGGCTAATACACTATGACCAAGTGGGTTTTATACAAGGAAAGTAGGGCTGTTTCAATATCAGGAAAATTATTATTATAATCAAACATATCAATAATAAAACCAACAGAAATCATATGATGATCTCAATAGATGCAGAAAAACACTTTTGACAAAGTACGGCACCCATTCTTATCAAAACAAAAACAAACAAACAAAAAACTAGAGAGCACTGGGATAAAGGGAGCTTTCCTTAAAATAATAAGCAGTATCCATCTAAAACCTACAGCAAGCATTATTTGTAATGGAGAGAAGCAGGATGCATTACCAATAAAAGGTCAGGAATGAAAGAATCATGCTCATTATCACCACTATTATTCAGCATTGTACTAGAAATGTTGGCTTTATCATTACAAAAATAAAAAAAAGGAATTATAATAGTCAATGAGGAAATAAAACTATTACTCTTTACAGATGATATAATAATATACTCAAGAAAATGCTAGAAAATCATCCAAAAACTATTGGAAATAATTCACAGCTTGAGCAAAGTTGCAGGATACAAAATAAATCTACACAAATAATAAGCATTTCTATGCATTAATGACAAAACACATTAGCAAGAGAAAAAAAGAGAAATTCCATTTAAAATCATTGTAGACAAAATAAAATATTTGGGCATCTACCTGCCAAGACAACCCCAAGAATTATATGAACACAATTACAAAACACTTTTTTTTTCCTGAGGCAATTGGCATTAAGTGACTTGCCCAGGGTTACACAGCTAGAAAATATTGTGTCTGAGGCTAGATTTGAACTCAGGTCCTCCTGACTTCAGGGCTGATGTTCTATCCATTTCACCACCTTGCTGCCCTTACAAAACACTTGCCCTTACAAATGCCCTTACAAAACAAATAAAATCAGATCTAAACAATTAGAAAAATATCAATTTTTCATGACTAAGTTAATATAAAAAGTATAATTCTGCCTAAATTGGTCTACTTGTTCAGTGCCATACTGATCAAATTGTCAAAACATTGCTTTATAGAACCAGAAATAACAAAATTCATCTGGAAGAACAAAAGGTCAACAACATCATGAGAATTAGTGAAAAAAAAATACAAAAGGTGGGAGCTCAGCAATACCAAACCTAAAACTATATTATAAAGCAGCAGTTATGAAAACCAGTACCAGCTGAGATATAGAGTAGTGGATCAGTGGAATAGATTAGATACACATGACACAATAATTAAGGCCTATAGCAATCTAGTATCTGATAAACCCCCAAACTCGAGCTTCTGAAATAAGAGCTCACTATCTGACAAAAATTGCTCGGAAAACTGTAAAATAATATGTCAGAAACTTGATAGAGACCTACATCCCACACCTCATACCAAAATAAGGTCAAAATGGATATATGATTTGAGCATAAAGAAAGATATCATAAACAAATTAAGAGAACAAGGGATAATTTACCCATCAAATCTTTGGAGAAAGGGGGAATGTATGAGCAAAGAAAAACTAGGGAACATTATGAAAGGTAAAATGGATAATTTGATCACATTAAATTAAAAAGGTTTTGCACAAACAAAACCAACAGAAACAAGATTAAAAGACAAGTACAAAGTTGGGGAAAAATCTTTATAGTCAGTATTTCTGATAAAGGTCTCATTTCTATATTATATGAAGAGTTGTATCAAATTTATAAGAATACAAGTCATTCCCCAATTGATAAATAGTCAAAGGATATGGACAGACAATTTTCAGATGACAAAATTAAAGTAATTTATAATTATATAAAAATGCTCTAAATCACTATTGATCAGAGAAATGCAAGTTAAAACAACTCTGAGGTACTACCTCAAACCTCTGAGATTGACTAAGATGATGGAAATAGAAAATGATAAATATTGGGGGGGGGAAACCAAGACACCAATACATTGTTGGTTTACTTAATGAATGATCCATCCATTCAGAAGGGAAATATGGAACTATGCCCAAAGTCCTATAAAACTTTTCATACCCTTTGACCCAGGAGTGCCAGGTCTGTATCCCAAGGAAATCAAAAAGGAGAATAAAGGACCCTCATGTATAAAAATATTTGTAGCACCTCTTTTTGTGGTAGCAAAGAATAGGAACTGGAAAAGGAATGAATGCCCATCAGTTGGGGAATGCCTGAAAAAGTTATGGTACATGAAGATAATGAAATATTATTGCTCTATAAAAAAAGATGAACAAGCTGATTATAGAAATGTCTGAAAAGATTTACATGAACTGATGCTGAATGAAACAAAGAAAACCAGGAATACTTTGTACACAATAATAGCAAGAATGTGCGATTATCAACCATGAAAGGCTTAGTTCTTTTCAGTGGTTCAGTGATCCAAAGCAATCCCAATAGACTTTGGACAGAAAAAGAACTAAGGAGACTGAATGTAAATCAACAATGCTATGTTCACTTCTTGTTTCTGTTTTTTTTTCTCTCCCAAGGTTTTTCCCTTTTACTCTGATTGTTCTCTCCCAACATGATTCATAAAGCAATGTATATTAAAAATAAATAAGCATACTACAATAATAAATAAATAAAGTAAATATGATGTCTTGAGAAAAGGAGACTCAATTCTATTATTTGGAAATGTCAGATACAAAATGGTGAAATTCCATTTCTTCAAACAGAAGCTAAATGCTCAAATATTGATGATTTTTGTTATCTTGGATTCATGATCTGGTTTTGACTTCTACTGTAAATTATCACTATTATTCCATGAGGTTCTAACTCTTGTATATGAGGTTGAGAAAGGAAGAATAGAATAAAACAGTCTTCAGGGCTTCAATAATATCAGTGAATATCAAAGAAGTCTCTGCTCCTATTCAGAGACCTTCAAGCTTAAGTCTAAGTCTTTATGTCCCAAATTTCTTTGTTATTCTCTATAGTATGACCCACTCATTTGTAACATTCGCAATGTAATAAAAATAAGTATGTTTAGCTAGAGATGAAACCCATTGTAAAAGTACAAATGGTGAACAAGAGTTAAGAGTAGGTAATGCCAATTCAACAAGAACAAGAGAGGAATGAGAATTAACGAGGATAAATTCAACAGATCCCAATAGAAATAGACAAAAAAAGATCACTTCTTAAATTGGTCAAGGAGTCTAAGGAGTCTTTTAAAAGCTTATTATATTCAGTTGGTTATAGCAGCACTTTTCACTTGCAGTTAATCTCTGCTGCTGATGGCTGTTTAGGGTGTCTTTATACCATTCCCTTCTCAGACTTCCAAAGCATCTCCCCATCCCACATATACCCTATACACATAAACCCAGTCCTCTACAATTTATGCCTTCTATCATCTTCTCCCTACTTTTTTTTCCTCTAGGAAAAATTCTGCTTCCCATCAAGCTCTTTATCAATAAGGGTCTACATCAGGAAAACTTTAAATAAGTCCAAGTCCCTGTTTCCCTAGAAAAGAGGTCAGTAATCATGAATTAATCAGCAAACTGCACTTTTCTGAGTACAAAAAAAATACCAGATAAATGTCAATGGTACTGAGTCAGGGTGGGGAAGAGAGAATAGAGTTTCTTATATGAAGACTAATAGGCATAAGAATTAATAAGAATTTTTGATGAATTAATAAGTAATTTGAAGTCATATGTTCTCAGTTGCCAGTTAATTGTGAACAGTTTTGAATGATGTTCATTTATACCTAGCAAAATATAGATTCCAAAGAAACTAAGAGGAGGAAAAAACTAATTAGTAAGATCAAAAGTCTCCTTGAACATCAAATAGGTCTTTCAAAACTACTGGAAAGGGATAAGAAATTCAAGGATTATGTATTCCCCCTAAAGTATATTTGCATTTAAATATGAGGGGAGAGTATTGTTAAATGCAAATCCTGATTCTTCAAAAATTATTCAGGATATGTGTGAGATGTTCCAATTGTACTTTCAAGGCAAATTAACAATCAGAAGTAGGAAATTCTATTATGGCAAATTTGTTATTATTGAGAAACTGTTTGTGATTTATCCAAGGCATTTTTTTCTCCTCTCATCCAAATTCTTCCCACTTTGGCCATTTCTTGCTTAAGAGTATCTACACAAGAAAAAATAAATAAAAAGGAATAGTTGGAAAATTATAATTTGTTAATATTGATGGTTGTTTCGATAAAAGATTGATCTTGAAGGAAGTTGAAGATATTGAAAGCATTGATTTCTAGGAGAATTTAAGATTTATTCATGCTTTGTCAATAATGATAATAACTGATATTTACATAAGGCTTCAAGACATGCAAAGCCTTTTACGTTTTATCTTGTATGAGCTCCACAATGATCTTATGGGGTACATAGTAGAAAATAAAGGATAGAGGTGAATTTCATTGGTAAAGAGAACTCTTAGGTAAGGAAACTGTCTGTATTAATACTGGTTAGTAATTTTTCTGCAAATTATAATCTTGGTGATATGATATATAGAGAGATCTATCTATCAATTAATATATGTAAAGAGGGAGAGGAGAGGAGAGAGAGAGAGAAAGAGAGAGAGAGAGAGAGAGAGAGAGAGAGAGAGAGAGA
>JAJPUD010001873.1:64186-93772 GCA_023553655.1 Myrmecobius fasciatus
AGAGAGAGAGAGAGAGAGAGAGAGAGAGAGAGAGAGAGATGCCACTATATATAAAAGGTTAAGATTTGAACTCCTTTCTTGTTGTTTCTGAGGTTGACACTTCACTAAGCTATGGTGCCTCTTATAGCCCTATAATAGAAGTATTATTTTCACTTAATTGATGAGTAAACAGAAGCTCATGTGAAATAAGGAGTATGAGGTCATACAAATAATAAATGGTCAGAGATGGGATAATAGTCCAAGTCTTTTTGACACTGTCTAGCACTTATTATTTATTTCTGGGATGGTGATATTGTTTCCTCCAATTTAATTGTCTGTCAGTCACAAGGAATATCTTTACCAACCAAACAGGTTAATTTCATGTTATATTTAATTAGTCTTAAGGAAAATAAAGTACCCTCCAGCTGCTATGTGGCTAGTCTCAGTTATTGTTGACTCTAAAATGACATTTACTTAATTATGTCTTGTTTATATATATATGTATATATAACTAAATATATATAAATAATATATATGTAAATTAAGTATATATAAATATAAATAATATATATACAAATAAAATATGTATAAATATATATATATACATTATATAAATAAAATATAATGACTTAAAGTACTCCTCACACTTCAGGAGACATTGTTGGTGGAAAAAATCAAAACTTGAAACTCTTGGATATACAAAGAAATCTTTAAACTTCCAAAACATTTTAAGCCAAAGAGGAAAAAATAATACTAATAAAAACTTGACTTCAGCTCAACAAATATTAATAGCTGCTATATGGATGGTTTCAGTTTTTTTTTTCCTATCAGCCATTACTTAAAGTAGATCAATTGTTTTTGATGAAGAAATTATGCTATTATTTATCCCAAATTGAGAGAGATTTCTCACATAAATTGGTTTAATTACTTTTAGGGATGATTTTAGAGTCCTCCTTTTGTTAATAAATAGAAATGCCAAAACAAAGGACAGTTGAGGTTGATTTGGTATTGAATCCTAGACTGCAAAGAAGCATAAGATTGACAGCTTGATTGAGATGTAATGGAGACAAGGGATCTTTCAGACAAGGATTGATCTTTATTTGACAAATGCTAATGTTGGTAGAAAATACATAACAGAAGAACTCAAATTCCTGCCTCTGTTAGGTGATAAATTAACTATATTTAGAAAATCACTCATCTTCTCCTTTATTTAGTCATTGTTTTAATTGATTTTATTATCTCTATGTCCTTTTCAAATTGTGTTGGCCATTCACTTTACCTTGAACACCCCTGAATATTTGGTAACTTACCCAGAAGTATAAAAACTTGAATCCCAATTTTAAATTTATATATATTTATGTGTGTGTGTATATGTAGGAATGTTTATGTGTATATGTACGTACATATGTGTGTGTGCATATATAGATATAGATATATTTTCATCTTTCCTCCCACAACTCTCTTAGTCCTTAAGGATACTTTTTCTTCTCTTTCTCTTGGTAAAGATAAGATTTTTACTTAATCTATATTGTCTTTTGCAAGTAGTTTTTATTTTTTCTCACTAGATCTGCACTTTCATCTATGAGTTGATCATCTCTTATTCTGGTTCTTACAATGATTAGCTATTTCCTTCTCCAATTCATCTTAGAGATGAGGAACTGAAACAAACAGGGTTGAATGACTTGGCCAGAGTCACACATCTAACAAGAGTTTGAGGCCAAATGTAAACTCATCTTTAGGAGTTTTCCTGTTTCCAGGCCTACTGCTGTACTCACAATGCTACCTTCCTGCCCATTGCATGTTAATTTTTTTCAATTATTGACAATGGTTTGGAAAATAGAAGTGCTACCAAAGCAGAATGTGATACCTTGGGGCATTTCATAGTGCATTAGACACAAAATGTTATCAATAGGAGGAGCCTTAGAGGTCACCCTCTCTCATTTTTGAGATAAAAAACTGAAAGCCTTAAAAAATGTCTTCCCCAGATAGCAGGTGGCAGAAATGGTGTGATAACTAGGTTTAATGATTCTAGAGACAGTGATCTTTCCATCATGTGTAGTCACTTTTTACCTAAATAAAATACATTTTTAAGTTAAACTTTAGTTAAAACTGAAGCTTTAAATTTTAAATTAAGCTTGTCTTAAAACTCACTACATGGAGCAGGTAGGTGGCACAGTGGATAGAGAGCACCAACCCTGAAGTTAGGAGGCCCTGAGTTCAAATCTGAACTTATATACTTAACATTTCCTAGCTGTGTGACCCTGGGCAAGTAATTTAATCCCAATTGCCTCAGAAAAAAAAACACCTCACCACATTCCACTTATGGCCATACTTTCTGGCCGTACTGCCCTACCATCTCTTGACATAACATATTCTTCAATGTTCTTCCTACCTATTCATTCCCCACCTTTGTTTTGCCAAAGAAGGTCTTTTAATTTCTTATTCCTTTACTCTTATGTGCTGATGTTTTGTCCATGTCTATATATGTATGTATATGTCTCCATAATACAATGATCTCCAAACCATATTACTTTCATTACATATCTATTACTCATATCTTCATATATCTTCTTGGCAATCTAGCTTCTAACCATACCATTCAAATAAAGCTGCTTTCTCCAAAGTTACTGTTGAATTCTTCGTTACCAAATATAAAGAAAGGCCTTTTCTAAATGTTTATCCTCTTTGATCTTCCTTTGACACTATCAGTCACCATCTTCTGGATATTCTCTTCTCTCTAGGTTTTCATGACAGTGCTTTCTACTAGTTTTTCCTCCATTTCCACTATTTATTTTCAGTCTTCTTTGCTAGATCTTACTCCAACTCACTCTAGGTAACATGGGGGCCCAAGGTACTATATTTCTTTATTCTCTTATCCTTCAGCACTCTTATTTGATGATTTCATCAGCACCTATAGATTCAATTATTATCTCTATGTAGATGATTTTCAGATCTCCTTAATCCATCCCTAATGTCTTTTCTGATCTTTAGTAGTACATTCCCTTTTACCTATTGGACATCTCAAACTGAATGTCTGGTAGTCTTCTTAAAGTCAGTATGTCAAAAATGTGAAAACTATATTTCTGACCAAATCCTTCCATCTTCCATATCTCACTATCATTCTTAAGGGTTCCATCATTCTTCTAGGCCCCCTGGCTCACAACCTCAAAATTGTGCTCACTTTCTCATTCACACTCACTGTACATAAGATATCTGTTGCTAGATCTTGTTTATTCCACCTTTATTACATCTCTTACAAATAATCCCCTTTTCATCTCTGACAGAGTTGCCACATTTACACAGATTCTTGTCCCTTCATGACAGCAGCTAGGTGGCACAATAGATAGAGCCCTGGACTTAGCATAAGAAAGACTCATCTTCATGGGTTCAAATCCATCTTCAGACACTTAGTAGCTGTATGATACTGGGCAAGTCACTTAACTATATTTGCCCTAGTTCCTCGTCTGAAAAAAAAATGAGCTAGAGAAGGAAATGGGAAACCACACCAGTATCTCTGCCAATCTAACACCTAAATGGGCTCATTAAGAGTCAGCACAACTGAAATGACTCAAAAATAATGTCAACTCATGCCTGGCCTGTTGCAAAAAAATGCTAGCCTTTTGGTTGTTCTCCCTCAAATCTCTCTGCACTCCAATCTATCCTCCTCACAATTGTCAAAATTACCTTCCTAAAGTGAAGATCTCACTGTCACATACCTCTCAAAAACTCCAGTGGCATCCCATTACCTTCAAGTTCAACTATAAAATTGTCTTTTAAAACCCTTTCTAACTTAGCTTCATCCTACCATTCTAGTCTACTTAGATTTTATTTTCCCTCTATAAATCTAAAATCCAGTTTTACTGACTTTTTTGCTATTCCTTGTATGTGGCAATCCATCTTCTGTAGCATGCTTTTTCTGTGGTTGTCCTCTATACCTGGAATATGCTGATTCTTCAGTCTTAATTCTCAGACACCTACTTTTTTGGCTAGATCTATAATTCCATTGGCCTAACAAATTCTCAATGCAGAAAACTCTATCAATGGAGGTGATCTCCTTGTCTTAATTTATACTTTTGGGGAGTTTGCAAGGTACATTAGTGAGATTATATGACTTGCTCAGAGTTACATAAATGATAATATTTGTCAGAAATGGGACTCAAACTTAGATATTACTGATTCTGAGGACAATTTTCTACTATATCTCATTATTATATCTTTCAGACATTCACTTAAAGTAAAGCATTCACATTACTCAAATTGCTTTTTGCTTATTTTCGATGTTTCTCTCTCTGTCTCTGTCTCTGTGTGTGTGTATGTGTGTCTCTTTTATTATACATATATATATTCTACAAGTTTTATATATGTGAAATATATTTCATAAATATGTGTGCATATGTTAGATATTTGTCTTATTCATTAGAATATAAGTTCCTTTTTAAAGAACTTGGTCAAGGATTTGTTTCATTGTTATCCCTAGTGCCTAGCATAGTGCTTGGTACATAACAAAATAAATGCTTGTCCATTGATTGAACAATGACTTAAAGAAAAGCATTACTAAAAAAATGCCAAATATTTGAAACTGGCTACTTTGTCCTAATGGCCAAATATCTAATTTATAATATTTATTTGATAGAATCATCTGTGACAGGCAAACAGTAATTTTCTTGAAATTTATAATACTAACTAAAGCAGCGGAAGCTGCTATATTTGGTAGGGGGACTGAACTAAATAAAACTTCTTTCCCCCAATTTCCAAGTTTTTGGAAGTATAAGACATAGCATGAATATTTTATCATGAAACCAAACCACTTTTCCTCCTTTGTTCCAGTAGCACTCAAATTATTGACTAAGTGGCATATAAAACCCATCTGTTGGACCAAACATTTGTATAGTGGATGTGGGTGGATTAGATAAAGTAGAAATTAATTGTTGGAGACATATACTGAAGAGTGCTTTGCAAAGCTGCTTCTAGCAAAGTGACTGTCTTCAAAAACAATATAAATATCATTGTTTTATAAATAGGTATAGTGCATTACTTCCAAAACAAACATAGAAACTAAAGTAGCTCACCTCTATTATAATATACAGGAAAGAAGTTAAAAGAAGTTGTTTCACATTTATATGAAAACTTGTGATAATCTCTTTGTCAAACTTTATGTATAATCAAAGTTTGTCATCCTATTTTTATGTCCCTGAAACCTAGCAGAACACGTTGATATGAGATGTTTTATAAATATTTGATAGATTTGACATGGTACAAAAATTCTTTTCTTTCCATGTCAGCTGCATGTACAATTACTCAAATTCAATTTTCTATGCTAGTTTAAATTTGTGTTTGTATACAAGTGTATTTGTGTGGCTTTATAGATAAAATATATGCATATGCATGTATGTGGCTTGTTTATGTATATATACCACCTTCCACAAACATACATACACACATACACATGTTAATAAAAGGGGAAAAAAGGTAATTCCATAGAGAAGGCATTGGAAGTAGGGGGTAGAAAAGATGTGCAAAAAGAAGGATTTTAGCTGAGTCTGGAGGAAAACTTGAGAATTCAGGATATATGTATGAGTAGTGAAAATATACTTTTTGTGAGAGACAGTAAGCCAATGAAAAAACATGGAAATCAGAAGATGTATAGTGCTGTGATTGGAACTGCAAATAGGCCAATGTAATTGGTTAGAGTGTGTAAAGGGAATAAGATGAAAAAAATAGAAAGGTAAAAAGGAGCCAGATTGTTAAAGGCTTAAATTCCAATAAGACACTTTTATATTTAATGTTGGAGGTAATGGTGAACTACTTGAAATCATTGAGGAGGGTGAATAATTTTTCACAGATGAATAGAGGATGGTTTGAAGTGAAGGAAGTTTCTCAAGAAAGGGAGAACCTATTAGAGAAAGGGACACCTATTAGAATCCTATCACAATAATTCCAGGCAAAAGATGATAAGGGTCTCTTCTAAGGTGATGGCTATATAAGTAGAGAAACTACTTAAGAGAAAGACGTGAAGGCAGAACAAAGAATATTTGACATTTTGATTATGAAGAATCAGTGAGAGTGAGTCAGAGATGATACTGAGATATTGAGGCAGGGTGAGAGTAAGGATACTTTGCACAAGAATAGGAAAATTCAGACGAGTAAGAGATTAAGAACAGACATAATGAACTCTTTGTTGAACATGTTGAATTTGAGATGTCTGTGGGATATCCAATTTGAAATGCCAAAAAGACAGTTGGGGATGTGAAACTGGAACAGAGAAGATAAATTAGGATTGAATTTATGGGTCTGAGATTAGAAAGTAATTGTATGGAAGATGATGAAAAGTCAACAAGTGAGATAAAATACGGGCGAAAGAGAAAGAACCTATAACAGTAGAAGTGACCTATGTAAGGAGCCATCAAAAAAGACTGAGAAGGAGCAGTGAGATGGGTGTTAGAAGAACTAAGAAAGATCAGAGCCATCATCATCTAGGGAGCAGAGAGTAACAAGAAGAGGTTGACACTGTCAAAGCAGCAGCAAAGTCAAGGAGGATTTCCTATTAATCTTTTTAGCCTCAAAGATCATTTACCTACCTTCTTTGGAATTGGTATTATCATTCCCCACAACCATCACCAACACCACTATTATTGTTTCAACATGAAAAATGCCCATTCATTTCTCTTTCCCCAACAAACATACCAGCAAAGTCATATACACATAAGCATGTGGTCAATAAAGGAGAACTTAATACACTTGACAATTTCATTGAGAACTGAGTAGGAAGGATGTACATTTTTATCTGGACTTGGTTAGGTAGGTGGGAATATTTTTTAAAGCTTAGATTTAATTAAGAAATGCTAGTTTACTAGCATTTTTTGTGTGGGAGGCTTTCCAGAACCAGGGTAAGTCAGGCCCCTCCCTAACAGATAAATGATTCTTAAGTTAAAACAAGGAAAAATAAGTTTAAAATACTGTAATAAAATCCTATTTAGAGTGCTCAGTTTTAATGTTATTCCTTAACTCATTAAAAATCCTTGTAGGTCACTTTTCCAGCTAAAGCAGTGCTGTTGTTGTTTTATTGTTGTTGTTGTTGTTGTTTTATCTTGGGTTTTGTTACCTTGATTATATTAAGAACTTGAGGAAATGAGTTCAAAACTATTTTGAAGTTTCTAAAGGAAAAGGAAATAAGTTAGCCATGAAGCAATAACAATGTGTGATCATAGCCAGTTTGATTTCTGGGATGATAAAAATCCTAGAGAAAAGCCTCCATCATTTTAGGTAGATATTTTTGGGAAGATTTATGGGAAAACATGACCCAGGATAAAAAGATGTGGATCTATTGTGATCTTCACCATTGGAAGGGATATTTGCATCAATAAGATTTTATATTCCATAAACATAGTAGAGAAATTTTAATTTCCTTAAAGATTTCCCATTTTTCTGACATGGTGTCATTCACATTTCTATATAACAGAATTTTTAATGTAAAATGGAAGCAAAAAAGAGAGCTATTGCCAACTGTTAAATTTGTAGTTTAATTTTTATAATTGAAACAGATGAACTTCTTTTTAATTGCTTCAAAAAATAAGTTGACTTTAGGGATAGACTGAATGAAAAATGTTTAAATTTTGCCATATAAACACAGCATGATAATACAAATATATGATGAAATAGAAGCAGTATTGTTGTCTGCCAAGCAAAAATTAACATTAAATATGTGAAAATAAAAGTTGGACTAATTAAAAAATAGCAGATGCTCTAAAGAAATTAAAACTGTTAGTTAGGAGCAACTGAGATTATATAATCCAAGGATTCTTTTTTTTGTATCATGGACCCTTGTGCAGAATATTTTGAAATGCATAAAATAAAATACATGGGATGTCAAAGAAAATAAATTATATTGAAGTAAAATTATGGCGATATTTTTAAAACACAAATTAAGAATTCCTCATTATGATCTCCTATCTTTTACACATTGGGAAACTGAGACTCTGAGAGATGAAGAAATTAAATTAATAAATGTCAGAGTAAAAACCCAAACTTCTGGTGTCATGCTATGTTTCATCAAATATAACATATTAATGAAAAGTATGGACTCCCCCCCCAAATTCCTAATCCTCCCTTATCAGAATAGAGAGCTATGAATAACTTTTTTATTTATAAAGTCATTTTTAATTCTCAGCTTTACTCAAAAAAGTAAAACAAATGAGTGTTCGTAGTATAATCTTCAATGCTAAGTAGATAAATTTTTCTGTACTTTTTTTCTCCATCTGTTTTCTTGGACATGTACAAAATCCTCAGAGATTCATATTCCCAAAAGAATGTAAGTTCTTTGAAGGGATGCATTTTTTCTCCAAATACTCAGTGCCTGGCATAGTACTGGACATATTGGCATTTAGTTGAGTCAGTAGTAAAAAGGACTCTGTGTGTGTGTGTGTGTGTGTGTGTGTGTTTATGAAAGCAAAAATGACAAGATTTGAAAACAGAATGCATATATCATGGGGGTTGCATGCAAGTGAGAAGTAAATGACAGCACTGAGGTAAGAAGTTTGGATCCCTTTTAAGAACCTGTTTCCTCTTTTGGCTTCCTTTAAATGTGAATTTATCTAAGACTTAGTCAATAAAGCCCTTCAGAGACATGTCCACTTTTTGCCTGTTCAATGAGGTTAATAATAATAATAATAATAACTTTATTATTATTTATTTCGTATTGTTAATAATTGTACCTACTATGAGCTAGGCACTATGCTAAGCAATTTACAAATATTATCTCATTTGATCCTCACAATAAACTTTGGAGTTCAGTATATTTCCCATTTTATAGAATAAGAAACTGAATTTTAAAAGGCCAACTGACTTATTCCAGGTCACATAACTAGGATCTAAGGCCAGATTTGAACTGAGGTCTTCATTACTCCAGACTTAGCCTTCTTTTTTCATTAATTTTCAAAGTTTCAGCAAGTCAATTGATGTCTCTTGAGTTTCAATTCCCTCATCTATAAAATTAAGGGAGAGTGTTGCATTGTCAGTTTTCTATTGTGCTGTGACCCCATTTGGAGTTTTCTTAGCAAAGGTACTGGAGAGGTTTGTTATTTACTTCTCTGACTCATTTTACAGAAGAGGAAACTGAGACAAGCAGGGTTAAGTGATCTGTCCAGGATCACATATCTAGTAAGTATCTGAGACCAAATTTCAACTCATAAAAATGAATCTTTCTGAGGCATGGCAGTCTATTCACTGTGCCACATAGCTGCCCAGCTGAGGGGAGATGGTCTCTAAAATACTTCTCAGCACTAGTTCTAAGATTATTGTCTTAGATGTTGGATTAGATGACATATGCCAAGTTTTCAGGTAAATAAAGAAGATTGTTACAATTTGAAATCACCCTTACAACAAAATTCAGTAAGGGAATCTGTTCAGTGTTTATAGCTATAATCATTTAAAGCAATGCAATTAAGCATAAAGATGACATTTTATCTTAAAATTCAGCAAAACTTTGAGTCCCAATTGTCCATGTCCTAAAAAACAAAATGGTGAATGAAAGAAGATGTGAAAGAGAATAAAAATTCTATGATTCAAAGAAAATCATTTTGAATTTTCTCCTGTGATTTCTCCAAGTACTATAGCTTATAACTTAACATAAAGTAGTGCTCATTGCAAAATCCATGCTTATTTAAATATGTATCATTTCTATAATTTTATTAAATTACTTTGTTGTACACTCATAGGTGACTCCAGGGATGAGACTAAAGTACATTTTGTTTATCATCTTATTCTGCATCATGGTACCAAATAAGCTATTTTCTTAGCCTAGTATAGAAAATTTGAGAAGGTGACTTTAGGAAAAAAAATTCTCATCTAATTTGAAATGATAATAAAGGAATCCTCCTGGGTTAACAAGTGAAACAGTCTCAAATTCAACTCTCCTTCAGTGAAGATACAATCATTAAATTCTTATAAAAGATGTTAATCTTGTACAATAATCCCAGCTAAATTTATTTCCTGACCTATGTTACTGCTTCCTGCTAACCTGCTCTTTTCCCTTCATCCTCTCTCTCAAAGAAGAATATGGAAAGATGTTTCACTCAGGGAGTAAATGAGGCTTATAAAAATATCCAAACAATCTATCATTCTCTTGGAAAATGAAAACCACCCACAAAAGCCTACTAAGAAACAAGTTCTATAAAAATTTAACTTCTCTGGGGGAGCCTCTAGATATCATATAGTTATGAATTTTGATTATTACATTGAAGAAAAAAGATTTATAGATGGATATACATATATATCTGTATACTCAAAAATGCATATGGTTTGTCTATATAGATATATGTATATATAGATTTCAATCATAATAGGTAAGAGTGAGCCTGAGATTTAGAGAGAATATATTGGTTAATAATGGCTCATTCTTAAACAGAGATTTGGAAAAGCATAATGTTGTTGTTATAAGGTACAAATCTTGCCTTAAAGTCAGGAATAACTGGAATCAGGTCCTGGATTAGACACATACTGTCTTTGTGATTCTGGAAATTCTTTTAACCTCTCAGCACTCTAAACATCTTATAAGGCTAGAAATTGCAAAGAACATTCTGACTTTCATTGGCAGTTTCCTTATGTGGGAAGTTTCTCTACATTAAAATCATTTTTTTTAGTAAATTTATTTATCTTAATACACATTGCTTTGTGAATCATGTTGAGAGAGCATGGGAGAGATAAAATAAAAAAAAACAGAAAAAAGAAATGGACATAGCATTTGTTGATATACATTCAGTCTCCTTCTCTACATTAAAATCATTATGGCCAATCTCTATCACATAACAATGCTGTATTTTAATAATACCCATTTTTATAGGTGTTAAAGCCTTGGTTCCCATTCAGATAGCCGCTAAATATTTCCAGCAGGTTTTATATCTTGTTTTTGTAACTCAAGAGTGACTTCTGTCAAATCCAGTTCTGGATGACAGTGTCAGAATCCATAATACATATTGCCTGTCCAGGGCAAATTAAAGATTGCATTTTCTAGAATAAGTTTAAAAAATTCACCTGTTGGTTTAAAATATCCACTTTATGAATATAAGGTAGGCAATATTCTAAAAAAACATGTTTTTTTTTTTTCCTTTTGTTTTGGTTTGTTTTGGTTTGGGATTAGATTTTTTTTGTGTGGACTGAAAACTCACTGTGAGTCAACATTGTGATAGCCCAAAAAATCAAATGAGATCTTATACGGCTATAAAAGACAAATAATTTATAGGTCCAAGAAAAGTGATGTTGCTAATCTCTTTTGCCTTACTCAGATCACATTTCCTAATGCTTAATTTTAGTGCTTCCTCTCTCTTGATTTCCTGTTTATTCTGTATATATCTTGTTTGTCCATTATTATTTGCCTATTCTCCCCCAATGTATTATGTTTGTCTTTTGCCTTTCTTGTATACCCCACACTTGTAACAGGGCTTAGGATATAGTAGCTGTTTAAAAAGATGTTTATTAACTGACTATCCTCTAGTATTACATTCATTCAAATTACAACATGAATAATCTGGAACAGAAGTATCAAACATGTATCTTGCTGAGATGCCACAACACTCTCAAGTGAGTCTCAAAGCAGATTACAATGTAATTAGGAAATATTTAACAAAATAAATAAAAATATGATAAAAGATTGATAATGTTAATATATTTTTCCAAGTCAAAAGGTGGTACACTGACATTCTTATATGCAATTTATTATAATGTACAAATTATTCTGAGTTTAACACCATTGAGCTAAAGGAGAATAACCAGAAGTGAGTTCCAAATAACATTCTACTTGAAGATCTGATAAAAGAATTAGGAATGTTTGTCCTATAGAAGAGAAAGATGTTGTATGGCCTGATGGGAGAGGGCAAAGAGGGCTTAATATCTGTCTTCAACTATCTAAAGGATCATAGGGGTTACATTGTTCTGTCCTGCTTGATACCTGGGAAAAACTAAGTGATGAGTAGACATTACAAAGAGGAAACCTGAGGCTTGATATTAGGGAAAAGCATTCTGATGCTCATTACTGACGAAAATTGGAGTGGGCTTTCTTTGGCAAGTAGGAGTTTCTTCTAATTGGAAGTCCTCAGGTAAATATATATATATATAAATACACACACACACACAGACACACACACACACACATATATATATGCTAAAGCAGGAATTCCCTTTAGAGGTTGGTTGTAATAGATAGTTTCAAAGGTTTCTTCCAACTCTGCAATTCATTGATTCTGTGGCATTGTGAGATAAATAGATTAGTTTTTAAATTTGGTATAATGTTTTCAGTACTACATAGGGAACAAAACAAAATATGAAAATAAGCACAGTTCTATCATTCGGTATAGCTAGACATATGAGCTATTAGAATCAGAAAAATATTTACTCCTCTTTTACCTTCTCTAAGCCTAGAAACATCCTTGTCCTCTTCTTCCTTCTCCCCTCTACCTTCTCCTCCTACTTCTCCTTCTCTTTCTTCTCTTCCTTCCTTTTCTCTTCTCCTTCTCTTCCTGCTCCTCTTCCTCCATTATCTTTTCTTTCCTTTACTTCCCCTTCTCTTTCTTCTCAACCTCCTTCCTTTTCTCCTCCCTTTCTCCTCTTCCATTGTCTCCTCCTCCATTTTCTCCTCTTCCTTCTCTTCCTCTTTCTTCTTCCCTTTTTCCTTTTCACTCCAATTCTAGTTAAGACCTATGTCATAAATGTTAAAATCACCCAAAAATCTTTTGCAAGCCTTTGCCAGAGCATGGAGTTTCTAATATTCCTTTTTAATTAGAGAAAACCATTCACTTTCCCTTTTAACCTTTGCAGTGCCATCTACTATAATAATTCCAGGATTCTTGATGTTTGACATTCTACCCTAAGATGTCATATTTTTTGCATAGAAATGTATTATGTTTAGCTAAATTCAACAGAATAGCTTCCATAATCTCAATTTTGCAAATTTTCTGTTTTTATTTTATTGTTGTTTTAAAAGATCCAATGAAAACAAAGTAGTGATCTTGCTCTTAGAAGAAATTGTTCAAGCAAAGGGTGGATGACAATTTGTTTAGTGCATGGCAGAATAAATTTCTACTTTGGGCAGGAAATTAGACTTGATAAAGGCTAAAATATCATACAGTCCCTCACATATTATATAATACTTTTTGATGATTAGGAAATAGAAACACAAGAAAAGAGAAACAGATGGTGGTGTGGTAGTCATGCTCTAGGACTAGAGTCCGGAAGACATGAGATCACATGGAGCCTCAAACACTTACTATGTGACCATTGACAAATAACTGCCTCAGTTATTTGTAAAATAAGAATAATCTGTAAAAGTTGAATAATAATTACACCTACCTCTCAGAATTGTTGTAAGAATCAAATGAAATAATAATTATAAAGCACTTACTCATAGGACTTGGAACATATAATACAAATAATAACTATTATTGTTATTGTTGCTGAAGGTTACCCAGCAGATAGTGGTAGGGTCAAGATAGAAATTCAGGTTTCCTCTGATTCAATTCAGTTGTCTTTGCACTACTCCATCAAGGAATGTTGGAGAGATATCAATTTCCAATTTATGAGCCTTAACAGTCAAAATAAATTTAAAAGCAGTCTTCCCAGATGTTCTCTCAATAACATCAGACCCTTAACAAACTTAGCAGTGTGACCCATATCAATAGGCTACAATAAATAAGGTTAGTTGAGATGCTTCTCTTCCTAGAAGGAAAATAACAAGTGGTCTATTTCTCCCCTAGTAGTCCTCCTTAAAGCTTGTAGAGATTTTCTGCCCATTTAGAGAAACTATGTTCCATGTTGTTTAAAAAAATCTTTGCTCTCTGAATACTAAAAAATCAGAACTGTTGGGGACCTAATTAGAAGACACAGGGAGAATAAGGTAAAACAACCAGATACAAAAAATGGGATGGGGTGGGGGGAGCAGCTAGGTGGTGCAGTGGATAGAGCACCAGCCCTGAATTCAGGAGGACCTGAGTTCAAATTTGGCCTCAGACACTTAACACTTCCTAGTTGTGTGACCCTGGGCAAGTCACTTAACCCCAATTGCCTCAGGAAAATAAAAATGGGATGGGATAAAGTTGACATGTTATACCAAAACTAATCCTTGACAGGTAGGTATCATGCTTGGGATGAAACTTGAGATCCTTAGTCAGATAAAGACTAGTTAGGAAGAACAATCAGGGTATTCTTTGCCTGCAGTCATGAATGGGTGGATCCTAAAGTAGCACCAAACTCCCTCCCCGTCAAAAATAGAAAAAAAAGTTTAATTATATACAAAGGTGGTATTGCCACCCTACTGTCAGTACAGAAAAGAAAATATTCTTTTTTTTCTGGTTTGGTGAATCACAGAATCAGAGAATTCAAGAATTGGAAGAGGTTTTATTAGCCATATGGTCTAACTCATGAATAAAAAAATCACTATAATTTACCAGACAAGTAGATATCCAGACTCTTTGAAGAACTCCAAGGTGGGAGAACCCACAACTGCATGAGACAGCCCATTTTACTAGCTGTTTCTTTTATACCTTCAAATATATCCAGTGTTTTCCTATCTTAAAAAATAATAAAAAAAAATCCTTCACTTGGCTCTTATGTCTCCTCACCCATTACTCTATATTTATTCCTCTCATAGTCAAATTTCTGGAATGATTTGTTTCTGGCAAACTAGCTTCTTTCCTTATCCTCAGTGGAAACTATACTTTCTCAAGAACTCCCTAAAAATAATCCAATGGTTTTTTTTATTCCATTTTATTTATGATTTTTCTAGAGCAAATTATACTAATGACCATCCCCTTCATTCTGAGAACAATTTCCTAATTTAGCTTCTAGAACCATATAGCCTTCTTTCAGATGGATTCATTTTGGTGTCTGATGAAATCTATAAACAGGTTCTCAGCATAATGTTTTTAAATGATTAAAAGAAATGCTAAATTTCCATGATAGGTTACTGAAAATAAAGATATTTTTAATCCTTTCCAAGTTCACAAACTCCTAAAAGCACTTGATAGATCTCATTGAAGAATAGTGATCTGTATCATTTCTAGACTTTTTCTTTCTACCTTTGATTGATTCTTCTGAATTTTCTTCCCATTTTTCTCCTCTCCTCTCACCACCTCACTTCTGACTTGGGAGTGTTCTTTAAAGCTTTCTTCTTATTTTTTTGCTCATTTGTTATTAAGCTCTCTCCTCTGGAAATCCCATTTATTGCCAGGGCTTAATTTTAATGTTTCCAAATATTTTACTTTCTTCCCTTCTTCCAAACTTTCTTATCTTTGTTAGTTATATCCCCATTTATCTGGATTTACATTAGAAAGAAATCTTAGACTTCACCTGGTTTCTTACTGCATTCACCACATCTATCAGTAACTAAATCTGTTGGGTTTTTTTTTAGAATATTTCTATTATATTTCTTGCTATTCCTTACCTCCTAATTGCACAACATTTAGAATATTTTAGTAGCTTCTTATTTGAGGCTCTTATTTGTCTTCTCCTTTTTCCATCCATCTAACTGCCAAATTAATCTTTCTAAAACATCACCTTGGTCATAAAACTCCCTGGGTATGTATTGGGCCTTACCTCTTCTGTGAATAAGGCAGTGCTATTTCTGTTTTTCCAAATACCTGCCCTCTCAATGAAATCTTACCAATTATTCATAAACAAAATTTTCTAACCCTCCTTGAATAAGTCTCATGAAAATTATCTTGCTTGTAAATCCTAGAAAGATTTAGAATCTATGCTATTTTATAGAATTTTTTTTAAAACTACCTCATAATTATACATAGTATAATTATTATCTCAGTTGTATTATGTCTTGATTTTGTAACAAGAACATGCCCTTCTGAAAGGAATGAATTCCATCATGGATTCAGAGATCAAAGATATTGATCAATTAGGTTAATCTCCTCGTTTTATACGCCTAGGGCCAGAAAAGTAAAATGACTTTTCATGAGTCACACAATTATTAAGTAGCAAACTCTGTGCTGGAACAACGTTTTTTATATCTTAATCCAGAATTCCTTCCCTTAAAACCATTTGCAATTAGTATGGTCAAACAATCCAATGATATGGTCACATTTATATGAATTTGTACTAGATATTTCCATTGAGCTAGAACCAATTACCACATTTTACATACTTATAATTTTAAATAGTGACCACTTCTTGGGATTCATTATTTGTATTTTGGGAACATAGCTGTATGTCATGCAGCCCCTATCTTATTGCTGCTTATTTGGGGTGAGGGGGAGATTCTCCCTTTCCATCTCCCACTACATAGTATAAAATAGTATACCCTGACCCAAAAAATTTTACAAAGTAGCTTCTATTCCACCTGAAATTGTGAAATCTTAGAAGTGAGTAGGTCATTAGTGATTATCTAGTTTAACTCCAAACTTTCATGAATATGATAAAACTGAGGCCTGAAAAAGTTGAAAGACTTACTCAAGCCAGCTAGTGGTGAAGATACAATTAGAACCTAGATGTTTGGACTTTCCCCTTGACATAATCTCAAATAAAATGGCAAAGAACTTTGCAAAATTTAAAGTGCTACATAAATATAAATAGTAACTATTATTATTATTGTGGGTTTTTTTATTAGTTATTTCAAATTGGCTCAAATCTCATACTCTTTCCTTTTCCAAATCATGATTTTTAATATTGCTGGGTATCCTCTTGTGGATTCAACTTGACTCCATTTGATGTATGAGACACTTCAATTTGCAGCATAGGTAGGTAATTTGGATTGATAAATTAATAATACATTGAATTCATTCACTTCAGCTAATCCAGTCAAATGAATTAAAAGAAGTATGAGTATGGAATGGGGGAGGCATGAGATAAGAGTAGGCATTAAGACTTTGAACAAAAGCAAAGAGCGCCATAAAAATGAAACCACATCCCATGCATTTAGAAAATTTAGCCGGGTAAATCTCTATGCCCAATTCATTTCTTTTTTCTTCACTTGGAATAGTTGCTCAATCAGAGAAGTATGGGGTTGGGGAGGGGCAGATTGTCTGATAATCCAATATGTTATTTCAGTGAGAAAGAAGTGGTAGTTAAAACATTAAATGGAAATTTTTAAGAGCAAGGTGGTAATGTAAATCATTTTCATTTTTGTTCCCTAGAGAACCTATGATAAAACTGGGGTAAAGATCTGGAATGTGCAATTGACAGAGACATATGGAGAACATGTTTTCATAATATAAATAAGCTCTCTATCCTCTTTGGGATGCACACGATCCAATTTAAATTACCTCATATAACATATGCTGACCTTATGGATCAACAGTTTAGTATTCCAGGCATATTTATTTCCCAAAACTAACCTTGTAGGATTGAGGTCACTCACTTATTGATTGCTTTTGGTCATGGCTCCTATTGATCATTTTCTGGTCACAAGTTCAGGTAGGTCTTTCAGAGCATTTTAGAGTTTCCTTGCCAGTACCCCAGTTCTTGTTTCTTAAATGACTCATGTTGTAATTTTCCAGCTGGCTCTTCTAACAGGAAGCCTAAAAGTATTCATTCAACTGAGATGAATTTTGTGTTCAGTGCTTTTCTAAACTATCCGTAAAAATAATTTCAAACATGTTCATTGTTGAACAAGCACAAGGGAATCAATATAAAGGGGATCATGTAGAAAACAATTGCTTTCAAACAACCTTCATTTCCTTGGAAGACTCCCCCTACCCTTGAATCATTTCCCAGGATCCCACAGTGATCCCATCTGCCATATTCACTGGTGATGAGCATACCTGGGTAAATAGATGTCATACACCTAAATGAGTGACCTTTCTCAACTTACACAATTTCATATGGTGTGTGTGTGTGTGTGTGTGTGTGTGTGTGTGTGTAGCAACAATTTAGAGTCAGAAGAAATGTGCTTAACTACTCTCTCTGAATCTTAGTATATTTGGACAAGTCACTTATTTCTCGGTCTCAGTTTCCTCATCTGTAAAAGTAGACTAGATTTCTTCTAGAGTCCCTTAATTCTCTAAATATATGACCCCATAATCTTATGCAAAGGTCTTTTTTTAACTTAAATATGATGTATTGGGGAATTTCTTAGTTTATGTTCCTTGACAGTTGAGGAACAATCTCACTCACCAAAAAGTACACAGGATTACTTGCCAAATTATGTAAATTGAACTTCCCTAAAACCTCTTGTATGTAACCCTTAGGTCTGATTTGCATCACAACTACACTTTTTCAGAGCCTCATTTTGAGTCTGGATTAGAATAATGGTCTCCTATGCATCTATTTTCTCTGCTTTCTAATCCATCCTTTATTTAATTGTCAGATTGGTATTTTTATAATAAAGCTCTAATTATGTCAGTTCCTCTACTTCAGAAGACCAGCAATTCTACATTATCTTTAAGATAAAATTCAGACTGTTCTGTTTTACATTTAAAGCCATGCACAATCTGGCTCCAACCTTTCTTTCCAGGATAATCACACATTATTCTCCTTCATATGTTTAAAATTACTCTATAGGACACTCCATCACTTGCCTGAATATCTTTGCACAGGTTGTCCTCCATGCTTGGAAATTCATTCCCTCTATACTACTGCCTTTTGGACCCCATGACTCCATTCAAGGTTGGATACAAATCCAATTCCTTTTGATCTTTCGCAATTCCTCCTGGTATTAGTGCCTCCCCATGTACACACACTTGCAAAAAAATGTATACATCAATGTATATTTTGTATATATCCTTTATTTACTTCTTTGTGAATATTTCTTATCTTCCAATAGAAATAGTCATTTAACAGTACTGATTTCTATTTGTATCACCATCACTTAGCATAGTGTTGTAAAACAGATGTTTAGTAAATGCTTGTTGATTGATGTTTACATCAAGATGTCCAAAATAGAGAATATGATTCTAATATGCCCCCCCAAAAATAAACGAAAACATTGTGTACCCTGTCTTCGTACAAAGTCTATACTTAGGGCACTATAGGGAAATGAACAATTTGGCTTTTAGTTAGAGTGGTCCCAGAATTGTTTTGGGATTCTTGATTTCTACCATCAGTCTAGAATAAAAGTTCTACACCTTTTTTTGTGCCATGGACACTTTTGGCAGTCTGGTTAAGCCTACGACCCCTTCTCAGAATCATGAATTTAAATAACTAAAGGAAATTTTGAGTTTCTATTAAAGGTCAATGTAAACAAATAAATATTTTTTTCCCACCCAAATTTATGGACCCCTTCAAATCTACCCATGGAACCTAGATTAAGAATTTTTAATCTAGAGTACATAAGATTTTTAAATTCAGTTTTAGAACCCCAAGTAGATGAATTTTAAGCTTTACTTTGATACAGAACTTCTGGAAATAGAGTGAGGTTGTATGTTACTGAATATATGAGCCTATATGAGGATAACTATATAGAGAATAACATCAGGAATAATCCTTTTTGTACAAGTCAATATAATTTCCCATACTTCCTTGAAAGAGACTAATAATTCCAAGATAGACCTACCTTCATCAGTGAGCAAAGTCTCAATCTCATCAGTTTTTCTTGCCACTTTTAAGATCCACAAACTGTAATGTGAATTAATAATTATAAAGAATGCACTACTTCCAATATCAATGAGCATTTCTTTAGCTTATCTAAAATGAATTGTACACTGTGGGGACCATAGAGTAAGGAAAATTAGTCCATGGTTGGGCTCATAAACTGAATTATCTAGGTTGATATGATTATAAAACTATAGGAGAATATAGTTAAACATTAATATAGAGTGTGTGAATACAATGTCCATTTTGACTTTTTGTATCTTAGGGTTAAGTCATGAGAATGTATTGGAAGATTGAAAAAGATATGGTTTACTGTTGATAGGATATGAGTCCAATGAACAGACCTCTGCTGAGTAGTAATTACCATGCACAAATTCAACCTGTTTGAACATAGACCCTTATGTAAAACAGTATGTGTTGTCAATACCAATTTACTCCTGTTTCCTGAGCTATTCAGCCCAGTGAAAGTCGAGGTTCTTTCCAGCTGTCTGAGAACCATCCCTAACTATTCATTCAGAACACATTCACAGGAAAATCCCCCAGGTTTCATTTCTGAGTGCTGGCAGCATTTTAAGGTTGAGCCTTTAACAGCCAAATGGCTCAATTCAGCAATAGCTCAATCTCTATTTCCTTTGCTCCCTCTTATAGTCCTTTCTTAGGGAAAATGCCCAAGGCTGCCTTCCTTGATTTTCATGAAAGCTTTTTTCCTACAAAAAGATTATGCGAGTGGCCTCCCAAGTAGTCCTCTATGTGGATTTCTAGGCTATATTTGCAACAAAAAAAATGCTAAAACAATCTGCAAGAATGTCTAGTTATTACAAAATGCTAGCATAATCATGTACTTCAAGAGAAACCCATGGCTTGAATTTTTAGGACAAAACTGAGATCAGTTGTCCTAATTTACTAAATAATGGCCTGTGTTGCCTTCTTTTTTCTCCATGTGAATACCAAAATTCTTATCATCACTTATTGTTGTTTTTTTTTTTTTAATTCCTCTAAATGGATGGGGAAAAAAGATCTCTATTCACACTTAACATGTACCAGAGCCTTTGTTCATAATTAAAGTTGTAAGATAGGATATAATTAGGAAAATTACCATAAATTGAACCTGTATCAGGAATTGTCAGCCTCAAAGAAAGCACATCCTGTCATATTTAAACAGTTAACTCCCCTTTCTTGCTTTCTATCCATCTGCACAACTCTTGTACAGTTTGTAGACAAACTGTCAAATAGCCAAAGTAATATTATCAGTAATTTGCAATGTTTTATTGTCAGGATTTTCACTCCTTACTACCAACATTAGAATCATCTTTTTTTCAATAGTTTCCTGACTTTGAAAGGTTCTCTACCCTCCTCTTTCTTCTTATTTCCTACCAGAGTAGAATGTTAAATAGCCCTTATAAATCTCTGCCAAAGGCACATTCATAGCTCTGCCTGAATGGTCTTTTACATCCATTTAAACTCAAACTACTGTTACTTTTCAAGTCTCTTCAAAATGTCTTTTGTATAAGATTTCTAGCATGGTGAGATAATACTTTGTTTTGATATTAAAGGGTAAACAGCCACTTCCTTTTCTAAATAGCCCCGAGAATTGTCTATAGAAAAATTTCCTGATCTTCTGAGGAAGCCAGTTTTGCTTTGAATCATGTTATTAGCATACGTGCATATCAAGCATCTGTGATTTTAGCAGTTTAGAAATTCATTCTACTAGCATAGATTCTAATATGATTATCACTTAATAGATATGCCTTAGGAAGTCATTTGAAACTCTAAGGGTCTAAGTAACTTATCCAAGATTCATACAAATATTACTTGTCAAAAAGGGCATTTGATCTTAGATGTTCCTAACTTTAATTCTAATCCTCTATACACTAAGTTACATGACTCATATACTCAGATATATGTATGGTTATACTTATCAACCAGTCAGCATTTATCAAGTACCTATTTATTCATATGCATGCATATTCTATAGTCTTTTGAAAGCTGAAATCATAGACTATTTTCAGAGCTATTAAATTAGTGCAAATTCAACCAAAAATACGATTCCAATATCTAATTGCTATCTCATTTTAAGAATTTTTAAGAGGTTAATTTTTTTTCCTGATGAGAATTCAAAGCTTTAGTTATTGAAAGGAAATGACATACATGGTACTCTTCAACACCTCAGGCTTTCTGTATCTGGAAAAGGAAAAGTGCCAAGTCTTAATCACAGGGAGATACTCCCTAAATTAGAAGTTTATCATATTTTGTATTTCAAAGTAATATAATTATGTAAGGAGATACCAAGAATACTAATTTCATGAATAGCATCACATTTTTTTTTCAAATTTGAACCTAACGCAACCATATACTATTCTTCTTGATCTATTTCAAGATCAGTAAGAATGGTTTATTCATGTGGTTTTAAATGACTAAGGATCCTATCTGCTAATGACTTACAAATTTTTTCAGGTGAACAGCTTTCTTACTAGAGAGTGCCTTTGGGACAGGAAAAAAGAAATGGACTAAGTGAATCACAGACAAGACAACCTTTCTGTGACAACATTTCATCTATAATGCCAGTCACTCCACTTCCAATATAAAAATGAGAAATAACCACTTTGAGAGGTAGTAAAATGTCCATCTTCACAAAGACCATTTTCCAAAGAGCACAAGGACTGCCTCAAGGACAGGGAGGGAATTGTTTGGTGTTGGTGTTGCTTGACTCCAGAGCAGTGTATGTGGTGATACCATGCCGATCTTTATCACTTTCATTCCATTAAGCTTTACAATATTGGGACAAGCGACTCTTTTTGTCATATATACAAATTTCCAGCTCCAAGGACCTGTAGTCAATTTTGTGGCAGCAATTCAGCAATTACAAACTTTTGTAAAAGTTAATGGAAAGATTGAAAGTCATATAATTGTTCATGACAGGGAAATAAACCCAAGGAAAAAAGTAAAAAAAAAAAAAACTACATCCCTCACTTCATTTTATAGAGTAATGAAAATATATAGACTTTTACTTTAACACTTTTTCTTCCCTGGGACCTAATGTAGGTAGAGGGCTAATTTGGAGAGTGTGATTTTATAATCCATGTATTAATGTCTTTAAGTTTAATAATGCTTGTATTTAAATTATACTAAAGAACTAGTAATATCTAGAGATTTCTTTGGTATTGATTTTAGTCTCACAGTTAGATGAAAATTACTTGAGAAAAAATTTTTTACTTACCTATTTTTCATCAGAATAATTCTGTTCTGTTCCAAAGGAACATTTTCGTCCTGGTTATTGGCAAATCAAAATAAATAATTCACTAATCTTAAAACATTTTACTGACAGGTTATTCTTTATTATTATTATTTATTGTTGTTCAGTTATGTATGGATTTTTTGTGACCCAATGTGAGTGTTTTCTTGGCATAGATACTAGAATATTTTGCCATTTCCTTTTTCAGTTGATTTTACAAATAAGAATTTGAGGCAAACAGTACTAAATGACTGGCCCAGAGTCACATAGCTATTTGAGATCAGATCTGAACTAAGGATAATGAGCCTTCCTGATTCCAAACCCAGTGTTCTATCCACTGCACCACCTAGCTGTTCTTTGTATTAATTATTAGTTCTCTTCAATATAAATAAGAGTAATAAGAATTATTCTGTTTTTAATCTATACTCTATAAAACATAAGTTAAGAAAAAAAAGAATGACAAAAATTATATAATATGCACTCTACAAAATTTTCTTTCTTCTATCTATGTTCCTAACAGAATATAAACTTTAGGTCAGGCATGGTTTCATTTTTTTCTCTTCGTACCCCTAGTGTTTAGTACATTACATTATCTGTAGCAGGTATTTAATAAATGTTTTTGGATGAATCGATGAGTAGATGGATGAATAGATGGGTAGATGGAATATAGATGGATGGATGAGTGAGTGGACAGTCTTAGATGCTAATTCTTTTCTGTAGTGATAAAAAAGACCATTTACCAGTTTAGTAATTGCCAAGTTAAAATAAAATAATAAGATTTTGGACACTGGATTCTGACTGCACCTGAACATATATGAATGTGACTGCCTCAGACATAACCTGAAGCTTTCTAGACTTCACATAGATAATCTTGAAATTAATCCTATTTTTAACCATTTTATTGAAAACAGTGCACTATTCAAAAACTTTCCACCTACCAGACTGGTCTTGCTCAATTTGATTTTCTTTCATAGCTACATTCAATCCCACTTACTCTTTATATCTATGGGCTGTGTATAAACATATGCAACAGAATCTTTTCAGTTATTACTCATGTATCAAGTAATGACTGAAGGCAGATTAGGGTATGTAGGAGGAAAGAATGAAGCAAGGAAGTCCTCCCAGAATTTAGCCTATATGTTTTCAAAATGTTTGTTTTATACAGTGTAATAGGCATTCCATTTGACCTTGCGATTGCTCCATTACTTAAGTTTATTGTAAGGACTGATATTTGATCAGTGTGTTGTCTACCAACTGTCCTGGCAGGGAATAGAAATCTTGTTTAAAAAAAATGAAGGAGAACAGGAAAATAAAATGCAAAGGGAAAAATAATTGAGTGGAATCACTTTTAGCCCTGCCATGAACAAATGAATACAGTCTTCCATACAATTCCACCTCTGGGGAAAAGATCAAATCCCCAGAAAATCCACAAAAAAGCCTTTATATATATTATCAGTGCTTAGCACAGTGCCTGGCACATGGGAAGCAGTTCATAAATTCTTAATGACTAATATGTCAAGGTGGGGATGTAAATCTCCCCTCATGGTTCCTTAGCAAGATCCAGAGAGTTTATTGCTTCTATATTTGCTCTCTACATCCCAGACAAGACTTATCTGATTCTTCCCTGCTCTGGCTATTTCTTCTCACTGATTCTGATGCTTCAAAGAAGTGTGATTGTTCTTTAAAATAAGACTTGGTCAAATATGCCTTAGCTTAAACTCTGTTGTTCAAAAACCCCCAATTCTCCATTCAGTGGTGCAGCTTAGAAGAACTTTTCTGTCTCAGTTCTATTACATGGAAAGGCACCAGACCTCTGTTCTAGTTGAGAAAGGGCAAGTAAATACCTTTAAACTCTTTCATATCTCATGGTAAATATATACAGGCTCAGAAACTTCTGTTGATTGCCCCTGAGAATGAAAAGGTATCCTCAAATGTTTTTCCATTTGTCCCTTCTAGTCCTGTTGTATTTCCTGAAACTTAATGATAAGCAGTATGAATCACTCTAAATCTTCAATTCAGTCCCACAAAACAATGGAGGGAAGCTGATTATTTCTACCAGCATTACTGTTCCCATAGTAGACTTTCTATCACCTCCTGTTATATTTAATTCCTTTTTAAATTTCTTAACCTCATGATTATTTAAGAATGGACAGAAGTATCTCAGTTCTTAGAAATATAATTTCCTACTCTTCAGAAGAAAAAGCAAAATTATTATTTAATCTGTCAGTATTTGGTATCATCAAGTAAAATTACAAAAGATTGATGAAGAAGCCAAACATTCTTGCAAGATTGCAGATCAAATGAAATAAATCTGAGAAAGCCATAAAATTATGTTAGTAAATATTTGCAATCAGAGCAGAATTTTCTGCTAAGCAAATGATAGAAAATGTTCTTTTTTGAAATAAGAAATTTTAATTAATATGAATTATGGAGTAAAAGATAATGAATAGGAATGCTATTTTAAAAATAAGTAAATAAGTAGAACCACTAGAGAAAGAACTGGCACAAATATTCTCAGACATTAACATTTAGTATAAATCTGACAATGGTAAGAATTTTAAGGAAATTCAAGCATATAACTTATTGATTATATCAATTGTAAGATAGTGATATGCATTGCCAAAAAGGGGAACTGTAGAATTTTTTCCCTACAAGTGGAAGGAAATAAGCATTTTTTAGTGCCTATGATATGCTAACATAGTGCCTATGATATGCTAAGTAATTTAGAAATATTGCCTCATTTTATACTTAAAACAAACGAGTGGGAAGGAGATGCTATAATATTTTCCCTTTATAATATTGAGGAAACATAGGGAGACAAAGGTTAAATAAACTTGCTCAGGGTCACACACGTAGTGTCTGAGGTTGGATTTAACTAGGACATCCACTGTGCCACCTAATAAATCAGAATAGAATTGACACCTTTCTGTTCCAAATGAAAGCAGAGATTAAAGGGGCATATAAAGTGACCTTTGAAGGGGTTTTCCAGCCCAATGAATTCCTTAAATAAAAAGAGCACTAGATTCCTACATAGATCTACACCTGGTTTTAAGGTTTTAAAAGGTCTTTTTAAATTTTAATTATATTTCAAATACCATTTTCCCCAAAATTTAACAATATAAAATAAATGTATGAACTTAAGCTCAAGAATCAGTTATTCACACTCTAATTCCTGTATTCTTTTGGAAGAAAATGAGATTTTCTAGGATAATATTTTTCGTACATTGGCCTATTGCCAATCTTTGTTAAGTCACTTGAAAATTTGTGTATTGATTTTCCCCTTCTAACATTGGGATAATATAATATATAGCACTTTTTTTCAATACTCTTAATATTGATAGGAAGAAGCAACATGGTTTAATGGATAAATATTGGCCTCACAGTCAAGAAGACCAAGGTTCAAGACCATTCTGACCTTAACAAGTCACTTAGCTCCTAAGTAACTGGGGCAGTTCTCTAAAACTGTTGCAGAGCCCCTTGACAGTCTTCAATTATGGAGGGAATTGGTTAAAACAGTAAAATCATGGGCCTGGTACCTTCCCCAAACAAGCAAATAAACAAACAACATGTTTATAAGATGACTGATGACTTTAGTTTTAGATACTTCAATATTCTGGTGGCTTTGTAAACTCAATAATATAGTCATTTGCTATAAATGGAATAAGTGGATTGATTGTCGACTAATTCTTGTCTTTTCTATATCATGTTTGGTTTTGGTTTTCAGGGGTTTGGGGTGGATTTGAATAGTGATAACATTTATCTGATCACATTCTTTGAATTGAAATATCATAAGGATAGTTTAAAGACATTGACTCAGACTTGAGAAAAAGCAACTTAAGTAAGAGATGGTCACTGGCTTCAGATTTTGAATCCAGTCCACATAGAAAAGGCATTACCTTTATTCTGCTTGCTCTCATTAAACATCATTAGGAGCCACACGGAGCAGCTAGAAGGCTTAGTGAATAGACCATTGGGTTCTCCAGTAAAGAAGAGCTGAGTTCAAATTTGGCCTTAGACACTTATTAACTGTGTGAACCTGGGCAAGTCACTTAACTTTTATTTTTTTAATCCAGCAGAGAAAGAAATGCTAAAGCAGTTCACTATCTTTTCCAAGATAATTCCATGGCCTTGGGGTCATGAAGAATTGGACACAATTCAACAAATGAATGACAACAATGGGAGCTAGAGATAGCTAAAGCTAGAGAGAAGTAACTTTTGGCCCACTCTAATGATGGACTTTCCAATAACAGAACTCTATTAAAATAGTATATACTACTATTACTACTTCATGTAAGGGCAAGATGGTGCCTCTAGTGGCTTACATTCATTTTACAATGACCACTTGTCAGATCTATCATAGAGGAAATTAATCTTTTAAAAAAGGGGTCTAGCTAGATATCTTCTAGTTCTGGGATTCCATGATTTGATACTAAAGTGAACTTTTTTTAATATGAATGAAAGTCTTTTTTTTAATAGTTTGGCATTTTCAGTGTATATTGTGTATATTAAAGCTTTTAGTGTACAACTGATTTTAAATGTAAAAAAATGCTTTATACTGCTTTCTGGCTTAATGCAAAATTATAGCAAAAATCTCGTTATGCTCTAATATGCAGTGAAATAAAATTAAATAATTTAAATTTCACTGACATATTCCCTATTCATTATGCAATTTCTTTGCCATGGCATTAATGTTAATAGGGGTTACACAGTGAAAGCCCTTTTCAGTTGACTAAAAATATAGCCTTAAGCTAAAAGCATTTCTTGTGTTAGTAATTTACAGAACATGCTTTTTATTGGGGGAGGAACTGAGTGCAGATAATAAGGTTTCAGGTAACAGATTACCAAGGTTATAGTTTCTTAGAGTTTTCTTTTTCCTGAAATGCTACATTTGACTATATTTGCTCAAGCTGAGTTTGGCAGCAGCAGCGGTAATTGTATCTGTAAGAATGTAGCTTTGGCTGCTTGAATCATCTGAAATGATCACACTTTCAGGTGTGCTCTGTGTTGGAGGTAAGTTTTTTCAGCCAACACAATGAAAGTTACATCAAATAAATCAATCAGGATACTAGAGACTCCTGGCATTTAACTTATGTTATAAAGAAGTGAATGAAATGTAATGTTCCATTAACTTACACTGGATATTTTCAAATATGAAATTATAACAGGAACAAATGGGTATATTTTCTTTTAAAGTCTCTGAGACCTGCTCATAGCATCAATCATCCCTTCATTCATAAATCCCTTTACTACACAGTACATCTGGTAAAAGGCATTCACATGAATTTTAACGAAGAGTAGGGATTAACCTTCTGGGTTTATTTTGGTCTGTAGAAAATTAAAACAAAAGTTCATTTGAGACTGATTGTGCCACTCAAAAGCTGTTCACCATGTATTTATTTTTCCAAGTAGTTTACAGAGGCTTCAGGGTCTTTGGGGCTCATTAAAAGAAAAGCAGAGAAAACTGCAAGTGGGGTTACAAAATGATCCTAAGGGGCACTCAAAGCAATATGTGCTTATATTTTCTTGGAGAACTTTGTGTTATATGGTGTCCGTTATCACAGAGAAATTCTTTGCCATTGCAAGAAAACAAATATTTTATTACAGCTTACATGGGTAATGGCAAACTCAACTTCCATAAGACCAACCTAGTTGTAACAGTTAAGTAAATACTTTTTCACAAGTGGATTTAAAATATGTATCTCTTAAGTCTTTCTCCCAAAATTAAATGCAAGAAATAGAAAATTACTGTCCAAAAACTCCTTTTCTTGAATGAGTAACTGCCTCCCTACCCTCATCACCCAACAGAAAAAAAATATATCGGTTTGGAATTATAATCCAATAAAAATCTGAAATACATCATTTTGACTTAGGGTTGGGAACTGTCTGGTTTTCAGTTATCTGACAATACAGTGAGTAGATATCTAATCCTTGTATTTGAACTCAAATCATAGCAAATTTGAAGCATATTGATAAAAATCCAAACATTTAGTCATTCAGCAAACATGATTAACTATAGTATTACATCATTCTATTAGCTAAGGAAGAAAGATAAATAAAACATGGTTCTTACTCTTGTGGAGGTTACTATCTACTGTAGGTTGGAACATTTAATCATCTATCATAATATTCTGCTATGGAATTTATTGCAGAACCCCAAGCCATCAGCTTAAAAAAATCCAGTCCAGTTAATGGTAGAAAAGGAAATAATAAGGATATATATGAAATGCATCAATGTTATTCAAGGACAACTTAAGCCAATAGTTGCAGCATCCCATCTCAACAGAAAATTTCATAAAAACACCTGGACAATTACAACAACAATAACCACAAAATTCACTCTAATATAAATCAACTCCACCAAGGGCCATTATGAACTATGTTTGCATGTTTTCTCAGAAGACCATCCTTATCAAATCCATATAGATTTATTACTGTATTTTCAGGATATTGAATTTTTGTTTAACCAAAGGAATTCCCAAAGATCATCTAATAAATATAGTGATCAAATATGACACTTGAGAGCTGGGATAGATTCATTTGTTTTTTTCTCTTCCTAATGACTAGTATAGTGGACATTGCTTAATAAATTGATTGATTGTTTCAGCGATTACCTAATACCCCACTAGAACTGTGATCACATCATCACAACATCACACTGTGAGTGTGCATACTCACTCCATTCTTGCCAGTCCTTTGATGGTCTCTCCTAAATTGGCTACCTAATGTACTGAGGGCCTCCCTCCTGTTCTCTTGACACAACAGGAATACCAGAGAAGCATGTAAGCTCTAGTTATCCATCTCTCTCTCTCTCTCTCTCTCTCTCTCTCTCTCTCTCTCTCTCTCTCTCTCTCTCT
>JAJPUD010001873.1:93782-105370 GCA_023553655.1 Myrmecobius fasciatus
TCTCTCTCTCTCTCTCTCTCTCTCTCTCTCTCTCTCTCTCTCTCTCTTTCTCTCTCTTTCTCTCTCTCTCTCTCTCTCTCTCTCATCTGGCTCATCCTTTTTCTAATTGTACATTTTTCTGATGATAGAGTACCAACTATACCAACAAAAATGCAGTTGTATTAAAGCATTATTAAAGTACAGATTTGCTAACGTGTATGAAATGATAAGCTGACCATGGTTATTAAGAAGAAAGAGCAAAAATAAGACTTCTGTTTTGTCCCTGATCTGAATGATCAACCTTGATTTACTGAGAGCTGAATGAATCACTTTTTTTTAAAAGGGCATAAAAGGGGAAGAATTTTAACAAACCATTAAAATATGGCATACTTTCTTAAGCAATGGAAAAATATTGCCTTGTTACCCAAAATGTTTAAATAGATATTTAGACATACATATTCAAAGTTTATTATGGCTTTATTTTCTAGCATAAATTGAATTCTTCAAAAATACTCATGTGGAAAACCTCTTGTTAACATCTTACTGGAGCTTGACATTCCAAAGACAATTTTAGAGGTATGCAAAGCAAGAAACCATTAAAGGTTTCAATACTTACCCAAACTTTTCAGGTGATTGGGTAGTATAACAGGGTTAAGTGCTGAAAGTGGAAGTAATGTATTATGAATGTTTACTTTAGCTCTTAATGCAATTTCATTCCATTTTCATAAGAAGAGAGGAAAAAAAATCACTCAATTTCTTTCTTCAGTGAAGAGTAGCAATAATTAAATGATAAATGATAATATATAGCCAAGAAAACTTCATCACTATTAATTTGTTGGAACAAATTTAATAGAGGAAGTAGTAGTACAGTAAAATATATTATTGAACATTGGCTTTTCATTATTTCAACTTTTTCTATATTCAACATTAAAGGATTAAATGTGAACATATTACCTCTTCAGGTTATTGGTGATAGGAAATGCTTGAATTTGGCACCTAGGAATGAGTTCTTCTCACTTCCAACCTCAGGGAAGAGAGTGCTAGATGGTTAAAAATGCCAGCAAATTCTAAATGGACTTCAAACTCCATTAGCTTTTAATTATAGATAATCTCATAAATGTTCCTTCAAAAGAAAATCAGCAGCCTGTGAAGGTAAATTGTAAATTGATTTTTCAAAACAGAAAGGGGGAAACAATGATGTGGTCAATTATCATTTGGGCATCATTGCTTTTAATAAGACATCATTTGCCATCATCTATTAGTGATTTAGGGCCCTGATTTGGTCCTGTGAGAATTCCTTTTTGTTCCCATTAAATCCTTGAGCATTTCACCTACAATCCACTAATCCACTAGTTGCCCAGTTTTTTTTGATCATATGCTGTTAGCAGTCAAGCATTTTTAAGCACATACCCTGATCTTATTTATTTATTTTTTAATTTAATGCATCTGTTACTACATTAATAACTGTATTCCTTATATAATATACATTTTAGAAGATAAGAAAAATTAAATATATTAGATATTATAAGTAGGGAAATGCTCAGACTTATGCACTAGGAAAATCATTATGGATTAGAGTGAGGAGAGACAAGGCAAAAAGACTAAGAGATTGTTGCAATAGTCCAGGAAAGAGGTGATGGGGACCATAATTAGAGGGGTGACTATGAGTCGAGAAAAGATGAAAGACAGGAAACATGTTATGGAGTAGAAATGACCATATTTGCCTACTAATTAGATACATAGAATGACAGAGTGTAAAAAGTTAAGAATGACACCAAAGTTGAGAGCCTGGCTAATCGGAGAGATGATTATGCCTTGAAAAAAGGTGGGCTTAGGGGAAATGATAATGTAATGAATTCTATGTTGAAAATCCCAACCTATACATAATTAACTATCATATATGAAGTACTTTATTGCACCTAAAATGAAAAATGGGCAAATAGAGCTTTTATTTCCCTGTCAGCACATAATCTGCTCTCCAAGTGGTACTTCAGACAACCCCAAAGTGAAAGGAATAAGGAAAGAAGAAAGACTTTAATTTTCCCTATAGGCTGACACCCAGTATAGAAGAGGGAAGTTTCAAAGTCTGTACTTGAAAGGTCAGGGTAGACTAGGGGAAATATTGATGGATAAACATAGAAATGATTATATTAAAGTACCACAATTAGGAATTGAGAAGAGAGTGGTATGTGACTCATAGTCCTTTCCTTGGGGGGTTAATCAGTTCACAGCCCCCCCTCCCCCGTAACCCTCTGTGAAGATCATAATTGTAAAAATACCTCATCATATAAGTATCCAAATTAATCAAAAGATTTTACCATAGTTTTTAGATGTTTATCTTAAATTTAATAGCTGCAAGATCTAGTACAATGGAAATGAGTAGAAAATGATAAAAAAGTGAATGAATGAATGAGATTAGAATTTTCAAAATCTCAAGAAAAATATATTGTATTTGTAATGGGTTTAAAATCATATCACCTCAGTTATATATATATCTAGCAAAATTATTTCATGAAATAATCATCAGTTATATCAGTATGGCATACATACACATTATTTTATGATATAACTTTTGTAAATTACCATACATATACATACATTTTATATAATACATATGGGCTTAAATATATAATATTAATGACATGTATAATGTGTTGTTCAGTCTATTCAGTCTTTTCTGCCTCTTTGTAACCCCATTTGGAGTTTTCTTGGCAAAGATACTAAAGTGGTTTGCCATTTCCTTCTCCAACTTATTTTACAGATGAGGAAACTGAGGGAAACAGGATCAAGTGACTTATGCAGGGTCACAGCTAATTAGTGTCTAAAGCCAGATTTGAAATCACAAGGATAAGGCTTCCTAGCTTTAGACCCCATAATCTATAATTTAGATAGATTAAATAATAATGGAATATTTGTGTGTCTGTGTATGTGTGCATGTGTATGTATATGTATGTGTATTAATACATGTGTATGCATGTGTGTATACGTGTGTGTGGAGAAAGAGTAATTTCTTTCCTTATCCTTCTCACTACATATGAACAAATAGTAAATAATACAATATTCCACAAATTCCTATGCTGCTTAGGGAAGGGAACATTACTTACAGATCATTTTTGAAAAGAATATATTCCCACTCCAGTATGTTGAATACTAAGAACAATTTCAGTGCCTTATTTGGCACAATGGGATCTCAATACTAAAGAAATCTGAAAGAAGTAGCCTACTAAAAACATATTTTCCAGACACAAAAATATTTGTGAGTTAGAAGAAGGTCAGATTTTACATGAAGGAGAAAGGATACTCATTCTTCTTTTATGAGAGCTTCTCCATCACAGTTCATTCTCATTCTGGGCCTTTCCTGTGTGGATGGTTTTTGTGAGGCTCAAATAAGAGGGATTATGTGTGAAACAGCTTCATTTATTGCAAATGTCTATAGAAATTTAAGAAGTTATTAATGGCCTACATATTCCACAGAGACATTAGATAAGGGTAAAGGAGATAGTTGGAAATCTCTAACCATGTACTGTTCAAAAAACACCCTTATCACAATTGTCCCAGTCACTTGGTTTCTTCAATTCAAGAAACTTGCTGCTCCCACCGTGCAGAAATGCAAACCCAGTTACTAATGACTTACACTTTTCTCTTGTATAATATTAAGTACAAGCATACTTAGGCAGTCTAATTCCTTTCTCTAAAGTTCATTCTCTATTGGAGATAAGATATTTTGAACTTTTTTTTTTTTTTTTTTTTTTTGCTATATACCTCTTTACCATCTAAAATGATAGATTGAGAGTTGGAAGAGCCCTCTTGACATCTGCTTCAACCTCCTCATTTTTACAAAAACTGATTCCTAGAGAGGGTAAGTGATTTGTTAAAGACTACAAAGGTATTAGTAAATGGCAAGGACAAGATTTGAATCCCAGTCCTTTAGTGGTTATAGATGTTCAATAATTGCAAAATGAGGTATAAAGAGAGAAAGAAATCTTAATAATGGCTCAGTGTAGGGAGGAAGAGGAAAAAAAAAGATAAAGGGATTATATTGGATGCCAGTACCACTCCTGTCCATGATTTTACTAGTAAATATGAAACTTTACAGGGTTTGGGGGAAATTTTCCAGCCAAGTTACCTAGGATAAGAATCTGACCTTGAGAGTGAGAAATGTGAATACAATCCCCTTTAGGACTTTATCTTGTCTGGAAAAACACCTGCCACAGACCCTTGAGAGTAAGTGTCCAAAACCCAGAAAGATGCTATTGAAAATGTCAGACAACACATTATTCTACCCTGGAATCATTTCTGTTAAGATGCATTTTAAAGGTGCCATGGAAATAAAGATGAGAAAACAGAAAGAAAAGCACAAAGATCCAAGTAGTGAAAGCTCGTTAAGATCACCCTTGGAAACCTATCACCATATTTACTTCTAGTCCTTGGATCAATAAGAGTGGTAATTCTACCCAAATTTTATTCCTGGGAAGTTACATTATTATTAAACTAGGAAAACATATTATGCTGGGTCAGAATTTTTCTTTATACAGTATTGTGTATAATTAAACATTGCCTTTCTTTGGAAAAAATAATATTCCATATATTTGGACCACACATGCTCTACCTTGTTATTTCAGCCAGAAGTGATGGATATCAAAATAATAAAATCAAGCCCTGGAAGGAATCTTTTCTAGTCACTTCTAGTTTTTAGGACCCCTGGGTGATGAGATAGATTACACTTAATAACTTCTTGTGAAGACTTTCCTGGCCCTTTGGTTACTCATCTTTCTCAGTAATCCACATGAATGTTAAATAATGCCCAGGGCCCATTTAGGTATATTTTTAAAATTTCTTTCCTTCTGTATTCAATGGAGAAATAGAATATTTGGTTGCCATCCTTTTAAAATAATGACATGTCCTCAGGGGCTTCTTCAGTATGTTTCCTAGCTTTTCTCTATAATTTTTGCATATTGCAAATTGCAAAATACTAGAAGGGTCAAATTGATTGGCCACCCTTTATATACTTGAATTGTTCTTAAATGATCAGTAATCAGTCTTCTTACCCCCAGGCCAGATAATATATACTAGATTAAAATCTTGATTAAACAGAATTGAGGAAATTGGGTATTTTGATTAATTTAATTTTATGGTAAACCAAGAGTCAAGGAAGATTCCATTTTGATTTCAATCCTTGTTTCTGAAAATCTTTCTAAAATGCATTCATTCTTCTACTGTTTTTTTTTAAGTCTTAGTGCTATTAAGAACATTAAGCTGTTAAAGATTAAAATTGCTCTGACATTTGAGATAACTTGTATTAACAAGTATAATCAATATGATTCACTCTTTTGGGATGATCGAGGTTATTGATTCAAGGTCATTATTCAGAATATCACTTGTCATTGAATGCTATATATACATAGAATTTTCATTTATTCATTGTTCATTCAACAGATTACTATTATATACTTGCTGGGAATAACATGAAAAAATGTAAGCTTCTTGGGGGCAAGAATATTTTTGTCTCTTTTATATATATATCCTTAGTGTCTAGCAGAATACCTGCTATATATTAGATACTTAATAAGGATATATTAGATAAATACAAGAGCACAAGTCTTCTAAATACTGTAGATATCAAGTTAATGTCTCATGAACTAATATGCAAAGAATAGAAAAAATAAATATGACAATTTACGTATTTAGGAAGATTTGGCTGGAGGGATCAGGAAAAGGTTTTGGTAGGGATACTACCAGGACCCTAACTAAAAAGTGGCAGATTTTCAAGAGAGGAAGTAGAATAGTGGTACTAAAAATGGGAAGGAAGGGGCAGCTAGGTGGCGCAGTGGATAGAGCACCAGCCCTGAAGTCAGGAGAACCTGAGTTCAAATCTGGTCTCAGACACTTAACATGCCCTAGCTGTGTGACCCTGGGCAAGTCACTTAACCTCAATTGCCTCAGCAAAAAGCGAAAAAAAAATGGGAAGAAAGAGTTAAATGTGAGAAACTCTTTCTATCCATGCAAATTGGTACCACCTTTGTAATTTATGGTTTACAGTTGCCTAAAGTACTGAACTTTAAAATTAAGAAACTTACTGAGGGTCACAAGGTCTCTGTCTCTGTCACTCTGTATCTCTATCTTTCTCTATCTCTCTGTTTTTTTTTTCTTTTTCTATCTGTGTCCCTATATCTCTGCCTCTTTCTTTGCCTTTCTCTGTATCTCTCTCTGTCTTTGTCTCCTCTCTGTCTCTCTCCCTCTTTCTCTCCCTCTCTTTTCTTCCTCCTCTCCCTCTCTCTCTCATTTTCTCTCACACACAACCAGAACATGCAAAAAGTTGGAATTCAGCCCAAGTCTTTCTGAGAACAGTTTTCAATGCACTGTGTCTTGCTGCATCATAAAATTGGGAGGTTGATTATTAGATACTAATAGTTTCAAAATACATTAATTTCTGAAACTTTATGAGGTTAATCTCTATGATGCTATACATCAGGTATAAGCTGTCTTATACCTATGCAAGATACATTATAGTTGTGGGGGGAAAGGAGGGAAGAAAGGAAGAAAAGAAAAAAGAAAGGGAAGGAAGAAATGAGAAAAAGGGAGGGAGAGAGAAAGAAACAATGAAAAGAAAAAGAAAAAAGGAAGGAAGAAGGTAAGGTAGCCAGAGGGAAGAAGGGAGAAAATGAAAAAGAAAGAGAAAAAAAAGAAGAGACAGAGAAAGAGAGGGAGAGAGGGATGAAGGGAAGAAGGAAGGAAGGAAGAAAGGAAGGAAGGAAGGAAGAAAGGAAGGAAGAAAGGAAGGAAGGAAGGAAGGAAGGAAGGAAAAAAGGGGAGAAGGGAGGAAGGAAGAAAGGGAAGGATGGAGGAAGGGAGGAAGGGAAGAAGGGAGGAGGAAGGGAGGGAGGAAAGAAATGAGGGAAGGAGGGAAGGAAAAAGGAAGGAAAATAATACAAAGAAAGAATGGAAAGGAAGAGAAAAAAATCTTCACTTTTGAGCTTAGCTACTTGTGCTAGTTGGCCTTTAGTGAACTGATAAACTTTCAAAAAAGCCAGGCAAAACTTCACAAAGAAACCTTATTTTCCCATAGATGAAGAAAAGTCAGCATTATTCCAATGCATAAACACAGTGCCTGCTATATTATCTATGTCTCTGTTTGTTTGTTTATCTATGCCTCATATACCTGTCAGGTTACACAGATTCACATCTGTGATGGTATAGGCAGGAGGAAGGATGGAGCAAAGCTGTAAGAAAAGGATCTATATGAACAAATGTTGGGGCTGCAAAATCCATTTATTGTTGGAAATTGTCATGGGTTTCATTCACAAATACTAGAAAATAACCCAGCCATCTACTGAAATCAGTATTCCAGATATAGTCACCAGTAGTTAAGTGAGCTCCCCATTGATTATTTAGTATATCTCTTGCTTCAGGTAGCACAGATAACATTTAGTTTTCTCTGGCTGGGCTTCAGACATTCAGAAATGCCATGTGAGAACCATTACTGTAGAACGGATATCAAGAGGTCGGACACAGGATAGCAACGCCTTTCATTTACAAGGCCTTTGCAAATCATCAAGAAGTAAAAGGAATAAAATAAAAATCTCTAAAAATAATGGAGAATCTAGACAGCTTTATGGATTGTTCATAAAATTTCTTACATCACCTAAACAATAAATATTTGCTATAAACTTGGTGTTCCTGTGTGCATGCTTAGTAGGCTTCTTTTAAATGATTATGGATCATTTTTTAATTTTCTGGGTTTTGATTCAGTCAAGACAATGTCATCTCCAAACAGGAGTTTACAGGGGAACTCAGCATCTTTAGGAAACTCCCTTCCATTTAACTCCCCATTAGATATGCCCTACAATAGTGACAAATATCTTTGGCAAATATGTTGTCCTGTTTTATGCCTTACTTGATATAAGGTCATTAGTGGGTCATCAGACAAAGTCACTCAGTGGCTATTTCAATGAATTCATTTTGAATAAAGCTAAAGACATGAAATGGTTTGCCATTTCATGACAGAGATAGTACTTTGGATATCTAAATTTAGGTACAATTAGGGGATGTACATGGGAACTTTCTTATTGGAAGGAAACCTTGGATTCTAACACATCAATTTTTTTAATTATTGACAAATAACATACTGAATGAAGTTTCATATTCCTTATACTTTTCAGTCAATTGTTGGTAGCAAGTTGGACTGACTTTTACAAGTTGTGTTTTTAATGACCCCAGTCTTCACTCTGAAAAAAGGACCATCTTCTTAATATCAGAATTCTTTTAGTATTGCAATATAACTGTGAGTCATGAAATACCACAGTAACTAAAGATTTTGAAGTTCAAGGTCATTCTTAAGGCAATGAAGAAACACATGTTGAACGTGAGCAGGCTGCAACATATAATGAACAAAGAATTCTGCAGGAAAAAAATGTAGCCCAAAGGATATCATCAGAGAGAAGAAGGAACAGATAAGGAAGGCTAGTCATGTAGTGAACATAGGAAATAATGGAGAGAAAACCTTCATGTTCCTTTGCTATCCTTGCAGGGTCAGAACTAGCATTTTTATGTAAAACACAGATGAGAGTGTGCCTGAATGAGAAGGTATAAATAACTTTCATTCTGAACTAGTGAGGAATGCTCATATCCACAAAATCATCGAGATTTTGAAGGATACTTTCTTTTATCTTTGTGTTAAAATGCATGACATGGAAACCATTATTGTTAAATTTGTCTAAATGATTTTAATAAAATCATTAATGATGAGTCCAGTGAATCCCGGTGAATCTTCACTGATGTATTGGAGGTGACAATGAAAAGAGTAGACCGTGAAAATGTTGGGAAGATGTTTCCTGTGTTCAAATACATGGAAGGGTAGTTTAAGAAATTCTAAAATGTGTTTCCCAGATCTATCACATCAAATGATGAATTACTATAAATATGAAGGTCAAGACTCAAACTATTTATGAAGTGAGGGGATCATCTGCTAGATAATATTCCTAAATGAATATTATTTTTTATATATTTGCAAAATTTCCTTTTATTCTAGTTAAGTAATTACAGAGAAGGCATTGTGAAGAAGTAAATTAAATTAGCTTTTGATATTGCTATCTGTATTATATGAGTTATCTAGTAAGCAATCTTTTTTTTATTAAAGCTTTTTATTTGTATAACATATGTATGGGTAATTCCCCAACATTGATCTTTACAAAGCTTTCCATTACAAATTTTACCCCCAGTTCCCTCCCCTCCCCTAGATGGCAGGAAGTCCACTACATGTTAATAATGTTGAAATACTTGACAAGTTATGCAAGAAAAATCCTATCTACAAGAAAAAAAAGAAAATCAGAGAAAGGCAACATAATGCAAGCAAATATCAATAGAGAACATGAAAATGTTACGTTGTGGTCCATATTTCATATCCCTCTCTCTGGGTGTATATGATTTTCTTCAGTGAACAATTGGAACTGGTTTGAGACAATTCTTTGTTGCAGAGAGCCATGTCCATCAGAATTGATCATCATATAATACTGTTGTTGCCGTGTATGATGATCTCCTGGTTCTGCTCATTTCACTCAGCGTCAGTTCATGCAAGTCTCTCCAGGCCTCTCTGAAATCATCCTGCTGGTCGTTTCTTACAGAGTAATAATATTCCATAACATTCATATACCATAATTTATTCAGCCACTCTCCAATTGATGGGCATCCATTCAGTTTCCAGTTTCTAGCCACTACAAAAAGGGCTGCCACAAACATTTTTGCACATGTAGGTCCCTTTCCCTCCTTTAAAATCTCTTTGGGATATTGGCCCAGTAGAAACACTGCTGGGTCAAAGGGTATGCACACTTTGACAACTTTTTGAGCATAGCTCCAAATTGCTCTCCAGAATGGTTGGATCCGTTCACAGTTCCACCAACAATGCATCAGTGTCCCAGTCTTCCCACATCCCCTCCAACATTCATCATTATCTTTTCCTGTCATTTTAGCCAATCTGACAGGTGTGTAGTGGTACCTCAGAGTTGTCTTAATTTGCATTTCTCTGATCAATAGTGATTTGGAGCAACTTTTCATATGACTAGAGATGGCTTTGATTTCATCATCTGAAAATTGTCTGTTCATATCCCTTGACCACTTATCTATTGAAGAGTGACTTCAATTCTTATATATATATATATGATACAATTCTCTATATATTTTAGAAGTGAGGCCTTTATCAGAACCATTAAATGTAAAGATGATTTCCCAATTTGATGCTTCCCTCCTAATCTTGTCTGCATTAGTTTTATTTGTACAGAAACTTTTAAACTTAATAAAATCAAAATTATCCATCTGGTGTTCAATTAGGAGTTCCAGATCTTCTTTGGACATAAATTTATTCCATCTCCACAGGTCTGAGAGGTAAACTATATTATGTTCCTCTAACTTGCTTACAAAATCACTCTTTACATCTAGATCATGAACCCATTTAGATCTTATCTTGGTATGTGGTGTTAGGTATGGGTCAAGCCCTAATTTCTTCCACACTAGTTTCCAATTTTCCCAGCAGTTTTTGCCGAATTGTGAGTACTTATCCCAAAAGCTGGGGTCTTTGGGTTTATCAAACACTAAATTGTTAAGGTCATTGCCTAGCTTGTCCTGATGTCCTATTCTATGCCACTGATCGACTGCTCTATTTCTCAGTCAGTACCAAATGGTTTTGATGACCGCTGCTTTATAATATAGTTTTAGATCTGGTACAGCAATGCCACCTTCATCTGCCTTTTTTTTTCATTAATCCCCTTGAAATCCTTGACCTTTTGTTCTTCCAAATGAACTTTGCTACTATTTTTTCTAGATCTGTAAAATAATTTCTTGGGAATTTGATTGGTAAGGCACTAAATAAGGAGATTAGTTTGGGTAGTATTGTCATTTTTATTATATTCGCTGGGCCTACTCATGAGCACTTAATGTTTTTCCAATTGATTAGGTCTGATTTTATTTGTATGGAAAGTGTTTTGTAGTTTAGTTCATATAGTTTCTGAGTTTTCCTTGGCAGATAGATTCCCAAATATTTTATCCTATCATCTGCTATTTGGAATGGAATTTCTTTTTGTATCTCTTGCTGCTGAACTTTGTTGGTAATATATAAAAATGCTTATGATTTATGTGGATTAATTTTGAATCCTGCCACTTTGCTAAAGTTGTGAATTGTTTCTAGTAGTTTTTTAGTTGAGTCTCTAGGGTTCTCTAAGTATACCATCATGTCATCTGCAAAGAGTGATAATTTGGTTTCTTCATTACCTACTCTGATTCCTTTTATCTATTTTTCTTCTCTTATTGCTAAAGCTAACATTTCTAATACAATATTAAATAGTAATGGTGACAGTGGGCAGCCTTGTTTCACTCCTGATCTTATTGGGAATGGTTTTAGTTTGTCTCCATTACATATGATGCTTGCTGATGGTTTTAAATAGATGCTACTGATCATTTTAAGGAAAAGCCCATTTATTCCTATACTCTCTAGTGTTTTTAATAGGAAAGGGTGTTGGATTTTATCAAAGGCTTTTTCTGCATCTATTGAGATAATCATATGGTTTTTGTTAGTTTGGTTATTAATATAATTAATTATGCTGATAGTTTTCCTAATATTG